>WFKH01003881.1:30326777-30352703 GCA_016163765.1 Magallana hongkongensis | reverse complement strand
AAAGGAAAATTGTTCTCGGATTAAGAAGTTATGAAATACGACTACATTATGCAACGCAGTCGGTCGCCATAGAAATCATCAAAGTACTGCAAGTGTCGACAGATTTCTTGTTTCTTTGAAATACATGTACCATGATAGCTCACTACCAGAGTAAAGCTAGCCAGCACTAACTCCAACGCACTTACAAAAAACAAGTATTCCTTTTAAAGGAATGATCGGCAATAATGATATATTGATAGCTAGAAGCAATCAACATGATTAGTTTGATGTAAAATAATAAAATAAGTACTGTATTTTTACAAAATATAGAATATTTTGAATCTGTACACCATAATTTCATTATTATAAACCGTCAACAAATTTAATTTTTAAATAAATTTGGGAAAAGCCGTTCGTTAACTCATTGTCTAATTTTATATTTTTAACGTAATTATTAAATGTTAATGTGTCTTCTTCTTCTTCAGAATACTGAGTAGGGCTCTTCAAAGAGCATTAACACGTATACAAAGAAAGAGTTGTATTAAAATAATTTAATGCGACTGAAAAACATTGAATGCCATCATAACTTGCTATTGAGGTCGCATTATTATAAATCAAGCCGTCTTCCTAGCTACTATTATGCAACATCAATAGATTGAGGTCAGTTCATGGAGCATCTTCTTATGATTGAGGTCAGTTCATCGAGGTCAACTGCATTACTGAATGAATCTTTCGATCGAAATTCTTACGCGTGAGACAAAATGTGCATTCTTGAATTAACAGGTCACTATTTTTCAAGCGTTTTCCGATCCCGATGTTAAACAACTGAAATTATTAGGCCGCCTTGCACCCACACTAGGACTTGTGCTCATAAGGTGAGCCCGGATTCCTCGAGAACGGGTGTACCCTCGAGGATTCCGGCGCCAAATTAGGCACTAGTGACAACGATTTCCGGCGCCAGGGCGCGGAGTAGACCTTAAGAAAACAAATTATTTCTGTAATGTAGCGTTCTAAACAAGGCGCCCTGTCCCCAAACAAGGACTTCTGCTCATTAGGTGAGCCCGGATTCCTCGGGGGACGGGTAATCCCTTGAGGATTCCGGCGCCAAATTAGGCAATAGTGACACCGATTTCCGGCGCCAGGGCGCGGAGTAGACCTTAAGTGAACAAATTATTTCTGTAATGTAGCGTTCTAAACATGGCGCCCTGCGCCCAAACTAGGACTTGTGCTCATTAGATGAACCCGGATTCCTCGGGGGACGGGTAATCCCTTGAGGATTCCGGCGTCAAATTAGTCACTAATGACACCGATTTCCGGCGCTATGGCGCAGAGTTAACCTTAAGTGAACAAATTATTTCTGAAATGTAGCGTTCTAAACAAGACGTCCTCCAAATATTGAAAGTTCTTACTTCACACAATGATTGCTTATGACCTAAGTGTTGACTTGTGCTCATTAGGTGAGCCCGGATTTCTCGGGGGACGGGTAATCCCTTAAGGATTCCGGCGCCAAATTAAGCACTAGTGACACCGATTTCCGGCGGCAGGGCGCGGCGTAGACCTTAAGTGAACAAATTATTTCTGTAATGTAACTTTCTAAACAAGGCGCCCTCCAAACATTGAAAGATCTTACTTTACACAAAGATTGCCTATGACCTAAGTGTGTGTTATGATTTTGTTTCAAGGTTATTTTGTGAAGTTCAAGGTCATTGAAGGAAATTTCATAAGTTGTGTCTGTAGATAAATACTTTAATTATGATTTTGTTTTTCTTAGTGGGGAGGGGGGGGGATGGAATTATTTGTGAGGTTGCTCACAGAACCGCCAGTTAGTCCACTGAGAGCACTCTCCCCCTTTCTCGCAACCAAAATTCACCTTAAATTAACTTAAAGGAAATTGAATTTTGGGGCATTGTTCCCCCCTCCCCCAACCCACGTTTTAGTAGAAGGCAATATAAATTTTTATGGCAAATTCAAAACAAATTATATTAAACAAAATAAGTTATAGCTGCCTCACAACTCCCCCCCCCCCCCCCCCCCCCCTCCCACCCCCACGCATTAGATTTTGAAGATTAATTTTTTCTTTTATTGGCTTGTTAATACATTTCGGATGAATTTGTTCCCCGAAGCAAAAACGATGCTGAGTGCTTGCATGGCCAAACATTATACGGAGAGTTGTCCCTCCCACTGAGCACCTCTCGTACAGCGCACCCTCAGGTTGGAGAAGCCGTCATCATTTATTTTTGATTTTCTGAACTTACTTTTATCATATTGACAATCCTGTCTGATTAAAATCACCACCCTTCTGCCTACACCCATCAGGGTCTGATAGGTATCGATAACAATTCATCTTCACTTAACCTCTATATTTGCACACAACCTAAATATATATCTCATTTACCAAATACATGACTTTATCTGTTAATGAGAGGTGCAACTCTTCAATACTCAGTCTGGGGGTTACATAGAAAGCAGGATTAAAATAATTTGCCTGTCTCCATTTTAAAAATTCCAATACATTTTCTAAAGCCCTGATTGGTCAGAATTTTAGGTCGGGTGAAGATGACCCCATATCAATACCTGTCAGACCCTGTAAGGAGAAGAGGGTGCTTTTAATCAGACTGATTGACAATCCTTTTCCGACAGGAAGCTGCAACGGAAGACCTCTTCGTTGCTTTGCAACGAGCTCGTTTCTAGTTTTAGTTATGTTTTTTCAGATATTTGCCCTTGATTGGTGCGATAATCGACAATTTGTGCCAACGGTTATTTCCGGTAAAACTTTGTAAGTTCTTCGACAAATTTCGATAATTGCGAGATTACGTGCAGCCCGTCATCTAAAAAAGAAGGTTCAGTTTCGTCCAATATTTGCCCTAAAATTCAAAAGGTGTTTAAATCTAATAAAAATACACATATACCATCTTGAAAACTTATGTATAAATAAAGTACCAAGTCTTACACGTTTATCCTGTTTTCAAAACAGAATAATGACTGCAACATTTTGTCATATTTCTAAGCTGTAGTCAAAAGAGATGAAAGATGGCACATTTCCTCATAGTTTTTTGAAGAGGAAAATCTGTCCGCAGTCGTCGCCCATGACGAAATCATCGTGGGCGACGGCTGCGGACATAGTTTTCTATTCCAAAAAAATGAAAAATTGGTGTCTTCTGCTCAGTTTTAAGAAAAATACGGGAAAAAGCACTGTTTATGATGTCACCTATTACCCTTGTGAAAGTCTAATTAGGTAATTATTTATAGATTCTTCATTTTTTTGGTATTCTTGTGTAAGTAAATGTAACATTTAATTTTTTGTGAGAATTTATAAAATCACTTCAAAACAAGGCAAAATATGACTGAAACTGTACCTAGTTCATTATATAATAAAGAGACAACCACCCTCACGAATATATTTGTCGTGTTCATACTACAAATGAAAAAAATATATAAAGTGCAATCCAACTCTCCTATATATTTTTTTATAGAATAAATTAATAGATGCAAAACCGGTGGTGATATTTAGAATATATTAGTATAGGAGGAAATAATAACAACACACAATAACAACTTACTCTTGATCGGAAACAAATTAAACAATAGGAAGAGGAAGAAACCAAGATAACGGAAAATGAAACATATCTAAATAGATATAAATTTATTTCTGTTTTTTAATTGGTTTATCGATTTATGATATAAGCATAACCATAATACCCAATTTTTCACACAAATTATTGATTGACATATATGCAATCAAACTGATTACAGTATATTTATCTGTACGAGAATTTTCCAAATTTTGTTTTCAACCGAACACAAAACTTTAAATCTGTTTACTAAAATTTCCAGACTATACGTCGTTGCTTAACTTTTCGCATCGTTTACGATTACATTTATGTTTGATTTCCAAAACATGTCTTGGAAAATATTTTTCATGAACATGTGCCCTGGACGAAAAATCACTATGAATTTCGAGTTTATTGGAGTTATTTTTTTTTAGAATATTCACCAAGTTCAAATTCTTCCTCTATTTTTTTAGAGGTCCGTGTTTGCTCTGCTCCTGTTTTGTAATTTTCCTTTGGACTTTTGAATTTGAACACTGTCCGTTATCACCACATGTCATTTTCAAATGATCTGCCGACTTAAAAGATTTCGCGTGTTATATAATAATATAATTGTTGTCTTACGTCTGTCTTCCCGAAATGTGTCGTTCAGCATTATGTCGTTCATATCTATTGGTCGTTTTTTTACTTTATGTATTCATACTCGTCTGATTATTATCGATGTTGCTTGATAAGTAATCGACATAATGGGTTTTCAAAGCAATTTTGCTGATCTTTTTTCCTTTCAAATCGGCTTACGTCTTTAAAATCTTTTTTAAGCTACTGGTGCACCACCTATAAAGCTGACGTCGCCATTTTTCTACGAGTTTTCACTTCAACTTTTCACTAAACGCGAAATTGATTTTTTTAAAAACTCCTTTATAGCCAAAAAATATATGTATTGGGTACATTTAAGAAAAAATAATAAATTTAATTGAATTTTTATTTCAAATGATTTATTCGAAAAGTACTTTTTCAAGCGGTCCTTACTCTTTGTTTACTTTGACTTTTCGTTTGCGACATTGCGCCCCATGTCGTATTTATGATTGAGTATGCTTTCATTTTTCCTATTTACTCTTATACAATATGTGATATCAAAACATGATTTTAATGCAAATTACTTAACCCTTTGTGGCACAAGTTTCATTTTCCTGTGGCTTTGATTAACTGAATAACGTCAGTTGTGTACGCAATTTTGGGACAACCCTCGTACATGATAAATATACAGTTTTATGTACAATGGAAAACAAATCTATTATACGAAAAAATAAATAAAAGGTTAACCTGATAGGTTACAATCATGCAAGCATGCATTTTAATAATCTTTATTGTAAAATATAAGTGGAAAAGAATTTATTTCTTTTGTTGTTGAACTTGACTCTGTGACAATCTTGACTTTTTAAAATTTAATATGGATCCAATCATTCACATATAATTTTCTCGAAGTATTGATTGTAGTTAAATGCCTTTGATAAAGCTTATAACCGCGCAGGTTTCATGTGGACGCTAGTTTAATCGTGTTATTTGCTTGTTGATGTTTACTTACAGTCCTATTATGTTCATATCATTGTGATTTAACACCTTTGATAAAGTGAATAAATCCACGTAGACGCCATGTGATAAGTAATCGTGACTGTGTAAAATAGCTTTTCTGTAATAAGTTACTCAAAAACTGTTTAAAGTTTTGTAATCACTTTAAAAACACATAATTTTCTGAATGATTTTAAGTTTGAAAAATTGAGGCAAGAGTTTTGTGGGAATATAGTTAAGAGAGTGGTTTACATATTGATAACGATATGATAAAAGTGATGATTTTAAACAAAATAATCTAAATTGTTTTGAATGACTACTCTAAAAGAGCAAAGGCACTGTCAATTTAAAGTAATTATCATAGCCATATTAACCTTCGTACATCTGCTTAAAGATCGAGATGAGTTTTTGTTCTTTGGTTTTTTTAAATAACATACAAACACTTTTGATAATCATTTTAGATGAGACTGAGTAATCAGAAAGAACACACACACAAAACTAAACTGAAAATGTGGTGGGTTTTTTTGGTTGATGTTCAAGCATATACGCGAAGTGTTAAATATATGCTCTTGTTATGAATTCAGTATCAATTTCAAACAACGTAGTTTCAAATCGTTCTTTCATTCAATTCATAATAAACAGGTTCGAGTCCATGAATAGTTCGTGCTTCCACGTCGTTACAGTTGATATTGACTAAGGACCGATATCTCCATATTGTATAAAAGATCAACACGAGTAGCACAAGCGTTATCGTTCCTCCAGTAATTAAGATTATCAAATTGGCTAATTCTGTGAAAGATATTCCTTTCACCGTTGATGATGCCTTCTGTTCATTTAGAGATTCTGATACATCATCAGTTGCTACTGTAATAGACGGGTTACATCTGGTTTTGTAGAAGGTATACAATTTAAACATGTTTATGAATCAGACAAATATTAAAGCTGCTTGGTCCGATTTTATATCAAATTTTCTGTACGCTTTTAAACAATGGTTAAGCTAAAAGTAGTTTTCCCGGTCAATCAAGACATATTTCAAAGAAAAAGTAATGTACACAATTTCTTTTACAAAGCAAACGACATAAAAAGGATATCGCGTTATTTCGCCTCATATGAAAATTCGCCCCTGGCATCGAGGCGGGGATGATTGTAATTACACCTTTGACATCGCTTTCAATAGAGTTCAAATTTTAGTAATGTTCTGGCAAATCAAAAATAAACATGTGTACATTTTGTTCACTATTATTTCTGAAGTTTTTTTTGTTCACAATCGATGCATAACATGCGGGTTGAATAAACCCAAACATTCGGGGGACGAAACTAAACGATTCCCTTTCCTAAACATTCCCATAATGCATTTTGGTTTGTTTTTTTTGTTTGCCCAAAAAGAAATTATTTTTATTTACTTTGAATGTTTCTAACTTTGAAAGGAGATCGATTCTGCTGGTGTAATTAGACGAAAGTTTATAACTTTCTTAGATAATTGGTTTGTGTGGAAAATTATTTGATACTGTGAGAGCCAAAAAAATCGGACCATTCAGCTTTAAGGTATAATATATATAAATATTGATAACATCGGTTTGACAAAATATAATCAGGAGTTTTGTCTATCCGTGTTATTTGATCTATTTCTCTCTTTCTCGTTATTTTTGGTATTATGTCTCTGTCACTCTACCTCTGTATTGCAAGAACAAACACTGCCAATTCTTTTTCATTAATCTAATATTTTATCAAACCTCATATCTTTGATATTTAAAAAGACACGCTTAAACTACTTAATCAATCTTTAAGTATGCAATCCCACATATCACGGAAAACAGTAATGACAAAAATTACAAGGTAACAAAGATAATTATAATTCTACTTAGCAGCATAAATCTTGTGTTATCATTATTTGATTTCTTTAAATTTCAGTCCTAAGTTATAGTTATAGTTATAATATACGGTGTTATAAAACATGGAGACGAGTAAGAAAAGCTTAATTTTTAAGCCAAATAAAAATATGCTACTCATTGTCTAAAAGAATAACTCCGCTTCTACTTTTATATTATTAAAGCGGCCAAACAAAATTTAATTTTGATTTTTGTTTGATCAGTTCATCTGACAATGGGCACGAGTTTTCAGTTTTTAAATGACAGGTATTCTTGCTAATTGCAAATATGTACATACCGGTGGTTTGCTTTTTAGTTGTAAGTAAATTAAAATTAAAAAAAAGTTCGTCGCATTTCCTTACTTAATTTATAAAATAGGCATTGTCATCAGATCTCTTGACAGAGAGGCTACTAATTTCACAAGTTTGTAATTAGTTTATAGGATTACTCCATTCATGTATATTGTTTTACTATGTTTGCTGAATATTATACAATGTAACGCTGTGATAAGAAATATCTTTAGCACCGAAAAGCAAAACGTGTGTTTCACTAGAGGAAATTATTCCGAGAAGAAACGAGCACGATCGTTATAATTTTGTTTTGTTTTGTTTTGTTTTTCTTTTCACGAAAGGTAAGTGATGCTGCAAATGCGATGTTAATGTAGATTTTTTTTTGAAAATGTTTCAATGTAGATTTTAGTGTCGCTTTGTAGCGATGTCGACCTTGTCATTTAATATAATTGCTGTAATTTTATGAAATTAAAATAATCATATTTGATGTTCTGAGAAAAAAAAGTGTTTGACAAAGCAAAATATTTCTCGTAGATTTAATGTATTTTCATCCTGATACTAGAAATGTGTATTACTTGTACATCAATCGGTTATTTGTGTTCATAGAAAAAATAGTGACTCAAATTATTAACGCGCTAGTGAGACCTTCTGACCCAGTCTTGCTGTTATACACAAATGCTTATGATTTGTCTTAAATAATTCTGTATAAGAAACATTAGCACGTTTAAATAAAAAGTTATATTTTTTTTATCTTAATCACACTTGCATTAACCATTTTAAACAGCGTATGTTCTCATTTTCTTATATAAAATATACATGATCCTGATGTCGATCACTAATGCCCTTTCTGCTGTTAGTGAATTGAATTAATTAAGGAAAATATTGCATCTAAAATAATAGAGAAACTTGCTTCTTAGCAAGACGCAAATATCTTGGAAATGTATTTTTTAACTTTGAGTGATTGTTTTTAAGAATGGATAATAAAATACTTTCTGTTTATAAATAAGTACCTGTGATAGTCATACATCCTACTATATGATCGCATGTTGCACATGAACATGTTTGATTACACCAAGCTCCGTATGTAGGCCAGGGACATCTGTCAGAACAGTTTCGTCCAAAATATCCAGCTTGACATTCTACAGATTGCATAATACATCAACATTTATAAACTAAAAAAAAATAGCTTACATGTAAGTAAAGATACTAAAGCATACTGTCATATAATAGATAAAAAATGCATATGTGGTTCTGGAAACCCTATTTTGTTTGTAAAAAAAAAACCCCAAAAAACCCCCCAAAAAAACAAAAACAAAAATAAAACAAAAAACAAACAAACAAACAAATGAACTTCTGTAAAAGGTATCATTCACAGAAAATATAAATCCGACACTGGTAATAATGTGTTCCAAACGTCGTTTACATGACTAGAATATTTCTTTTTAAGCTAAACATTTTAATGAAAGAAATAAGACATGCAAGTATATTATATACTCAATATACTTAAACAAACAGAAGCTTGTAATGATCCACAAATAGTGTATTGGTGAAAAAGTAAATATAGAGACGGCAAATAATGATGTGAATGCGATGTAAGATTGTGATCGTAATGAAAATCTTTTGAATATTGCATGTATGCAGAATGATACCTTTAAACTCTGAAGATAAAATGCACCCAAATACGTGATGACAAAATGTACAGTTACATATATCGCTACAAGCTCTCCCAAACGATGGCAGGACACACCTCTCAGTGCAATCATTTCCAAAGTACCCAGCAGGGCAGTCTAAAATTTTTAAGAATTCATTATCAATAAAAAAAAACAATGAAATTAAGACTTAATTTTTTATATTGAACTTGACTTGTGGAATATATATCAGCTTTCATTTGTTTCGTAAAAATATTTTAAAATAAAACTACCTTTGCAATCATTCCCATCTTTGTATTGGTTGAACAGACAAGGTTCGGTAACTATTGTTGTCTCTCTGATAAAAAATCAAGAAATTAAAATAGTTAATATATCCTTACGTACTGATAAAGATAAATTTGGTTATTTCATTAAAAATGATTAAGAGGGTAATAAAACACAGCTAAACAAGTTTTTATATGATTTTATCAAACGAATACTCTAATAGCAATTATAATAACAAAAGTAAACGGAACTATCATAAAATATTTATGAATATATTTTTGAGTTTATGAACACTCTTGTTTTGTTATTCTTAAGAAATAGGGAAAAAAAGAAAGGAAAACGAAAGAAATGAAATGTTTCAATTTACAGTATCTTTTCCATAATTAATAAATATTAGAAGTATTAGAAATAGAAATTTTCGTGAAAATAGAAGCAATTTAAACAAAGTTTAAAAGCAAACAATCAAACTTGATTAAAAATTACTAAATCTCAAGATAGTTCTCTGAAAAGTAAAAAGTATTCGGACATTAAATGAATGAAAGGGAAGTACATGTTGATTGGTCTTAAAAAAATAAGATTTCAGATATTGTCTTCAAAGAATACAAACAGGTTTAAGAGGTAAATTGATTTACGAGGGTTGTTTGGAAATTATTGAGACAACACAAATATTTACTTTTCTGTGTAACGAATTTTGGTAAAAAATTGGCAGAAACATTGAAGAAACCCCAACAAATAATTAAGCAAAGTAATATTAACAAATAATTAATATTTTGTTTACGAAGTACATAAACAAGTCTGTGGTCGGGGTAAAAGCGTAGGCATAAACTCGGAGATTAAAAAACTTTAACGTCTACTTTTTAAGTGTTGGTAGACCTATAATTAATGATTAAAAAAATAAAATTATATTTGTTTATTTTGCCATTTATTGAGACTAAATTTTGTAAAACTTTCAATAGTGTTCAAGTTATAATAGGAGATAGTACAAAACTATTTACCAAGCAATATAAATCTGACTATAATGGTTTAATAAATTAGGACGTCAAGGCGGTGCAGCGAATGTACATCAAATT
Organism: Magallana hongkongensis; assembly: GCA_016163765.1. Taxonomy (NCBI): domain Eukaryota; kingdom Metazoa; phylum Mollusca; class Bivalvia; order Ostreida; family Ostreidae; genus Magallana; species Magallana hongkongensis. The sequence goes on along the minus strand of WFKH01003881.1, from coordinate 30,342,466 downwards.
GATAGGAATCTCGAAAGAAAACCTTTTCAGGCTAAGCATTCAATACGATGGAAAGAAGTCAACAGCTTCAGTTTATCGGGTTTTTAACGGATTATTTAACTATAATTAAAACAAAGGGGCTAAATATCAAGTGCATTTAACACACAAACTGATTTCAACAGTTCTAACATATGTTCAGAATGACTGTAAGAGACGTTTCACAGTAAGTTGACTTTTGGATAGAAAAAAATTGATTTTCTTCACAAAAAATCAAGAATAGAGAGAATATGTAAATATTGCCATCTTGAAATATTAACAACAGATGTGAAATGAAGAATAACTCATGTTTTCTGTTCGTTTGTAAGTTAAAATGACGTTCCGATGAGTTTAGGGTTGCACCAGGTCACTGAATATAAGCAAGTTTGTAAGCATACCAGGAATGATCTAATGATGTCATTGCCTACAAAATTTTCACGTTAATAAACGGTATCCTGATTACATTTTGGTGAAATTTCAATGGTTTATCTAATTTTCCGAGGTAGTAAGAGTAAATGTCTCAATAATTTCCGAACAACCCTCGTATTACACACACGCGAATATAAAAATTTTAGATGTCACGCCGATAAAAAAAAATCAACAATGTATTGTTTAAGAGAAGATCATTTTCGTGGTGAAATTAAATTTATTTTCAGGTCAATGTGATATTTGTTATCATTACAATTTTACACTTTAGAACGTTTTCAGAACTTTGCTGGCAGTTGCACAAAAGGGCCCTTTTATGCAAGATATTTTTTTTCCTATTAAGACATTCAATGATTTATTTCATCCTATCCTATCTGGGTTTTTTCGGATCGTTTAATAAACTTTTTTTTATAAACATGTCATTTGCCCTTGTGTAAACTTTACATTTTCTTATATCCAGCCCTTAGCTTTTCGTACATGTAAGTGTAAACATAAATCATTGTTATTTTTATTTGGATCGGGCACACGCCATAGGTCAAAACAGGACCAAAAATATAATTACCTATTTGTTTATAATCAACAAGCATAATTCAGAGATAAAAAGAAAATGTTCAGAGTACCAAATACCTCCATTTATTTACTTACTGCTCAGCGCCTTTTATACATGTAATAAAAACACAAGAAAGTGTATTAATTTTGTGATATAACAATTCGTGTATGCTTCGAATTTCTAAGATAAACGGAAATCATATATATCAAAATATTGTACAGTGTAATTGTTTGAATTTTAAATGATTTTTCTTTATAATATAAACATCATTGTCATTGAATTGATTTATAAGAAAATTCTAATTAACATTATGATTACGTTCAATGGTATTCTTTTAACAACATAAATGTTCAACTGGCATATTAAACATATATTTGTTTAGAAATATAATATATTTATTTATAGAAAAAATATAGTGTCTTCCATCTTACATCTCTGTGTAAGGTGGTATTATATTCATAGAAACAACAGAATAATATGTTTGTTTAATTAGGGATTTATATAAGACATATCAAGCTTTAAATTATTTTCAAAGCGGAAGCCTACGCAACACACAGATATTATTGGAAATTTGTTCGTCAAAGCAGAAGGTAATTGTAATGTAAGTCTATATGGTTTTAGATGTCTACCAACTATTACCTGTGAGTTCGGGAGTTGAAATGCATCCTACTTCATGATGACAAAATGAACAGTTACATATTTCACCACATAAAACTCCATATGTAGGCAGAGTGCATATCTGAGAGCAGTTCAATCCAGTATATCCAGCTGGACATTCTACAAATTACAACGCATTATTACCTATATTTAGAACAGTCTGAATATGGACATAAGCTTTTTTGTTATTTTTAAAAACTGCCTAGACAGCACATATTTTGATTTGATTAGGAAATATGGTACAATTTATCGTAAAATTGGAGGATAACCTCAGAGGTCAAAAGATTATGATAAAGAGAGACGAAGTATATATGAAGACAGATGTTCCGTGTAACGCCAAAGGATTTTGTAGTAATGTTTAAATATGTGTATCAACCAGAGACCACCGATCGAAGACGACATATTTTTCGTTTAAACAATACTTAATATTTTGTGCAATGCAAAATCCCCGTGGACTTTCTATTTTGGGTTGTGTATTAAAACCTGAAGCGGAAGAGGGGGTGTTTCAGAACAGATAATCTGGACTTTTTTTCATTCTAGTGAATGGATTAGTTTGGGCCCAAAGGTATTTATGATCATTGAGATATTACGCAAAACGTGGTGGAAGCAGAAACTTGGGACAGAGTATAGATATAAACTTACCTTTGCAAACATCTCCATCTTTAAAGTAACCGTATAAACAATCTTCGGTTATGTCTTTAATATCTCTGCTATAGAGAACATTAAATTAAAATTACAGTATATCTGTTCTAAATTACAAAATATCAAATAAAAATGTTTGTAAAACAAATTCTATTTTAATTTAATGGAGCACCGATAGCAGAACTTACATTTTCAGGCTATTAGCAGCACTAAAAATCCATATATAGGAGAGAAGGAATGTCCATCTATTCACAAAACCATACATTACCGCTGCAAATCGATTCTAAAGTTTCAGTAAATTTATGAAATCATAAGCTTACAGAAGAGGTACGTATGGCATTTGCTATGAACGATTTATTTCCGTGGTTATTTATAGCATTGTTTAGATAACCACAAAAATTGAAAATATAACATACATTTTGGATATGGTAGTAAACTAAAAATTATCAATCACAAAGTTATAAATCAAGCAACTAAATGATTTCAATTTTAATGCACATCAATTAAATTTACATGAGTTATGTATAAAATAATTATCAGGTCATTTTAAATGGAAATACATATCATGATATTCAACGCTATTATCCGTATTTCACATTTAAACAATTTAATGATAAGATAAAAATCGCAAACATTTTATAATTTCAATATTTGAAAATCAAAACAAAATATTGTTGAAACAGTATAAAATAATGTAGACTTTAAATGAAAAAAACCAAAACAAATATCAACCTTTTTTTAATGTAAAACCAGTACAAAAACATTCCTAAAAAGGGGAAGGGGACAGTTGTGATGTGACATCGAAAAAGACGAATAATTAGTTTTAACATAAGATATACATACACGTAATACTATGTTAAGACAATTTTTCTCTTGCAAACTGAACTCTTCAATTTTTTTTTCTTTTGCGTAATTAGAAAAGAAAAGAATTGAAAACTATAAATACATCGTTAATTTTAAACTTCCCCTTGACTAGAAGATCGCGATGTACAAGAAAGTTTTAATGAAACTAAAATTAAGTAATATCTGTGTTTCCTTTTTAAAAGGAAGTACTATGTTTTGTTTTCCCTGGGTATATATGTAGTACTTCAAAGTGTGATTGGACTCTTAAGTCCATGGTCACGCCAAAGTCCGATGGTCTGCGCCAAACCCGTATGGTGTGACACGCCAGTCCGATGGTCCGCGTGCAGTCGCCAAAAGTCCGATGGTGTGATACGCCGGAGCACGAAGGTTTTTGAATTGAATCGAGATTAAAGAAGAAAAAAAATATGTTGGCTATTATTTTTTATAAACAGTCCCACTTGGTTTGATTGCCTACATTTGTTCATCTTTGACTTATTAGTTCATTCATTATACATTAATTATGAATATCTTGCTGCAACACATAAATTGTATTTAAATACAACATGAACTTCTTATTCGTTTTTCTTGCACCTATTGGCTTAAAAGACCACCCCTCATATCACAGTTAATTTTTACAACACGTCTCTTTCTCCATTATCCATGTTTAGTTGTTGATTTCAAATAGATCGCAGCGATATCACCAATTACGTCGCCATGACTTGACATGGCAGGTCATCGGACTTTTGCGTGACCATCAAACTTCGGCGTGACCATCGGACTTTGGAGTCTTACATATACATTAACGTTTTTCTGTTATTTGGAAGGCCGTATAAGATCAGAAATAAAATAAATAAAACAGTCTAAATACTTTCATCGAAAAGTTCTTTATAATTTGACAAATTAATTAAATCAAAACAGCCATTTGGTATAAAATCTAATTGGCAAAAGTTTGTGCTTCCGTACTTTAATTTATTGCAAAAATTCTCACGCGACTCAGTTTAGCCGTTAAATGTGCTGCATGTGATTTGATACCGTTGCGTTTCCCTACTAATAATTTTTCTGTGTTTATTTTAATTGGAATATTGAGAGAAAATGCATGCCACAGTGCTGCAATTTCCGTATTACATGTTTTATAAGAAACAGTTGCTTGTAATCGCTAGCAAGATCATATAAAAACAATCAGACAGACAGACAGACAGACAGACAGAGAAGATTAAATTTCTATTAGAATTGATTTTCAATGTGCTTTGTTTATCTTATTTTTTTTCTTACATGTATGACAAAATAATGATATATTGAGATTTTATCTTAAGAAAAAAGAGAGGTTACTATACGTGTCTATCGTACACGTGTCGTTAACCTATAATTCTCAAAACATCAACATTCATATTCTTTTATCTGGTATCACATTAAAGCATTTGGTTCAACATTAAGAATGTAATTTTAATTCAAGTAACAGTTTGACATATCTGTCAAACATGTCAAAAGTTCGCAGCAGTTTAGGGTTTCTGCAAATTCAAGTAAGAAATTAAAAAAAGGTACTATTTGCTGACATTGATTTTGTAGGATTATTGTTTTAACTAATGTCTGAACTTTGCTAATTCAATGTCAGTTTTCAAAGTTTATAAGAAAGAGAAGTCCCTGTGAAAGTCTTACAAGATTTTACGCACCAATTTTGCATGTTGTTCTTTAAGCAAATAGAAAGCGTAATAATCAAATGTTCAAGAAGATCAAGTAACTGGCGACATATATATTTTAAAAATATGCTATACTGGGATGAATTGTTGTCACAAAATAAAAAAAAAATTCCCCTTATTTAAATAAATCCCCCTTTTCCGAATATATATTAAACACTGGCTAATTGAGCCTGAATGAAACGATTCCATCTGATGCAGTGTCATTACTTTTGCTGTGACAATATTTTAAAACAATGTATTTAAAACATGTTTAAGTGCTGATGAGTCTTGTTATGAGTTAAATTTTCAATCACCTTAGGTAGCATTTTAAAAATATAGTTTGATAATATATTACAGTTTTAATGAATACCAGTAATAATCTTCTCATTGTTATAATCAGTGCATTGTTCTAAACTTCATCCGTTGCGAGAAACGTTTTCACTGTTAATTGTTGGTTTTTTTAAAATATGAATTATAGAATCATTGACAAACAATCCTGAGGCCGTTTCTTTTCTCATTCTCAATTTTGAACACTGAGTGTCGTTTGTTAAAACTGTATTGTTGTTTATCATGCACAGACCCTGAAACGTGCTACTATAATTTCAAATCGAACCGCAACGTTCCGTGCAAGACACGAACCATACTGTGCAAGAAACGAAACAAACATTACCTTTATCAAAACAAACCGTACCGTTCACAAATCGAACTGTACCGTGCAAAAAGCTTGCAATGATAATTTATGCAAGACCCGCCCCAAAACGACCAAAGAAGCGTACTGTACCGCGCAATAAGCGTGCAACTTACATATACGCTTAATTGACCACTGTCGTTCCATGACCAGATAAGTTCAATATTATGCATGATTTTTGTTACTGGATTAATAATAAAATAAATCGACATAAATAAATTTCTTTATACAAAACTAGCTCAAATAAGTTAAAAAAAAATCTGTAGTACATGTATCTCTGAAAAAAATAAAACATAACAATATTCGCAGACAAGTGAAAAATAAAAGTAACACATTTAAACGGTTGTTCACATACATGTTATGTATACTATTTTACTTTATAAAAAATCCAAAACAAAAACTTTTACGAAAAAAGGTACATGTAAAGGTAGTGGCGTTAAAAACATGCCTTCTTTATGTTACTCTTAATGTTATCTTTCCTTATACCTATATGTATTCAATATTTTTGTCAAAGTCTTACAACAAAAAAGCGATATTATATGATGTCATATTAATCCTCATAACCATAAAATCAAATAACTGATCAAGACTAACTCATTTCAGCAGATTTGTTCAGCAAAGGTTCATCTCAATTTAACAAATTGTTATCAAATTATCTATCTTTTTATATTCGAATTTATTGTGAAAGTGTTTAATTTGGTAGAAGGTACAATGAGAAAAATGAAATATCAGCGTATTTATTATATAGATCAGTACCCGTGGACATCGGAGTAAAAATACATCCCACTATATAATGGCATACAGGGCAGTCACATTTCTGAGTACATTAACACCCATAAGAATGCAAAGAAAACATCATAGAACAGTTTTTTCCCATAGTATCCAGCTGGACATTCTACAAAAACAATATATTTACCGAAAAGCAACTGCAATATTTGATGTTAAAATACCTAACAAGCACTTCAGGACTTGTAAATCGAAAGAAAAGTTTTACAATACCTTGACTAACACTTCCATTTCTAAAGAAATTGAAAAGGCATATTTCAGAGACGTCTTCGGGATATTTGTTGTATAAAGAACAATATATTTATGTCATTTTCATACTAATATCAATGTGAATGCCAACGCCGTTTATGCCAACCGTATAAGTTTAGTATGTAGATATGTACGTACTTTTTGTGGAACTGAAATCACCAGTAATGCAATAAAGAAACCCCCGAGGTTATATTGATATGCAAAATCATAAAACATCTTTACACATTAGTATTGAGTAAGCATTGAACGTACTGTACATGCAAGTATTTTTATAAAAATAAAAAAGGAAAACGTAAAGTGTAAAGAAAATTGCCCTTGTTGTTGTTTGTGTTTTGTTTTTTGATTTTTGTTTTTTGTTTTTTGTTGTTTTTTTTTTATTATTTTTTTTTTCGGCTGTTGAACAATCACCAAAAGATTCAAACAAACCACAGCATAATTAGGATCAATTTTTTAAAGGAAATTTCAATGTAACTAGTTAGTGAACGTAATATTTACAATTCCTAGCATGGTTTTAATAAGAAAATCCTATAAAAAAAAAAGTTTCTGTGTCCGTTGCCACTTTTAACACCCCAACGTTCAATGTTCAAGTCACTCTGTGGCTTCAACTAGCCAAGGCCAGATGTTACAGTTTGCTTTCAAATATAAATTCATTCGCAATTCACATTGTCCCTGAAATTTAGTTTTTCCTTAAATATGTTATGCTTGAGAGTTTTAGTCTAATAATATCTTTTCCAAATAAACTGTAAGTCCATGATTGCCATGACAGAAAATTCGAAACAAGCCAAGTCTCCATTTTAAAAAATGATTGAAGAAATTTAAACATGTTCAGACCTACATGAAGAAACACGTCTATGTGTGGTTTATAAAATAGAAAAATACCAGTATTATTTTAATAGATCAATAAAGCAAACTAACAGGTTTCTATTCTTTAGTTTGTAATAAATCTATACTATAATTATTTGTTTTGGCTTAAACAAAATGTTAATGGCGATGCCTTGTTGACAAATTTTAATAAAATGCCAGAATCCCCCGTGAGAGAGTCATACTTTGTCATTTAGCTGCATGTATTTGTAAAACGTGATCGTTTTGTTTGATAAAGAGAGTTGCCACTCTTAGATTAATTGGTAAATTACTAGAAATCTGTATTTATTTGGCAATATCCATAACTAATATTTTATTATGATTATAGTTTACCAATATTCATATTGTATACATATTTAGTGAACAGCGGTATTTTATTAACCTAAAGCGATTAGTATAAAAAGTTTTAGTTGGCATGACTTAAAAAATTAATGAACACTAACAATATATACTAAACGTTTAATAATAATAAAACACATTTTACATGTAAATGTTTTGAAAACCTATCACACAATTAAAAATAGCACAGTTGACCAATTGCAAGTTTTTGATGTTGTCAAGAAATCTTCTAGGTGATAGAGGCGATGATTTTTGCTATTGTAGTAGAATAAAACACGATCATATTGTAGTCAGTTAAATTTCCCACAGCATATACAGCAAAACTCGTTTATAGCGAATTTCAAGGGACCATAGAAAAAACTTCGTTATAGCCGTAATTCGTTATATGGTTTTAGCGAATTTGTAAGAAATCTTATAGCGAATACGTTATAAAATAAATAGTTCAAACTATCGTAATTTATAAATTCAATATTAAGGTCATTTACAAAAAAATGTCAATATAGTATAACCTACCTCTCTTCAATTAAAAAAAAAATATGTATAATATATGAGTTTTAGTATTTTTATATGCATCTTAGTTTCATGTATCTTCAATGAAATTTGTAATGGAGAATATTCGTTATATGAATGATAAAATACGTTAAAATTTTGCCGGCGGGGGTCTGAAAATTACTTCGTTATAGCCGTAAATTCGCTATAACCGTGTTCGTTATATACTGCAATTTCCTATAGGTTTAAATAAGAAACCTGCCGGGACATGCGTAATAATTTGTTATAGCCGTAAATTCGTTATATCAGTGTTCGTTATATTCGAGTTTTGCTGTATAATGTAATATATATCTTATGTACATATGTTTGTATCGACGATATTTCGTTATCATAACTTGCAAATGAATCTGTTCAAAACAATCAAGAAAATTTGAAGTTTAACTCTATGATGCTAATTTTTTAAAATACAATATGATTAAATCAAAGGAATGCAAATTTGAAACAGCTATTTTGGGAAAGGTTATTAAATCTATAGTACACTGTGGACAAGGAAATGAATGCCGATCCCTTTTGCGATTGTCTAGACAACTAGTAATTTGAAACAATGAGAAAATAAACGAAATCAGGAAATATCTAATAAAAGTTATAAAATTTTATGTAATAACTCTCCTCTTTTAATATACAGAATTGATACAGTGCTCATTTTTCAAATGGATATTAATAAAAAAATGATTTCAAATCCAGATTTAAAGCTAAAATTTCTGAATAATAATACATAAATTTTTAACTAAATATCTTTTAAAACCCATTGTCAATTAACAGACACAACAGTGGAGGGGCATCTTACTTCATATATATCTAATATTGCATTGTTACAGAAATTTACAAACAATACCCACTTTTGATAAAATGTGGGAAAAAGTACAAACAATGAAATGTGGAAAATGAAGCATTTTTTTTATTGTTTGAAACAATCGTCGTACGAGAACAGCAATAAAGAAGTTTAAAAACTACATATCTTGATAACGGCTTAATTATATCAAAATTATCAATACTGTTATCATTTCATAAGTACATATTTTCCTGTGTTAAGGGTTATCCTATCCCCAACGCAAAAGCGGCGGGCATCAATACCCGGGGTAATATTATATATATTCTGTTTTAATTTAAGTCATAAAACAGCAAAAAAGTAGTGCTCATTTTTAACTATTTAATACAATTGTATACTTATTCAAATATCTTGCAAATAAACAGTAATGGTATAACGTATGGTTTTCAATAATTTCTAGTTTAAATTCAGTCGTTAAAAGAACTTGCATAGTACTGTCAAACAGTGCAGAAGAAACAAGTGTTCAAATAAGCCCATCTAAAATATCCGTTCGATGAAATTGGTTTTATTGCGTAAGATTTTACAATTTGTGTATTTTTTCTAAATTATGATTAAATTATATCATACTCAAGCGTTTCCCTGTATTCAGAAATCAATATCTTTAACTTATGTAATGAAATGTTTTCGAACTCAGGTATATCGATGACTGTGATTCGAAATATACTATACCATACAGATTATCTTTATCAAATACAACTGCCATATCTTGAAATAGCTGAAAAAAGTAAAAAAAAAAAAAAAGGTAAAAATCACGCCTTATCCAATTGGTTCTTTAATAAAATCATTTGTAAACTTACCGACTCAGTGGATAGAAAGGAAAATACTTAGATCGATACAACGTGTGTTTAATGACATTTTGGCATGAATAATCTAACTTGTTGTTCTATTTCATTATCGGGTTTTTTTTTGGGGGGTGGGGGGGGGTCAAAGCCATTATATTCTAACTTTACTTAAGTTTCAGAAACATCATGCATACATGTAACTATTATATTCCAAAAAAGTATCGTTACGTTTTGAATTATACACCACATATCTTCATTTCTTGCGTTAAAAATAAAATAATAGTCTTATCTAACTAATCAAGTCCAATTCATGATAAAGAAGATTTGTTTCCTTGAAGTCTTCTGAAACAAGACTGTTAAATAAACTGCTGATATTTCCTGAATAATACTTTAATATAACCTTCACCCTGTCTACGTTAGACACGGTTCTATCTCGCCGATCGCTGCAAATTGAAGTTGAATTTTCAGATAAGCCATAGAACGGTTTGCCGTCTTTGTTTTAACTTTAGCGACGCTTGTAAATATTATTCTTTAAAATAAGCTCTTTTATTTGCAGTTTCTGTAAATGTTGTCAAGTAAATAATCAAATTTGGATAATGAAGCAAACCTTTTCTGAACTGCGTCCTGCTTGAACAAAGCGAACTGCTTTGCACGTTTTAAGGAAGATATGCGTCGCGTTTTTCTCAATTTGCTTTTGTACTTTTATTTATTTATTTTTCTGTGACCAACTGATAACCACTTCTTTTGAAAAAAATAAATTGAAAAACATTTCGATCTTCCAATCAAAGGTTTTCAACGAAGCGTTCATGGTCGAGTAAATACTCAATTGATTGGCCTGGAGAGGTTAACATTTTTAATAGCAGACTTAACCCTTTCGCTGCCACTTCAAAAAAGACGTTATACGCGTCAGTGCCAACGATAACGTTAGTCGATATTTTGACGTAACAATTGAAAGAAATTAGTGTTGCCATATTTCTTTTTCTTAGCGTCGCTAAATAAATATGAAATTAGATAAGTATCACGCTTTTTAAATACACTTTGTCAATGTTACTGAATTAAGGACCTTCTTAATTTTCCAAGACATTACAAATCAATTTAAAATAAATATTTTTATTCTTACCCTGCCAATCCAAAACACACGTTTTCGTTTGAATGCTTCACTACATTTATTGGGAAGAATTTTGTAGAAGACTTTTGTGTGTACTGATGTGATTAGTTGTCATGTTGTAAATTTTGTATTACATCCACTCAGTAAGTTCAAAATTTACAACATGACAGTGTTTTATGGGGGATTACCCTTTTCAATTTTCAAATCTGCTGGGTGCTGTGATTTTATTTTAATAAAACAATTGTCCTATATCCATACATAAATAATAATTATGTTGAATACCGGGTATTCAGTCAATGGACACAATTATATTCTGAGAAAGGATTCCTTTTAGAAAAAGGCAATGTTCTAAGTGTAAACAGAGAGAGAGAGAGAGAGAGAGAGAGAGAGAGAGAGAGAGAGAGAGAGCGAAAATAAAGAAATTTTACTCTCTTAGTTAAATTTAAGTGGAAATGAATTATTTATTTTTCAGGTCTAGACTTATTTCTTATGATTTTTAGTGAGCAGTTCCTGTATAAGGAGAAACAGGGAAGAGTTTATTGCAAAAATAGAAACATATACTTGAGAAAATCAGGATTGGTTTTATTGACGGTTCAAGTTTTTCCGATGCATTCTCATACAATGTTCTTATATCCATACATAAATAATAATTATGTTGAATACCGGGTATTTAGTCAATGGACACAATGATATTCTGAGGAATAATTTGTTTTAGAAAAAGGCAATGGCCTATTTGTAATCAGAGAGAGAGAGAGAGAGAGAGAGAGAGAGAGAGAGAGAGAGAGAGAGAGAAAATACAGAAATTTTACTCTCGTAATTAAGTTAATGTGAAAATGAATTATTTTATTTTCAGGTTAAGTATTATTTTTTATGATTTTTAGTGAACAGTTCCTGTATTAGGAGAAACAGGGAAGAGTTTAAGGCAAAAATAGAAACATATACTTGAGAAAATCAGGATTGGTTTTATTGATGGTTCAAGTTTTTCCGATGCATGCTCATACATTTCTACGTGCCCAATATAAAACTTGTTGCTATCATTGGTTTCGACAGATATAATCATGACTCAATTTTGAGTATTTTTAGATATTTAAAATTCATTGTGTTGTAAACTAATGAATATGTTCTATATCTATGCTATCTAATGTTTGGAAATGCACTATGCTGCAAGTACTAGTACCGTCTTATATTTTCAAAAACTTGCAAAAGCATATATATATATATAGAGAGAGAGAGAGAGAGAGAGAGAGAGAGAGAGAGAGAGAGAGAGAGAGAGAGAGAGAGAAGCACTAAATAAAACAACAGCACTCTATAGGTGTCGGATCTGAAAGATTCATGGTTATTTCATGAGATTTAAAAAAGCACTAAACATAGTGACACGAACAATAAAGTAAAATATTGTCAAATTTTCGGGACGACCCGTCCCTTCTTCAGGACAAAAAATAAAAACTACATAAGGAAGGAAGAAAAACATCTACAAAACTTGCACCAACCTACAATTTAAATAATATAAATAAACTAGATTTAAACGTGGCAATTACATTTTTGTATTAAGGATCAAAAGCCCGAGAAATTAAACCCACGTCCAACGCAGCGGACGGTTTGTCCGGCCTATATATACTAGAACTTCTTAAAACAATTGTCTTTAACAATATCTGATGAATAGTGTATTTATAAAACTTGCAGAACATTACAATAGCGGTGGTATAAAATAAAAGTAACACATTCTAACGGTTGTTCAAACACATATGTTTTGTATACTTTTTAATATTTTTTTTTTATCCTTTTAACAAATTCATGTTTAAGTAGTGCTATATCGTATTTAAAGCATGTTGATTTTACAATAATGCATAATCGAAATAATGTTGCTCGTTTTTAATTTGGTAAAAATTTTATTTTTTTTTTTCAGCACAAGGATATATTTAAAATTCTTATCATAGTCTTTCTACAATAATAAGCAAATATGTTTTAGTTATACCATCATAACCATGAAATATAATAATTAAACATTGAACAAAATTGACTAATTGCAGCAGAGCCGTTCAATTAAGATTTATCTCCATTTAACAAATTTTCTAATAACTATTCAAAGGTCTTTGATTTTGGACAAATTTTTACAAATATAACATTTCAATTCAAGTTATTATTACCTGGATCAATACTTGTGGACTTTGGAGTAAAAATATGATTATCGTAAGATATAATGGCATACTGGGCAGTCATATTACTTAGTACACCTACATCCATAAGAAGGTGCGATACACAGCAAAAAATACCAGTTATTTCCATAATACCCAGCTGAACATTCTACAATAACAATATATTTTATTAAAAAGCAACAGTCTTATAAAATATTTTCCAATTACACTGTAAGCCCATAATTGCAATGACAGAACATTCTAAACAAGCCTTGTCCTTATCTTCGCAAATGATAAGAGGATCAATGACATCTAAACATGTCCAGACCTACATGTTTTAGGGAAAAACACGTATATTGTCTACGTTTGTTTTATAAATAGATGGATGTTGTTACATGTATCGTTTTGATACAACAAATACAGTATCCGCATCGTTATTTTTTTTACGATTTATCCTATATCCTATCGTGTAACAACCCTATCGTATTGTGCGTCTATACTATTCTATTGTGCGTTAATACTATAATTCTACCGTGCGTTAATCCTATCTGGTTTATTGTTCAATTTTACAGGGTTTTTTTTTTACGTTTATCCGATAGTGTTAATCGTGTAAGCAAATTAAAAAGGTTTGTAATCCCTGGTTTGTACATACCAAAATACATATGAACAAGGGTGGGTCGGGCGGGTATTTCGAAATTTTAAAAATAGTTTCAGCTACTTAAATTACAAACCTTTCTTTCCGCTACTGTATGAAAAAGGGGAGAAATTCTGGAAACATAGTTCCCAATTACTAACCCCGTATGATCGAATAACTATCCCCAGCTACCTTTTCACAGAATAAGACATATATATTATGTTGATTGTTGCGGGGGAGAGCTTGGATAACTGTGCATATAACGAGACAAGCTCAAACATGCGCTAATATTGGTGTACAAAAAACATATGTTGATGCATGCACGCAAATTCTTGATAAACTGTCCGAATTCCCCATGTAACAGAGTCATTTTTTGTTTTTTAGCTGCTTGCAACTATACATATACATGTACCTAGGTGTAATCGTTGTGTTTTATAAAAAAAAAAGAGTTACCTCTCTTAGATTCATAGGTAAATTAAAAAAAAAAATCTTTATTTATTTGGCAATGTTAATAAACAACATTTTACATGTATTATAGTTATAGCTTGCCACATTTGTAGTGTATATATATTTAAAGATGGCCGGCTGCATATGAGCATGCAATTAGTATAAGTAGTTGTATGGCATTGGTATAAAATAATACTACCAATTTTTATAAAGAGTCGATGATAAAAAAGCTCCTTTTAGATGTAAATGTTTGGGAAAGATATTACGCAATTAAAAAAAAAATACAGTTGGCCTAATGCAAGTTGCTGATGCGGTCAAAGAATCCACTAAAAATAGAGATGGTGGTAAATGCCATTTCAGTATAGTATAACACAGTCACGTCAATGTCAGTCGAAAGCCCTAAAGCCCAAATAATATACTAAGTAATACATGTATCAGTTTAACGTATATAACAAATTACAATTTACAACGTTTAATCGTAATCAGTCGTGTATTAGAATAGCGGTTTATTGACCATTTGGTAATAAGATAAATATTTGTTTAGAAAGAAAGGCAGTATACATAAAATAGTTTTTTTTAATAATACCTTCATCTAGTTGGAAAACAGATTTTCATTCAAAGATGCACTAATATTTCAGTGTAATGCATTATTAAACACTATCAATATAATACACTATAAAATATATACATGTATGTACTTATAAATAATCTTAATAAAATTGATGCTGAATTTGAACTTGACACTCCCTTTTAAGGGAAAAAAAAGCCAATATTCTTATGAAATTTCATTGTACATGTACATGGATTTATCAATTATACAAAGATGTTTTAGGATAGACTTAGCCTACATTGTTATAGTACATGTATCTGCAAATTTCTGATGGTTTATTTCTTTTAGGGCTGAAACAATTAATTAATTGAGTGTATACATCTTTATTGTTGTTCACTTGTTAACTTAGAGTGGTCATTACATTTTTGTGTATATGATCTTATCTCTGGAAAATACTTATTGCTGGACTCTACAATTCATACCTAAAATACATATTATGTTACTGATTAATTACATATCTACAGCTACATCTGAATGTTATAATGTACACTTATCAATTACAGTGTATTATTAACTTGCCTTCTTATAGAAGGAGAGAGTATATATATATATATATATATATAAATATATAGGTTGTGCCTGTTTTTCAATCCTTATTGAATTTATTCAATAAAAATGTTGAAAACATTAATAAACATCAAACATTGTTAATGGTTTTTCTTCACCGAGAAAATAAATAATATTGATAGTAATTTTAAACTTTACACCCTCTACTATGGGAGAAAAAGTTAATATTCTTATCAACGTAACTACGATGTATATCATTTTGTTTCGTTTGTTTGAGTAACAAAGTAATGTTCACCGTACCACTACCAGTATTTATATACACAAATTTTTTAAATCTTTAGTATCGAAAATAACTG
>WFKH01003881.1:30309094-30326767 GCA_016163765.1 Magallana hongkongensis | reverse complement strand
ATGATAAAAAACATTATTTACAACAAAAAGGTGTAGCACAAAAAAGCCATCAAGCAATAAACTTGTCTAAATACATGTTAATTGCTTTGCCACCCAAGAAATGCCAGAGAATTGACAATTAAAGAAAAAAGTAATAACACTGCAATAATGAATATTCTGAAATTGAAATTTTAAATTACAGGTAGCAGTACAAATTAAAGCATGTGATGAGTCGAGGGCAAGCTTTTATATAACAATGTTACAACTATAAATTGAACCAACACATAGATGTAATAATATACATGCACATACTGTACTATGTAGCAACTCTAACTATTAAAAGTACAGATTTTATGAAGTTGAACAATAATAATAATGTTTGTACAAAATTCAGACACTTGGACTGTTGGATTGTAAAATTTGACAAACATTCCAAATGTAATCAAGTTTTAGATTAGAAAATTAAATTTAAAAAAATAAGAAAACCAAACATGTTAAAACACTAAGAAAAAAAACCATAAAGAATGAATCAATGTACACCCAATAACAAGAATATTTACATCTCTGTTGCTTAGATTTAAACAGCAGTTTAATTACTGACCTGTTTAAATGCATTAACAGTTCATCACTTGCAAACAGTTCAGTCACAGCAAACGATCTATGTCCAACGAACTTAAGAATACTAATGACGCAATCAATGAGTTGAACACATACAACATGTAATAAAGGGTAATTTTTGATAGTTTAAATTCTAACTATATTCTAAGCACAGAATGTTCAGGAATGATTAAAATAATCCGACAGTCTTTCAATAGCAAAAACATATGAGCAGCAGTTTAATTCCTGACCTGCTCAGACCAAATAGCAGTTTAATTACTGATCCACAATAAATATTGTTTTGAAAAGAAACACAACCAACTTGATCGAGATATAATGAGCAGCAGTTTAATTGATGACCTGCTAATATCTAATATCTATTGTTTATAAACCAAGAAAATATGTTAGCCCTGAGAAAATTGTCAAAAAACACCCTATTGATGGAATTACATTCATGAAATCTTTGCTGTTTCCATGTTACAATGAGAATGAAATTAAACGAATGTACCGTTTGATAGCATTAGATTGCCATCTTCCAAGTTGCTGAATATAGTTTTCAGAAAAACCTAATTTTGCTGCCTCAGTAGCAGCACCAATCCTAAAACTATGACCTTTGTATAGATCTGGATTAAAGCCACAAAATGTAAGGGCTGATTTTAAGTTGTTTATCACAAATGAATGGGTGACTGGCTTACCCGACAAAAAGGAAAATAGGGGACCAGTGATATGGTGGAAGGTGTCAACGTACAATTGTAAGGCTTGAACTGGGCAAAACACAGATTGTTTACAAGGTGACAAGAAAATAGTAATAGGCTGGTTATTTTTCATAGTTTTAAAATGCCTCAAAATTAGTTGAACTCCATCCCCTTGAACAAAGCTGATATCATTGAGCTATACTACCATGTTAAACTGACTATTGTCTCTAATAACCAATTTTCCAAGTCTGAAAAACCCATGGAAAGCTAATAAGAAAATTGCCCGGAGCAATATGACACCCTGCTTATCGGGCACCATATGCTGTAAAACTGTTAAGATTTTCTGTAACATTGATTTAGTTATGGGCATTCTGGAATCTGAAGTTTTTTTAAGATTTGTAGCTCCTGTCAGAATTTTACTAATCACAAAATGATGTGTAGGATCAGCAACATTACAAATTTTGTGAACATAACTGAAATCTGATACATGAGAAATAATAGAAGCTGGACTAAGGTTTAACAAGTACAAGTGACTTACAAAATTGCATATCAGTGTTAGTGAACAAGGGAAGTTGAATGTTGACTTGAATGAGTAACAATACTCTAACAGTAGATTCCAACTTCGCAAATATGCTTTCCTTGTTGAAGGAGAGAGAGCTGCGCATAACAATTGCTGTGTTACTGAAGTTAGATGTAAATCTTTTGTAAAGGCACTGTTGTTGGCCCCACATCAAACCAAGGAGCTATGGCTCGAGCCTCCTGAAATTTAAACCGGGACAAATGATCAGCAATGCAGTTGGATATTATGAGTCAGGGCTGCAATAACCAAACGCCGTACTAATCGCATTATTAACTTGTTCTTACTTGATTGTTTATTAATGATTTCAACAACAGCCATATTATCTGAGAAAAATAAAATCTTATGGTTTTTTAATTTTTTACCCCAGAGTTCAAGAGCAAGTACTATAGGAAACAGTTCCTTTATGGAAATATGATATTCCTGGTGTTCTTTTAACCATTTTTCTGCAAACCATTGTGATCCAAGAACTGCAGCATAACCTATTGAACCTGAAGCATCACTATACATGTTTAACTTGCATGCAGAAACCCACTGATCTTAGAGAAAAACAGATTTTCCATTAAATTTTATTATCAATAAACAGCTGCCAAGCTTCAATATCTTTTTTGCCTTCAGAACCTAATGTAATATAATAGTTTGGATTGACAATATTAAATGTGAGATCTATGAGACGTCTTAAAAAGGCACGACCTGGACAACCACTATGCAAGCAAAATTCAGAAGGCCAATCAAAGATTGAAGATCTCGCAAAGTCACCTTTTTCCTACGACTTGTTGCAGCAAGTACAAATCTTAAATGCTCTACCTTGTCCTGAGGCAGACAACTCTTCATAGACACTGAATCAACTTCTATCCCGTATATGGTCAATTTTGAAGTAAGCAAGACTGTTTTAGACTGTTTGATAGAAATACCAGTAGTATTGCAAAGTTGTTCAAAAGCTAGAACATCCTGAAGACATTTTTGTGAATTAGGGGGTCCAATAAAAAAGAAATCGTCAATATAATGGGACATTCCAGAAGCATTATATCTATTTATCATAATCCAATGTAAAGCTGTACTAAGTTTTTCAAATATTTGACAAGAACTGCTAGCCCCCATTGGTAGACACTTATCAAAATAAAACTTATCTTCCCATCTGAATCCAAGCAAATGATAATCTCTGGGATGAATAGGTATGTTTCTAAAACCATCTTTTATGTCCATTTTGGCCATGAGTGCATGAGGACCAAACTGTTTTATCAATTGTATGACATTCTCAATAGAGTCATATTGCACTGTTGAGTTTGACTTTGGAATGAAAGAGTTGACTGACAAATTTTTGGGAAATGAAAGATCATGAATTACCCTAAATTCACCTGGATCTTTTTTGGGAACCAAATCTAGTGGAGAACAGACAGAATTATGAAATGGAATTTGAGTGGAAGGTTCTGAAATACGACCTAAACTGAGTTCTTTGCTCAATTTTTCACTAACAACCATTTTATTCTGATAAACAGTGTTATGATTCCTATGTAAGGAAAAAACTGGTTCATCAACACAGCCCAATCTAAAGCCAAATGTAAAACCATCTCTGAAATATGATTTTAATGACTTATCATAACCTTCAAGCTCACATGCTAGCTTCTGAGCGTTTATTGTTGTTGGTAATTTGTTTACCAAGTTTCGCTGTGGAATCTGACTTACGTTTTGGACATTTGACTCTTGGGTGGGACTCTCTGCAAGACTGACACAAGTGACTGAAGGGGCAGGGATAGGATCTGCATTTTGTTCCATTATTGAAATTGAAGCAAAATTTTGAGAATTTGTCTGACTTGTTTCGAAAAGAGGACCGAAATGGCTGCTTAGCACGATGAATAGTGCATGCAGATACCAACAATTCTGACAGAGTGGTTTGCCAGGGCAGATTATTCGACTGACGCAACTTCCTAAAATTTTCATCATAATATCTCCAAGCAGCATCTCCATTATTGGCTGCGATTTCCTGAATAACTGAACCATATTTAAGAAGATGAGTAGCATCCTGGGGTTTTTTCTCAATATAGAGAGCCATAAAATTAAAGAATGCTGTTGTCCACTGATGAATTGAGATCAAATTTTGATATTTTGCAGAAGCGGCATTTGAAAAACTCAGGGAGTTTTGATCAATCTGAAACGAAACTGTAGTCTCTTTATTGTTTGGCAAAAGAGATTTGAATTTAATAAATTGGTCAGACCAAATTTTTTGTTTTAATCGACCAAAAATGTTGGCGCCCAAAGGGATGCCATCATTAATTGACAAAGTTGAAGTAGATAGTTCCTGCGAACTTGCCCCCGACTCACCTGAAAATAATTGCTGCAAAACTGATGTGAAATCATTACGAAATGCAAATTGAGATGAAGTCCCTCCAGATGGTTGGGATGCTGAAGTTGATGGCACCGAATTTGGACCTGTAGTTGAAGAAGCCATGAGGGATTGTGAAGGTGAAGGTAACAATTGAGCTCAGGCAGTCGCAGAATCCACTGGTTGAGGCATATGTACCGATGAAAGAGAACTGGAAATAGCTGTACTGGCAGCGGTGTACGACACATCAGTCAAGACAGGATTGGCCATACTGACAGAATCTATTACGTTGGTGCCATGTTGAACATTGGATCCAGAGAATTTTGTTTTCTCAATATGGCATAGGCAAGCAAGTCATAATCAATGTTCATTGAGGCCACACTACTGATTGTTTGGAGGATTTTGCTTCCTTGGAGGGGGAGGCAACGAGCCAGTATTTTCTGCTGGACGCTTCTTTTTAGGTCCGATTTTCTCCCAGATTACAAGGTACACTAAAATAAAGCATGATAGTAATAATAAATAATTTGTTCTTAAATAATCTGTGTAAAATATAATTTCACTAACGACCTTCAATCAGTCATTGTTTATGCAATGGAACATTCAGTGAGAAAAAGGAACCTGTATAACCCCTACATTGCATAATACAATTGTAAATAATGTAATGAGTTACGCAGTACTGTAATTGTGAATGCCAACCAAATATTAATGACATTTACTTGCAACCAAGACATTAAATTATATTTGAGAAGTTGTTAATACCATGAAAGGAATCTTTCGGTACAGAAATTACACATTGCTGAACAAAGAATATCAATTATACAGTCACATCCAAAGCATCTTTAATTCAAATTGTGGACTGTGATCAATAATAATAAATTTTGAACTCCAATTCACGGAAACAAAATATAAGTCAATACTGAACACCATGTATGCAACATACATGCCAATGTAAACTTTAGATGAAAACACAAAGCAATAGGGTCTGTTTTCATCACAGAAATTGTAATATTTAGCCATAATTGACATGACTAGTCATACAATATTCAAAGAAATAAATATTATATTCATTTGAAATAAATTATGCATGTACCATAATTGACATGGCCAAATGGAAAATAAAAGTGAAAGGATATCAATTGGATATCACATTTCAATAGAAATTTGCTTGAGTCAAAATTGATTTGACTATATAGTGAATAATGCAACATTGGATAAGTAACAATAGATAATTAACATCATAATTCATAAGCTACAATTGACGCGACTTGTCATTAATGATACTAATTTGGTATCAAATTTAAATAAAATTGCACGAGAGCCAACACTGACATGTTTCAGCATAAAATATGTGTACCAATTGAAAATAGTGTAATAATCAATTGTAAAGGTGAAGTGATCTATCAATGATCACAGGCTAGACCTATCATAATAATTTTATGAAATATCTCGTTGATAGCAGCCATAAAATAATTAATGAATTATATCAATTCATGACTAATGTTTCACATACCAATTGGTAAAATGTAATAAAATTGAATAATTGAACTACTTAAACATTGATTAAAACGTGTTCAATCATTACTTACCAGTATAATTGAGCCATGCGTTTTCATTACACCACCAACGGTACATATTTGAAACCTACATGACAGTTGTATACATCTTTTGATGTTCTAATTTAATTAAAAATGTGTAAGAGAGTGAATATATGCTTAGAAAAAATAAATGTACCATTTCTTATGTACAAATGTTTTTATTGGTGATTATATTTCGATATATTAACTTACACATCAGTTTTTTCTCCAAAAATTTTTAACTGAAAATTATGATTGTTGACAGGGAAGTGAATTGTGCTTATTCCTAATATTAATTAATTATCTAAAATGCTGGAAATTGGAAACAGTGAGGAAACTGAGGAAAACGAAATAAGGAAACATCTCTTCTTTGAATTTTACACATTTTACGAATTAACATCGATTTGCTACTATTTTGGTCAATAGAGTGATAAAATTTCGCCAACACACATTTTTAAAAGTGTTCAGTTTATGCAATTAATAAAATATATTTAACATAAATAAAAATAAAACAAGCATAAATTCAATCCCAGATTGCTGAGTTATATAGCATATATTTGATTTTGTTATTCTAAATATCATTTTTTTTTAAACCAAATGCGAAGACACACCAGTTATAGAGGCATTTTGCTTTAGACATCTAACAAACATGAATCTCTTTTGGAGCAATATCGAAGGTCAATATAATGTGTATTGCTGTTCAATGCAGATGCAACATGACCAATAATATAAATGTTACTCACTTTTACCCACTTTGAATTAAAAAAATAATACAATGAAATTCGGAAGTGTATTATTTTCTTCAGTGTTCTCAACAGTCAAAACGAAATAAGAAGTTAAAATAACTGTAAAACTGACTGCATAAAAAAAGATCAAGTTTCTGACCAATTTAAAATTACATATTTCCCTGTGCTAGGGTTTCACAATTTCTGACGCAAAAACCAGCGGGCATCAATATCCGAAGCAGTCTTGTTATGTTCTGTTTAATGTCATGAAATTTAATTTTAAAATAACAGTATTCATTTTTTTAACAGTTAAATATATTTTGAATTGTAATAATTCAAATGTATCGCAAATAAGCAGTAATGACGTAATATCTACATTGGTTATTTTTGCATAATATTTAACATTTAATTTTGTGTAGTCATTTCTAAATTATAAACGTCTTTAATGCAAAAACATTTCTTAAACTTATGACGAAAATTATTTGAAACCTAGATATACTGAGTGTTGTTAAGAAAATTCCATACCAAGGGGATTCCATGTATTAAATACAACTTTCATTTCTTAAACAAAATTAATGGAGAAAAATGTAATAGTTAAACGTTATGAAACTGTTTTATTGTAAACCGTGTAAACCAACCGACTTAATAGAAAAATGTTTAGATCGATAAAACATAACGAATAGATTTGACATTTAATTAATTTAATGACTCTATTTAATCATGATTCTTTTGCCAGAGTCTTTCCATTTGATCTTCACTAAGGTCTCAAAAACATACTTCACCATAACCATAATTATTTCAACAAAATTTATCGCAAATCTTGAATCATACATTGTAGCACATTCTTTTGCGATGAATTGCTGCGATGATTTGTTGAAAGCGAATAGTATATATCTTCAGCTTTGTTTATTTCGTGTCTAATACTTTTCATAATAAATAGACTCAATTTCTGGAAAATCTTTCTTATGTAACATTTCTGTTACATTGACTGTTGACGTATTCAGAAGAACAATGTCTGCGTATTGCATATAGTATCGGGATTAGCAAGGCAAGTGTGATCACAACTCCAATTAAAATGATCATCAAATTAGAGGAAACACATTGAGAGTTTTATTGTGCATTCCCCCCTGTTGTATATTCTGCAAATATAGGTTAATATACGCAGTGTAGTCATTTTCTTATAATGTATTTTTGTGATAACTTCTGACAGTGTACGCACATTGAAAAAAAGTTTTGTGATATTGTAATCATGTCTTTTAAGGAACATTCAAATAGCTGAGATGTAAAAGCAGCTTCACTTTTTAAATTAAAAAAATGACTTGAATAAACTTCTTCATACATGCATCATTGTCTCAAAAATGTTAAGAAGACAATGGTATTAATGAATCTGACTAAAGAAAACAATGCCAGCAATCACAAAAAATGAGTGGAGCATATAAACACGACGTGTTAACATACATGGTTTGTATTATATTGGTATATTTGCTTGTAAAGCTTTTCATACCACAGATGAACGAATGTAAACGTACCTGTAAAGAAATTGGTTTTAAAAGTATTTGTCCTTGATGCGTAAAAGGAATCAAAACTTCAACCAAAAAAAAAGACCAATTATATATAACTAAAATCCGTATTATAGACTTATAACTATATAAGGAATTATGATTTTAATTTAATGAACATTTCAATAACATCAAATAAATGATCAAGACTGACCAATTGCAGCATATTTGTTCAGTTAAGGTATATCTCAAATTAAAAAAAATGTAATAAATTATCAAGTTTTTTTTATTAATTGTGAAGGTTATATATTTAGTCTAAATCTGTATACATTTAATGAGGAAAGTGAAATTTGCGCGTATTTATTACCTAGAGCAGTATCCATGGACTTTGGTAAAGTAATAAACATCGCACCGTAAATAAGATCAACATAAGTAAGACTAGTGTGAAAACTACTCAAATCAATTGTTTAACAATTTAGCGGAAAACCTTTAGTGAAAATGTATGCTTTTTTTTTTTTTGCTTAAGTCTTCCTAAAAAGGTGATTGTATATAGTGTATTCATTTTTTAATAAAAAGAAATTACATAACGTTTTTTGAGAGTTCAATAGTATTCTTTCTTTTCAGAACACCAGTCAATATTTAAAATTAGCGAGGCCGAGTCTAATTATTTTTACCCTAGATATTTTGATGAAATGTCTTGCATTTAGTTTCACTACTATATCAATTATTTAAATATCAAAAAATAATTTATTTACTACCCCGGTTCCCAAGGGGGTCGTCTCGAAAGTTAACCTTTTTCATTATGGGCCCTATGGGAATTCGTTGAAAAAGCGCTAAATTTTTACGTTTATGAATTTCTTTTTCTTTCAAATATATGAAAACTATTGTAAAAAAGTCGGTGAAATTTTTTAAAAATGTTTACCTCGTGGTTTGGTCCAGGGGTAATATCAAAGTTGATGGGTTTTTTTTTTTTGCTTGTTTTTTTTGTTTGTTTGTTTGTTTGTTTGTTTGTTTGATTTTTTTTTTCTGGCGGGGGGGGGGGATGGCTTATTGTGGTATACATTGGCTTATAAAAATTAATTTTTAACTAAATAACAATTTTAAAATACTGATATGTTTCTCTCAATGCTCTGTCAATAATTCTTATCCTTAAAATACATCGCCGCCTCGTATAAATGAGGTAATCATACTTTTTCCTTTGGCTTTATGCATAATTCAAAATACGGGAAACGATGACGCGTAAGCGTCATTTTAGCATTTTACCCTATCAAATTCATTAAATCACAATTTCTCAACTAATGACTAAGTGCATATAATGCTATTTTTCAAAATAAAAACACACCTCAAAAGAGTGTTATAACTTTGCACCTACGGCTGCATGAACAAAAAATCATGCGCACTCGAGCTGTACTCTGCCTCGTCAGGTTATTCCGTATGAATCTGTATAATAAGTATTAGATTATGTAATCCATAGAATGTGAAAAAAAAAATCAATTAGGACACACTTCATTAGATTTATTAAATAAAGGTCACCTTGGGGCATTTTGAAAAAGTATTAAAAGTATATATTTGTTAACATGTTTGTTTGACAAAAAAAGAAAATATGATAATGATGAAAATGAAAAACCCACTGCATTGATAAGACCCAAGTTTAGTACTTATAATTTTAGAGAAATAATACATCCTACTATTTAATGGCATACTGGGCAATCACATTAATAAGTGCAAGAGCATTAATAAGCAAGTGGGGTAAATAATATGGAAAATATCCAGCTGGACGTCAGACTACAAATTCAATATTCAGAATGCAAAGAGCAATCAAATAAATATTGTTTTGTGATAATCCTTGGAAATAAAATAAAAGGTAGACATGTATAAGGTACGTTGAAAACCTGTTTAATTCTAAAGAAATTAAAGAGGCAATCTCCAGGAGCGTTATTAACATATATGTTACATAAAAAAGAAATGAAAACATATAATTTCACGAGAAAACTTTGCATAAAAATTAATCAGTGAGTCAGTATCATTCAACCAAAAATAACAAATAGGATAAAAACCTGATACTACTAATTAAAAAATAATAGGTAGACTTACAGATAAAGATAAAACATTAAATTATGTATGCCCGTTTTTGCCTTTTATTATGACTACCTTTTGTGCAAGTTTTATTTGGTTCTAACCTGATATATGGAGATAGTTTTAAATATTACATTAAACCATAGAAATGTGCGTCAGCATAATACATGTGGACGTCAATGCTGAAGGCAAGGGAATCACATTATCAGTACCTAATACACACGACTTAAAGCCAACGTGTTATAAACTGTTACTAGCAATTTTCATCCTAAACATTATATTAAAAAAAGTATACCGGTATTCTATGTTTCACTTTATCCATAAGCATCAATTTAATTTATTAATTACAGTAGATAATCTTCAGCAATTTACTTGGTAGTTAGATAAAAATGAATAAAGGAACAGGCTTATTCTTACATGTACAATGATTTTAATTTTAAATAAAAGAAAATAATTTAATAAATAATTTATACATGTATGTGATTGTCTGAAATATTCATGCAGAATTTTTCCTCTTTTATCACATATATATTATCCTTGTACATGATTCTTTAACAAATTAAATTAAACGTGAATTTTGCATGATAACCAAAATCCATGAATAAACGGGATGCATATGTTACTACCACTACTGCAGCAGAGAAAAACGCATTTCTCTTTTGTATCTTATAATTGATTTGATAAACACATTTACATGCATTATTATATTGATTTTGTTCCTACTGAAAACAAAAAAAAACCCTTTCAGATGTACACATACAGTACCGATCAGACCCAACCTAACACCAGAGTAAACCCCAACTAAACCCCGGGTTTACTTTCGGGCTTTATTTGGGGTTTACTCTGGGTCTGTTTTTAGCTCACCTGAGCTGAAAGCTCAAGTGAGCTTTTCTGATCACCCGTTGTCCGTCGTCCGTCTGTCCGTCTGTCCGTCTATAAACTTTTTACATTTTGAACTTCTTCTCTAAAACCACTTGGCCAAATTCAACCAAATTTGGCACAAAGCATCCTTATAAGAAGGTGAATATAAATTGCAGAAATGAAAGACAGATCTTTATTAAAAGCGGAGAAAACCTCGAAAATGTTAAAAAAGGGGGATGCATTTTAAAAAAATCTTCTCCTCAAGAACTACTGAGTCAATTTCAACCAAATTTAGCACAAAGTATCCTTATGGTATTGTGAATATAAATTGCAAAAATGAAAGACCGATCTTTATTCAAAGCAGAGAAAACCTCGAAACTGTACAAAAAGGGGGGGTGCATTTTAAAAAATCTTCTTCTCAAGAACTACTGAGTAAAATTCAACGTAATTTAGCTAAAATAATCCTTATGGAGAGGAAAATATAAATTGCAAAAATTATGGGCTAATTCTGTTTCAAATTTGAGTAATTTACGTAACTAATAATAAAGAGATAATAGCGGTAAATCAGTTTATAACTTCGGGTTCGGTATTCCATATCTCGAAAACGAAAGTTCTGTGTGAAGCAGCCATGTTGAACACATGATAAACGAGTTAAACTGACAAAGATGAATTTGCTTGTTGTGCAACACTTTACTTGCGATGGGAATATTTGAAACATGCAAAATATATTTGTGCCGATTTTGTGAAGTAAATTGAGGTTAAATATTTCAATGCTTTGACATTTTAACGTGAAACGGTTGTTTTAGCTTGTTTTGATTCTCGTTTCATTTTCGTTACTTGAGGGGAACTATCGCCTGTATTTTGGAATTTTTACGTATCAAATCAAATGTAGACTTCGGTAAGTCAGAGAGCTGAGTATTTACCTGCGCAAAATGAGCAAAATCTGATGCGCTTACAGCATATTATTAAATACTATACATTTTATTGGTAACTCGGTACGATACCTACGTAATGGTTAATTAATGGAACGTGTTTTGTTAAGATGCTCAGCATTTTCAGTCTAAGCGGAGATTGTTTTCGCTGCTATATATATGTTGAAAAATAAATTGTGATCTTTGTTTTCGTGCACGTTTCTTCTGTTTTAATTGTTTACAATTTTCTATTTACTTACCGTATTTGAGTGTCAAGCTTCAAATTATAAGCAAGATACAGAGCTTTGCTCACAATTTTCTGTTTGTACACAGAGCTGAGGCTATGCTTTTGTGCTTTTACATTTTAAATGCTGAATAGGAAATACCAAGTTTAAAAATCTTAAGTTGAATGTAATAAACTCGTGTACAAAAAAAAAATGACTCAAACCTAGCAGAATTGTGAGCTCTGTATCATGCTTATAACTCTACCATTGAAGCTGAAATTTTAATTGATCACTAGAAATTTCTCGCTAAATGTTAAATACTTGTACAGAAAAATTAAAGGAAGATATGCTGTAACTACTTTTTGGGGCCCCCGCCTTATACGATGAATTACAAGTATATGAAATGTATACTTACTTTGATGGTTTATCAGACAAAACTAAATATAAACGATCTCTTTAAAACAGTTTCCATAGTGTTACGGGGATAAATGTTTTATCGCTCTTAAGAAAATATTACAGCGGAAAATCATATTGGTTTGTAACCATTTGTTGTTTTTGAATAAAGATGAAATAATGGATGAACCTTAGTAAAATAGAGTGATTTTCCTGTCAATACATTGCAGTTGTGTCGGAAGCAAATTGAAAATGGGTGGGGGAGGCTAGACCTTATATATCGGAAATCTTGACAAGTAAAAAAAAGAAAAAAAGAAAAAGGATTTTGAGTACGGCTATGTCTAACTTTGCCAAAAAAAAAAGGGGGGGGGGTCTTGCATAGGATCTTGTTTTCAGTAAAAATAGTATTTCATAAAGGTACAATGTCAAAGATTAAGTGTATGCAAAAATAAGTGAAAAAGTTGGATACTTCACAGTATTCCTTTTGTTATTCTACCGATGGACCATATGGCACAATATCCTTTGAACACCAATATAAACCCATTGTTGCTCAGGTGAGCGATGTGGCCCCATGGGCCTCTTGTTTTAAAATTTGCGTCCAATCGGGGTTTACTTTGGGTCCACTCAGGGTTTACTTCGGGTTTACTCGGGGTTTGCTTTTGTGGTCAACTGTACGCACTGAAGTGTGAAACAGACCCGTCTTTTATCTTACCATCTTGCTGCCTGTAATTTCTGCCCCTTGTATATTCCAAGTATATTTACAAGTTTGTAAACTTGTTAAAATTATAATTCGATTGTATTCTATTCAATTCAAAGGTCTTTGATTTCGTGTAAATTATAACAAATACAAGATTTTAACATCTGCTTCTTTATTACCTGGATCAGCTCTTTAAATTAGCTCTTTTATTCTCAGTTACTCTGTTTGTAAGTAAATAACCAAATTTGGGTAATGAAGCAAACCTTTTGTGAACTGCGCCCTGCTTGGGCAAAGCCAACTGCTTTTGCACGTTCTAAGGAAGATATGTCTTGCATTACTCTGAATTTTCTTTTGATTGTTTTTCCTGTAAGCAACTGATAGCCGGGAAAACATAAAACCACACTTTAAAAAATGAAACATTTTCGAAAAACGTGTCGAACATGCAATTCATGTTTTTCAGCGAAACGTTCATGGTCGAGTAAATACTTACTCGATTGGCCTGCGCAGGTTTGCATTTTAAATGACAGTCTTAAACACAAGTGTTAATGTTTAAATGAATAGTGTATTAATAAAACTGACAGAACATTACAATTGCGGTAGTGTGAAATAAAATCAACACATTTTAATGGTTTTTCAAACATGTTTTGTATACTTTTAATATTTTTTATCACGAATAAATGAACAAAATTAACAAGTTCATTTGTAAGTAGTGCTATATCCTATTTATACATGTTGGTTTTACTATAAAGCATAAACGAAATTATGTTACTTGTATTTTTATTTGGTAAACATTTTCTCATTTTTCAACACAGGGTATATATTTAAAATTTTTATCATAGTCTTGCAACAAAAATAAGAAAAT
The DNA here is from genome assembly GCA_016163765.1 of Magallana hongkongensis. Lineage (NCBI taxonomy): Eukaryota > Metazoa > Mollusca > Bivalvia > Ostreida > Ostreidae > Magallana > Magallana hongkongensis. Next base: position 30,312,774 of record WFKH01003881.1, on the reverse strand, counting down.
ATATTTTATAAATATCATCATTACCCTAAATCTAATAATTGATATTAATTAAAATTGACTCATTGCTTAATATTTTACTTAATATTTTATTGAAAGAACAACTGCAATATTTGATGTAACAAAATTATCAAACACGTACTTCAGGATTGGTTTATCGAAAGACAGATTTAAACACAAAATACCAAATACCTTGACAAACACTTCCATTTCTAAAACAATTGAAAAGGCAATATTCAGTTTCGTCTGTAGTATATCTGTTAAATTAAATAAAATATGTATGTCAATTTCATACTAACATCAATGTAAATGTCAACGTCATTTATGCCAAAAATATATAAGAATGATGCACGTGTACGTACTTTTTTGGGCTACTGATAGCACCAATAACCAAAAAAAAAAAAAGAAAACCCCAAAGTAATATCTACTTGCAAAATCATATAACATCTCTACACATCAGTCTTTCATAACAATGTGCATTAATGCAAGAAATAATAAATATTAAAAAGATAACTAGCAGAATAGTAATCGTCTCTTGCTTCATTTATTACCTGGACTGATAATATTAATTTTGTTGTTGAGTAATCACCATTCAAAAAAAAACAAAACCGTAGTTATAATCTGTATGTTTTTAAGAAATACTAATGTTACAGTTTTTGTACATTACATTTCTAATCCCTCGCATGATTTCTATATGAAAATTTTATGCGTCCATTACTCCTACTCGTACTTCAGCGTCTTTTCATAATCATTCTAAAGCAACTCTTTGAATTGGATGTATGAATTGACAGAAAATTCTAAACACTTATTCATTTAGTCATTATCTTGACAAATGATAGGAGGATAATCGAAACATGTCCAGACCTTCAAGTTTCAGGGAAAAACACATATATTGTCTACGTTTGTTTTATAATAGAAGGATGCTGTTACATGTATCGTTTTAATAGAACAAATAAGGAAACTTACAGGTTTGTAATCCCTGGTTTGTGCATACCAAAATACATATAAACAAAGGGTGGACCGGGTGTGTATTATTAAATAAAAGGCGTAATGACGCAAAAAAAAGCATAATAACGCCTTATCAAAAGCCGTTATAACGCGAATACGTGCATTATAACGCCTTTTAAAAGATGCTTTTTAAAAGTAATTATAACGCTTTTCCAAAAGGGGTAATAATACAAATAAATGCGTTATAACGCCTTTTCGAAAGGCGTAATAATGCTAAAAAAGACGTTATAACGCCTTTTTAAAGGTATTATTACACCCGTCTGAAAGGCGTCTAAACAAAAAACCACTATAACGCAGAGAAATACGAGGACGGATAGGGGTGTACACTTGTTCTGTTTCAACTATTTATGGAGAAGGGGGGTTGATAATCGTGGTCAATTACTCAGACTCTATAAATCTCCTTTAAAAGAAGATTGTGCAAAGCTTTGTGTAAAGATTTAGGAAAATACTCAAATTGTAAATCTATATTATTAAGTTTTCTTTTATAAATAATGGCTAAAGAAATCATGTCAAAATTCTAAGGTAGTTCTTGTGGTTAATTTGTTGACTTTCCAGCCTCCTTAACATGGTTTCCCATCGATAGGCTCGTTTTATCCTTCTGTTTCCCAACTCATATTGATCGAAGTTGAAGCAATTTAACTGAATATAAACCCACTCTCACTTAAAATGAAATTATTGTATTATGATCCTGATTTGGAGCAGGACTGCTCATGTCTGGCGCCCTGATTACAAGTGCAGATTTTGAATGCTTGATCATTAAAAGCTATATCTATTTTTTAACGTTTGGTTCGTTAATTATGAATTCAATTTTGTGGGGTCATTTTTCGTGAATTATTTATCTGTTTATAGGTTAATTGGCTCAAAATTTTCTGGAATTACTTGTATAATTAATAGATTAATACTATATCCGATAATTCATTTTGAATCTACGAAATTTTTGAAAATTGAGCCAACACGAATTTAGTTGATTCCTCAGTTTGTGTCAATGTCGGTCTGCTGGCTAGAACTAGATTTAGAGTAAGATGGCGTACTATTAGAATACGCCCGCGAAGTTAAGTCGACAAGGATATTCTCAATATTTATCCAAAACATGAAATATATTCATGTCGATAAAACTGTTATGTATGAATTTTTATTGTTCTACATCAACATTTTTTTTTTCTACATGTATGAATGCAATACATTATGAATAACAATACATGGTATTTATGTATATGTATCTGATTTATATGTTGGTAAGACGATCAAAAGTATATCAATGTATTAGTTACTAGTATAACATAAAAGGGTAGGCGTCAATTCGCTTCCGTAGAAAAAAGGCGTTCTTACCCTTTTAAGAAAAGCGTTATAATTCCTTTCAGAAAGGTGTTATAGTGCATTTTAGAAAGGCTTTATTACGCGTTTTACAAAGGCGTTATAATGCTATTTTGCATTATAACGCCTATTAGAATGGCATAATACCGCCTTTTTTCGCATTATTACGCCTTTTGAAAGGCGTTCAAACGCCTCTAATGGCGTTTGATCGTCTTTTAAAAAGGCGTTATAATGCCTTTTTAGAAAGGCGTTAGAACGCATTAAGACAGGCGTTAGAACGCCTTTTCCGCGTTTTAACTCCTTTCCAAAAGCCGCTATAATGCTTTTTTTCGCGTTATAATGCATTTTATTTTATTTCTTTACCTACATATGAAATGATACCAATAAGCGTCCATGCATTTAGATGTAAATGTTTGGAAAAGATATTAAACAAATTATAAAAGCACAGGTGACCTAATGCAAATTGCTGGTGTGGTCAAGGAATCCTCTACGAAAAGATAGTGGTATGTGCCATTTCTACACGCTCACTAAACGGTTCACACGAAACGCTGAACGGTTTACACGAAACGCTGCCCGCTTTGCCCGAGACGCTAAACGATTTACACGAAACGCTGAACGGTTTACACGAAACGATTCTCACACGAAACGATTTGCTTGGTTTTCACACGCTTTGGACACGCTTTTATCCTGATTGATTTCCGTTTCATTCGGGTCCTCTCGGCTTTTTCCTTTGACTCTGTTAGTAAGAATCAATTCAGAAAAAAACAAACGACATAATAGAAATACTGATATTAGATATGAATATAAGTATAGAACTTATATTGATATTCACACCTTAAAATATTTATTCACAGAATTGATCAAATAATACGGCTAAACGTACGCACATATATATCTACTGCTCAAAAGAAATATCCATGACTCTCACCAGTGCCGTAAATAACACAAAAAAAACCAGAAAAAAGTTACCGTAACCTAATTATTAATATGAAAATTAAAATCCGTATGATTGCAAAGTCAAATTTTTCAGTATTCAGTGGGTTTCCTTTTTCTTCTTACATTAATATTTTATTGACTTGAAATGCAAAAATACATGTACTAACATTAAATGAAAATGCAATTATTTACATTGATAATTTTGACAGTTATTTAAAAGTGAATTAGTCACAAAATTTAGGGGAAAAAATGCTGTACAATCAAACGAATTTTTTTTCTTAGGTCTTATCAATCGCGTAAATCAATATGTTCCGTACATAAAACCAGAAAAAAAATCAAAACGATTAAACAAAAAAGAAAATTTTCATCACTTTTTCTTTCTAAAAGTAATTCAACATTGTATTGGAAAGTACAAGAAATAAAAA
>WFKH01003881.1:30262602-30287073 GCA_016163765.1 Magallana hongkongensis | reverse complement strand
TTTTTCACATGATATGATATGCTTCCTGTATGATACATGTATAACACTTTTTCTATACGCTTATTCATACGGAAGCATATCATATCATGTGAAAAATGACAATACAGTGCGAGTAACATATTGATCATATCGTACAAGAAGCAAACCATGCTATGCTAGAAACATATCGTAAAAACTGTATAACGTGTGAGAAGCATGCGAGAAATATACAGCCGATATATATATAGACTCTTTATAAAAAAATATCTGCAGTTTGCTTTGTGATTTAATTAAAAACCCAGTCTGAATAAATGAAATATTTTTATCCAAAGAGGTTTTAAGAAGATAAATAGTTCGTTTCTTCAATTACATGTATATTCTAAATAATGCATTTCCCCTCACAATATTTCATTTCGCGAGGGGATGCTCTGCTTTGCGGTGCCCTTGAAAAATACATTGTGATTCATATATCATGACCACTATATTGTGATATGTATTGTTGCATAACGCATGCATTGTTCATATAACCATAATATTTTATCATATGCATGCTTATGTTTATATGTAACATTAGACTTTTTATCTAAGTACATGTATTGCTTTCATTATTATTTTACAGCATTGATGAGTATGAATCTTCCAAAAGCTTGGAAAGCACATTAATGATGCAGCCTCAAACAAGCCCAAAAATAATGCTGTTATGAAATTAATGTTGAACAACTACCCCAGGCTTTGCCTCTTTGCGAGGAGGGATATTGATAGACAGTAGGAGATTAGATATGACTTGGAATTCTGTTGCAGCACATGCACATGTTCCATAGATTCTTCTGACCACTGCACAGATTAATCAGATGTCAGACATGAACAGGTATTTTTCATCATCTTCTTAACTACATTACTTTTTTCAACACCTGATTTACAAGCTTAACTCTAATTACAATGAAATCTTTTTAAAATTTATAACAGAGAGCATTCTAGCGAGGGACACAATGGTAACTCATGTAGATGGTCCACTAACTAGTTAGATGGGCTTTCAACTGATTCTACAGTCTACTCAGGACCATGCAACTTCACATGTTCAACAGCTTAGGCATTTTACTACAGGTATTACCTTTAGTTACTCTTTCTGAGATATAGGGGAACATTTCAGTACATTTGTGAAAATACGCCGGTTTGGAACGTTAATTTTCCCAGGTATTATCATCTATGTATAAGCTCCTCCCAGGAAACAAACTGACCAAACTAACTGACCAATCTTGATTTAATTTTGAAGATGAAGGGAATAAGAAGTGGAAATGTATTCCTCCCTTTGTCCAAAAAGATATTCATTTTGAATTAATACCGTCAGAATTGACGATCTTAAATATAATCATGTATTTCTACTTCTAAATATCAAACGAGAGACAGCGTGCAATGATATGATGAGAAACTGAAATGTTTTACTTCGATTGATGGGGTTCTAAATCATGGGTAAGGGGTATCATAATTATTATGTATTAAAGGTATGTGTAAAGTTAGTATTTACAATTTTGTTTTAAAGTCACGCATATTCATATTCATGTTTTTAAGCACATTTTTTACGAAACGCGAGGTTTTATGATGTAAACATTTTTTTTTTTAAATGAAATGGCTTCACAACCAGAACAAAGTCAGTATCTTTGCTGGTTACTTTGGAAAATGTGAAATGAGCCTGAACTAACCTTATGTATATATTATCATTCACTGCGTGCTAATTATTCCGGTTTTTTTTTAATTTTGCAACGCGATTGATAAATATACAATTTTGAAAACGATGCCATATAAAACAAGATATATACGATTCACTTACCTAAAAATCTTATCATACTATTTTTTTCATATTTTTGCAAAAAAAGATTTACTTGTGTACCATATTATTTCTTCGAACAATGAAACAAGGGTAATTAGAAATAAAAACTAACACATTTTTTGTGATGAGCTGACTTATTTTTTTTAAATATAAGCTTGTTCTTCTAATCAATTGGCAAGTAAAATAAGTTGTATATCAAGTGCGCTTTGGTTGGTTATTTATTTTTGTTTTTCGGTTGCTACTTTCATGAATAAAAATTTATTTATTTATTCATCTAGTTATTTATTATATCATTAGTCATCTAATGAATTGATTAAATGTTTCTGAAGAATAATGAATTGACCCGTGTACCTTTTTAAAAATTTTATGTTCGTAAATTTAAAAAGAGAAGCAGAATTAAACTTAATTTTCAATCATTTTGATAAAGAAATATATGGGTGAGTGTGTATTTTTAAATGATAGTTTTACTTTTAAATGACCGTAAAAATATGGTGATGTGGTCATCTCTAGTTTATGAGATATGGGGCCCTCAAAAATGCACTATTCATTATAATTGGATTTCAAACATTGGGCTCGGAAACATCAAGAGCCCCTACCCTGGGGGCTAAAATTTTCAGGGTCATCTACTGGTGGTATACCACTACCACTGTGAAAATATGGTTAAGTGGTCATCTCTAGAATTTGAGATTCGGGCCCCCAGTTATAGAACACTATTCAATCATTATAATGAGGTTTTAAACATCGGGCCCTGAAACATCGAGGGCCCCAATCCTGAGGGCTGAAATTTTCAGAGTCATCTAAAAGTGGGAAATGACTGCCTCTGTGAAAATATGGTGATGTGGTCATCTCTAGTTTATGAGATATGGGACCCTAAAGAATATGCACTATATTCATTATAATAGGATTTTAAACATCGGGCTCTGAAACATCGGAAACAAAATTTCTCTAAAATAGAGGTTTAGACTGGATAAAATTTGCACAAACAGACAGACGGACTGATAGATTTATTAAAAAATTCTCAAAACATTTTTCACTTACAAATTCAGAACACAGAATTATGCATATAAGTGTCTATATATCTTGTAAAACCAAGTACTTTTTTCAATTAATTACCTAAATTAAGTTCTATATATAATTCCATTACACACATGTTCAATTTTCAGCATTGCCTATAAAAAAATAATAAATCGGCAAAACGAAACTTAACCTGTACAGATGAATGCAGATGTATGCAACCTGGGAGTGTAGAAACATTGATTTTAATCCTTACTGGGTTTCCATAAATATTTTTTTATAAAATCTGAACCAAAAACGTGAGGGAGAACCCCTACTATGGGGGAAAAGCTACTATATAGTAGCTTTTCCCCCCGGGGGGAAAGGCTACTATATAGTAGGTTTTCCGGGGCGTAAAGCTACTATGGGGGGGGGGGGGGGGGAAACTGCTATACAACACCGGAACAATAACAATTTGGAGAATTATTATCTTCAATCGTTCCCAAAATCAAGGTAAGTATTGTTTAAAAATGACTTCATATTTTCCAAACCCTAACCTTAAAAAAAATGATGAGAAAATATACGTTAGCAAAACTCAGGTTCAAATATTAATCTGTTTTGATAGGTCACCGTTTGGTCAACTTAAATTCCACATACAGTAACGTCGGTGTAACCGACATTTGCGGTTTTTATCCGGGTGTTCTGTCATCTGATGATATCTTATTCTGTTTTACTGTCCAGCAGAAACTCATGCTACTTCAGTAAAACTCCAAATCCAATCCAAACCGGAAGAACATAGTGTACTGAATGAATTTGTATGAAGTTGAAACTTACAAGAAAAGTTTTATCAAACTTTTTGTAAATTTAAGTTATTTAATTTTTATTTCATAATATTGTTGTTATTCTCAGTATATTAGAAATGATTGAAAATGAAGTTGTTTCGATAGTAGTGATTTTTTTTTAAAATTTTTTTTATTTTTTCCATATTCATGTCTGTTCGTCAGTTATGTCTATGTTCATGTTTTCGTGTCCCCAGTTGTGTTTAGATGAACGACAGAAATAAAAGGTTCAAATATTTAAATAAAATAAAACCATTTTAGAAAAAAAATGTACCATTGGAGAAAACTGCATTTATGTAATATTTTTATTATAAGCAAAACATGAATACTAACTTATTCTCCTTTTGCTATATTTGGTTAGGAGTTTTGATATTTAAACACAAGGAAATTAGAGAATATTTTTTTTCAAGAAAAATATTTTTAAAAGTAAAATAGATGACATCAATGCTTCCCATTCACGAAAGCAAAAAGAAAAAAACAAATAAAACAAATCATATTATTGTGATCGGCTTCGGCCGATCACAGTTGTGTCCGTATGAGGCATCCGGCAAAATTTACTATTTGCGGACGCATTGCGCCTCGCATCACTTTGTATACTATGCAGTGACAGCTTCATGTGGATCTTTATTTACATGTAGATTACTAAAAACATTATTCTAATGCGTTACAGTTACATAATGATTAAAATTAGTGACATGTTGTTTACATGCGAAAGAATTTTAATCGGAAGTACACTTCGTCTACTAAGAGTAAAGTTTATTCATTCCTTGATATTTCGGAAATCAACAAAACGGTGCGATAAATCTTATTTTTCATGTTTATTGCATGTAATGCGAAATAATGCTCTCGCGGCGTTGCATAACGTAAAGCTGACCAATAATATTACATGCCGATCATTCCTTTAAAAGGAATACTTGTTTAGCATTACATTCGATATAATCATTTTGATTTTTTATACCACCTTCGTTTAAATAGAGCATGTTTTTAACTTTTGTATTGTTATATTCGATTTATTTCAATTGTTAATCACTGTTTAATGTAGATCCTTTTTTTGTTTATTTTTCTGAATCCTAATTATCTCGACTTAAGAGTTGACGGGAGTAAAATACATACTTACTTGACACCTGCGTTTTGTTTTCAATATCAAACGAATATATGAGAGGTCATGACAAAAACAAGCTAAAATTTACGGCGCCTTGCGTCAGTTTTTTCTCCTACGTTGGACCGCTTATTAACATGTTTGTGAAGCTGACAAGAGTAAAATGTTTTATCGAAGTGAAATTCAAACATTTTTGTGACGTCATCTTATGTCAAACCGAGTCCAGAGAATGCCTTATTGTCTTGGAACTCTTTAATAAGTAGCATGTAGCTGTCCAATAAGTCTCTACTTATAAGACGACTATAGGTGACATACAAGACTGCTGTAGATAATTGCGGTAAACACAAACTCACAAAAATAAAATTATAGGTGAGAAATACACAACTTATGGTTTCGCCAATTTCATTAGAATTTTCAGCTTTTACGTGCAAATAGCGTAGAAGATCCATGAGAATTGAAATTTACAGAACAAGACACGAAGAGAAAATTCTGGCAAAATCAAAATAACATATTGCAAAAATTTTATAAGCATAAATTCTCTAAATCAAAAGTGTTCGACTAGCGTCGTCCATTTGTATGAAATTGGACCGGAAAGATTTCTAAATCAAAACAGCCATTTACGAATTCGTGTATTAACATTTTATCCTACATAATCACATCATTCTCTACCTTGGTTTATACATAATGACCAAAGTGTAAATTCAGTTGTTTTGGTATATACATGTAGGCGTGTTGTATATAGGTAGAGCTTCGCTCAAACGGATCCGTCTAGGGAATTAAGGGTGATGCTATTATCAGCCCCCTACCGGTGAAACCGAGAAGGCTTTAGTTTTTATCACGGTATGTCAATAATTCAGTCCCCACTTTGTTGTCATGTTTGGGTTTTTTTTGGTTTTGCGAAGTGATTATAATCTTTCCGTGCAGCTTCTCACTGATACTTTTCACATAAAGTATGAATGTTAAATTATTAAACAACAAGTATTTACATAACCAATTTTTGAAATGGACTTTTAGGTTCGATGGGGTTGATTAGTGTTCCAATAAATGAAGATGAAAAGAGAGAAGACGCGCATCGTACTGTACAATTTTATCAAACACAGCAATTAACACTCATCGAGTTTGATAAACGTTACTTTCTATACACTGGTTTAGAGGGTTTTTTTTGACAATATCCCGTATTCGTATTCAGATTGGTGCTAGGCCGGTGTATCTGTTTACCCAAATGGACCCACATAGACCCAAAGATGATGAGGAAAAATAATATTAAACGACTCATTTTTTATTACTAATCGGGTTTTTCCTTCTAAAGAATTCGTTTCTCCACACATATCTATCACAAAAACGACAATTGTTACAAAATCGGGGGAGGGGTGTGCGGTAAATGACATGCTTGGCTTATTAAATATTCTCAGAATGCCTGGTTTTGTCGTGATGTGTTAACCCATGATCAGAGAAACAGCTCTTGTTAAAAAGGAGCTACTTAAAGTTCGTTATCTACATGAAACACTTTTGTAAATAATTACTTTCAGTTGATGATTATTTAAACTTTAGGTTGAAAGTAGATATGACATTTACAATACGTTGTCTAGCTATTCAACTGATTAGTATCAAATATATATTTTATTTGTGTTTTAGATCTAATTTAAATATGAAAGATCCTGATTGAACATACTGCAAAGTTTTTCAGTATGAACACAACGTGTGAAATGATTTTGTGTAAAGTTTTTCGTGCAACATAATAGAAATTAATACTTGTTTCAATCAATGTAGTTCATCAACAATTCGAAAACAAGTTTTGCTTACAGTTTTAGAGATCTTGTTTAATCAATGAAAACAAAAATTTTTTTTAAAAAATCCATATACACATTCTTCCTGAAAGGAAAATGGACTTTTTTTTTTACTACGTCCTCATTCACAATTGTTTTCCCATTTTTGCGACTTGCAAAGCCTTGATTCAGATTCCATGTCACCTTTATAAGTTTAAAAGTTTAAACTTTATGATATATGAGGTTTTGGCAAACAAAACAGTAAGACATTCTAATGAGTGCATTTATTGAGTTTCGAAGAAAGAATTTATTCATTGTTAAAGGGCGAGGTACTATCATACAACGACGAGCTCTAGTTGTTGTAACTTGACACAAGTTGATCAATTTTTGCAATTCATAATCTTATTTTGCTAATTTGGTGCTCACTATCTCAGTGCAAAAATACAATTACGAAAAAATTATATTCGATATTGTTTGTTACAAGAAACTTTTAAATAGGCATGGTTACGATTTAAGTCAAATTCTATTTTTCTTTTTTTATTGTCATGTAAACAAGGCTGGTGCCACGTGTTTGTTTCATTGGTTCAATTTATCTGTAGAAGTTCATTTCCAATCTGATTTTTCTATCTGCTATTTCGATTTTAACATAAAGTTCACATTTAAGCCTGCAATGTGCATTTCAATATTCAAAATGTAAATAAAAACATGATCTGAGCTTTGTTTACATAACAAAGAATTGCGAGCTCTATATCTTGTTTAAATTTTGGTTGACAATTTGAAATGCCTTACTGAAACATTGTAAACATTAACAACGGAAAAATAAGTTTTGACCAAAATCGTGGCCATGCCCCTTTAAAATTTCAATCGCAAAAATGATTGACAAGAATAAAACAGTTTAACTATCTACCCTCATTTTTTGCAAATTTTGTGACACGAAAAACAACCAAGATTTGCGGTATATCATTATGTCTTGTTGTTAACTGTTTGAAAAACAAATCAATGATATTCAATAGAATCATGGATAATCAACAGGTTTCAATGAATGGTATAAGGAAACTGAACAACATTTGGTTATGCATATATAATAATGTCCTAACATACATTAAGGTGACATGCATTGAAAAGAATTCTAGATGCAAGATAAGGATACATATTTAAAAGAAAAATAAATGATATTTAATTAATTAAGTTCTGTACAATGCTGCATCTTACAACCAATCCGGTTGTAAAAATATATAAATCTAACTGTTTCTTTATATATATTTACATTTTACAATGTATTTGTCTGTGATAACACTACGAATCGATTTTTTAATGTATAGTATAATACATTTTATCAATGATTATTTTCAATATTTAATTGTGCAATTGCTGAAAATTATGTAAATATAAGTAATAAGGAGTCATTCTTTGAATATTATGAGGGGATCAAATACAGTCGGACGTGATCAAATCTATCATAAAGCCCTTCGGGATTTATTGGATTTGATCACTCCCGATCGTATTTCATCACCTCATAATACCCAAAGAAAGATTCCTTATTCCTTCAATAAACTATAATTGTAAAATTCATACTGTGTAAAAACATCCACATATATTTTATTGATGTAACATCTTTTAGTAATATCAGAGCAAATAGATCCAGTATTAAAATCTTGTACGTTACAAATTGTCATTGTAAGTTTTGTTTGTATTTGTATTTTAAACTTTTATGTCTATTCATAGAGCAGAGATAGCCTGGAATCAAGATAATTTAGATGGAAGTATAAAATTAGAGAACTAAATTTACCTTCAATGTGACATTTTATAAAATTAAATACTTTCGTTGTCGATTTAAGGAGGTTGGCACCTGAAATACAAGTAAAGTCAATCATCCAAAAACCATTAAGATATGAAGATGTGGACTTAAAATGTTGATTTATTTTATTTGTGACCCATGTCACATGCCATTTTTTAAATAAGGGGCCCCAAACAGGAATAATAACTTTTCTGAAATTATTGCTAGAATCTGGCATGGAAATTGATTATTTGAAAAAATCAAACATATTTTTATAAAGTATGAAGTTGAACACATGTAGTGGATATAAAGTAATATTCAAGTCAAAGAAAAAAAAAATAACCTTGCTTTACTGGTGGCTTCAAATGCATATGCCAGTACGCAATGGACACAAGAGCATATGTAAAGATTGTTATAAAATGTTGGAGTAATCAAATTATAACGCAAAAAAAAAAAAAAAAAAAAAAGCCCCCTTTCCAAAAATTTGCATACTAAAAAAAAAAAAAAAAAAGATTTAAATAAAAAAAAAAAAAAAAAAAAAAAAAAAAGGTAGGAGTCACATTTCCAAAAAATTGAGATATGGCATGAGATAAGCTAATTTTAGGCAAAAATTGGAGTAATTTTTTTTACTTTTATAAAATATAAGCTAAATATGCCAAAATATGTCGATAAAAATATTGACAAAAATGTTCAAATATGTTTTAAGAACAACATAAAGATATTGTAATGCGCAAACTTTCTGGAAGGTTGGACTGTACTGCAAATTAGGAAGCTAAAGTAACAGTACTCTAAAATTATTGAGTTACGAAAAATGTATATATTTTTAAACCTTCCGCCAGAATATATATAGATCCTTACTAAACTCTGTAAAAATTTTCTTTAATCTTATTCATTATAGTTTTTTTGTTTGTTTTTGTTTTTGGTTTTTTGTTTTGTTTTTTTTTTTTTTTGTTTTTTGTTTTTTGTTTTTTTTGCATAGTAAAATATAAATATACGAGTTGAATTAATATATGATGCAGAATTTTCAGACTAGATGTGACCTAACATGGCTACCCTAAAACAGAGGAACGAACCTCTTTAAGTGGAAATCTATAGTATATTTACTACAAAATCCGATTACTATTCGTAACAAAATAAAAACAATGATTAGTTTATGTAGGATCTAAGGGATCAGATGCACAATAAGTGTACTAAATTCATCTTAAATGTATCATTCTAGAGAATGAAATACTTTAATTAACGTATTCAGTAAATGTACTATACAGTTACTAAGAATTTTCTCTATTTCTTCTCTCGATTATTGTCCATAACGACGGAAACAGCCAATACTTTGTTCATGTCGGATCTGTTTCATTGTATGGAATTGCAGAAAATATGAACAAGAACAAACATAAAAAAAAAATATACATTTAATTTGTAATTATTGGAATCGTTATTTCCGTATGAACTACTAAAGCAAGCAAGGCCATTGCATTCATTTACCATGATCATTTATATTGATTGCATTGTGTTTGCACTTCGTTGCAATTATTTACTGTTATTTATATTAAAGAAGGTGCCAACTCCTGTTGAACCGGAAGCCGGAATTTGCCGTTATCAATTTTAATTTTAAACTGCGCAAAATAGAACCGGTTGAATATGGAAACGCACGGTTCTATACATAAAGGAAAATATGTTTAAAAACAACGTTCTAGCTGATAAGCATATAAAGTAAGGCGCGATCGCCAATCACAGGACATTCCTGTGACGATACATAGCCATAACCAGATGTTTTCGCCATTGCATGTGGCCTTAACCTTTAGTTAACGTTAAGTCAATCAAACTATATTTGTTATGAACATGTTGATCCTAGGTTTTTGTTTTGTTTTATTTTTATACCCGCACGTTGTAAAGAAAAGTCGGGTATATTGTTGTTACCCTATTCCGTCCGTCCGTCCGTCCGTCCGTCCGTCCGTCATGTTTTACTTTCTCAAACTGCTCTTGCATCTTATAAACCAGCAAACTGAACTCTTGGATTTTGATTTGGGGTGTCATGTTGTTTTGTAAAAAGGTTTCAAAAATTCTCTGGTAATCTGGGGTCAAATAATTGGTAAAAATGGCGTTTTTTCACAAAAAAACCTTCCTCGAACTCATCCTGCATTTTCAACAATAGACAAATCATCTCTTGGAATATGTTTTGGGGTGTCCTATAGATGCGCAATAAGGTTTCGGAAATTACAATTTTGTCCCTGGGGTCATTAAGTGCCTGAAAAATGATGTTTTTTGTGGGGGTTTTTAAACAAAAAATCTGATTTCAAAAACGTCAACATTTTTTGCAGTAGCCTAATGGTCTTCTAGATTATGATTGGGGGGTCATTTTGAAGTGTGATCAGGTTTCATTTTTTTTTATTTATTACGGGGATCGGGGGGCAACAAAAATGACGTTTTTTTTGCAATAAAGGACGGTTACCAGAACTCCTCTTACAACTTTTGGAGTAGCTACGTCATCTCTTGGGATATGATTGGGGCTGTCCTATAGATGTGCAATAAGGTTTTAAAAATTTAAATTTCATCCAGGGAGTCAAATAGTAACAGAAAATTGATGTCTATCACTCCTAAAAAAAACCTAGATCCCAGAACTCCTCCAATGATTTAATGAATAGACACATCATATCTTGGGATATGATTGAAGCTGTCCTATAGATGTGCAATAAGGTTTTAAAAAATTTAAATTTCATCCAGGGAGTCAAATAGTAACAGAAAATTGACGTTTATCACTCCCAAAAAAAAAACTTGGACCTCAGAATTCCTCTTATGATTTAATGAATAGACATATCATATCTTGGGATATGATAGGGACTGTCCTATAGATGTGCAATAAGGTTTTGAAAAATTAAATTTAATCCTGGTAGTGAAACAGAAAATTTACATTTATCCCATGCGCGGATCTACAGAGGGGGTCAGGGGGTCCAGATCCCCCTCAAAAATTCAAAATTCTTTAAATTGCTAAAAATATGCCTTGAACCCCCCCCCCCCCCCCGGAAACTTAAATAATTGTTCACCCCCTGGAAAAATTTTCTTGTATCCCTCCTTGATTAAACTGTAAATAAAATGACATTTTTTTTTCTTTAAATAAAAAAAAAATCTTACATTTACATTCTTCTTAATTATCGAATGATCTATTAAAATCAAAATATAATTTGGGTTCTAAAAAGGTTTATAAACAGGTAAAAAATGTTTTTCTTTTGAAAAAATCACATTACTTCTTGCATAATTGACAAATGATCTATTGAGATATGATCAGAAGTCTTATTTTCTACCTGAAGATCAATAACTAATATTCAAGTTATAATCAATAACAATAAATGATTAAAATCAAATGCTTTTTTTCCCCCCCCCCCCCCCCCCCCTCCCAATCAAACCTGGTTCTAAAGATTCAGAGTCTTCTTACATTCTCACATGTGTACAGTAGCAAATTTTTAATCATTTCTTGATTGGTATTTTTCTCTAGATGCACATTAAGATTTTGGAAATTGCTTTATAATTTTTAAGATAAACAAAATGTTATATGTATTTGGGGCAATTGTATAGTCTCATAAACAAAGCAGGGTTATCATTAGGCTAGGAATTACCCCCCATGGGTCAACACTACAATAAGATAAAATACTTTATTTTTTCCAGTTCTGGAAAGTCAGGGTGTCTCCAGTGTCTCCAAGGGGACATAACCTATATACTATTTGATGCGCAATGACACAAAGAGCAACAATAAATATGGTTTAGGGATGGGGATCTCAAAAGTTATCAAATTATATCATCATTTCCTATTTCAGGGGGTGGGGGGGGGGGGGTTAAAGACAACTCCTGAGGGTCATGTACTTTACACCATTTGATGCATCATAATGACATTAGAAACAAGAATATATATGGTTTAGTGGTGGGGATCTCAACAGTTTTCAAGATATTTGGTATTTTCCTGTTTCATGGAGTCAGAACAATCCCATAGGGTCATGACCTACATTATATTTGATGCATCATCATACATTAGAAAAAAAGACCCCTTTCTTCCTATTATAACTCATATAAACATGATAAGTCTCTACACTTACATATAATAAACAAATTTAATACAAAATGTGACAGGGTCAATATGGGGTCAACTCAATGGTGTAGGTCTGACAAATGAAAAAATAACTTTTGCAACTGTACAAATGCGATAGGATAGGTAACGATGATATCAAAAGATGATGATACAGTATGCAGGCAAAGGAGATAAAACTTATGTATACCGGTGTCTCATAATATTGCGGTACATGTTTTATGCTAACCTATATTGGTCCACATCATAATGATATTCCAATTAGAGCACAATATGAATCCCTTTCGCTGATCATCACAAAAGACACGTTTATACATTATATTGATCCTATTCTGCATATCGAGAACACATATGCATGTACACCACGTTAAACCCATGTGGCAACGCACTTTGAAAAAATTACGCACTTTGAAAAATTTTTTCAAAGTGCGTTAAATTTGGGACCAAGTTAACCCACTTTGAAAAAAATTTTCAAAGTGCGTTAAGAAGGTACATCAACATTTTTTAGTATCGAGACTCTTAACGCACTTTGAAAAAATATGTATAAATCACAAATTCTGGAATTGAATTTCTAATTTGCTGATAGTATGATGATTAGTTAACACTTGTGAATCTAATTTATCGTATTTGAGAACGGGGATGGGGATGGGGGTGGGGTTAACCAAAGATACAGGCCAATTACCAGTACATCATTTAATTGATTAGAGGCAGAAGGTCCCCTATCCCTCATTTTTCCTTCCAAAACATATGATTTTCAGCAACATTTAAAATCGGAAAAAGAAATATGCTCTGTTGTAAATTAAGTAAATGAAGTGATATTGAAAAAACGAACCAGTCTGGCAAAACAATAACTTCTCCATTGGTATGTTAAAGAATCTATAAGTGTTTCAACATTAACCCTCTTTTCATATTCTAATCAAATAAATCACTTCAATATAAAAAAAAATTACATTAACAAACATTAAATTATTATAAACATAAAAATAAGCATTAGGATGCGGGGTTTTTTTCTCGCACGGATCTTCTAAAATATCACACAGTTTTTGATAAACATAACTAATGTAACCTTTTTTCACATCATGTTTGTTTACAAACACATGCAATAAGCCAGTTGAAATATGCTATACATTGATCTCCATTATCAATATACATAAATCATATTCGTTCTGGCATAGCCCAATATACCAGATAAGAAGTAAATTTACTGCATACTCACAAAAGGAAAATGAAGTTACTTAGCGATGGAGTTCATTTCATATTTGGATAATTCAAATCTCACAAAGAACGAAAAGGAAAAAATTCTCATCTAGAAACTGTTTTTCAAGTTAGCTGAGAATGCAATGGGTTCTCTTTTAAATAAATCACATTAAGCTAAACAAGAATAAAACAATCATTTATTGTATATAAAAGTATCAATTATTTTGACTTAACACAAAACATTTTTTTTCAAAGTGCGTTAATATCGACGATATCAACGCACTTTGAAAAAAAAAAAAAATTCAAAGTGCGTTGACTTGGTCCCAAAATTAACGCACTTTGAAAAAAATTTTCAAAGTGCGTAATTTTTCAAAGTGCGTTGTAACAAACCCATCTAAGCAAAAGATGGGTAAAACTAATACCCGCTAATTAAACCTGTAGACCCGTGTTGTGTACCTAACTTCAGACAAAGATCATTTACTTGTCTTTTAACATGCATGTATTTTCAAAGCTGTATTCTTTGAAACCCCTTGCACATTTTTATTAGGCAATTAACAATGTAAAGCACAAATTTTAGCCTTAAGGTGGTATTGGACACCTGCATATATGTGAAGTACTCCCTATTGAACTAAAGAAATAAGGTATAAAATGTAATATTTTCCCCCAAAATAATGTTACCTAACAGCATAGCGCAATTGGTTAGAGCGTTAACTATGTGTCTGTAAGTAGAGAGTTCGAATCCTGCTGCGCCTTATCTAATTTTTACCTTAAGTTTCAAAACATTTTAAAAACTAATTTTTTTTTGGCCAAATATAGTAAAATTTTAAAATTTTAAAATTCTGTGTAGGTATTTTAATTTTAATATAACTATATAGTATAAAAACTTTAAGTACTTTTTCCACATAAATATCTACATGACTGTGTCCGATACTACTTAATCAATAATCATATCTTCAGTCTTAGCAGTCCTGCAGTGAAAATCATATGTCATATGTCAGTTATTTTGCGCTGTTCACAATTTTCTTTATTGCAACTACATGTACAGGCTTTCATTGTTATCAAAATATTCTGATGTTTATTTATCCATGGGTAGTGAGACGGAGGGTGGGGTTGGCACACAAAAGCATATCTACAGCAGACAACCGGCGGGGGGGGGGGGGGGGGGGCATCATTAAATTTTATTTGGAATAATTATATAGACCATACTTTCTATGGCATGAAATGTTTACATTATTGATGAATTTAAAATTCACTTGCAATAAACAGTCCAACCCCATATTGTACATAAAGGGCAATACATGTACATGTATGTGTATTATAGAATGTGATCTCATCCTCTATGAAAATTATAATTTTAAAAAGTATCGGAAATTGCATGTGTCCTTCTTCTGGACTAAAACTGGTACAAGAGAGTGTTATTTAGGGGGCAAACACTCGGTGCGGGTATTACAGTCTAATGACAGCATCTAGTTTTTTTTTGTTGTTTTTTTTTTGTTCCTGTTTTTTTCTAATTTAGCAGCTACTAAAAGACATGAATTACCTAAAAACTATTATAAGTCGAACGATGAAAACACATCCATATAAAACAGTAGCAATGCATTTTGTCTCATTTGTATCATTTTTAGACCAATATAGTTACATGTATTGGAACAAAGGTGATATTTGTATTAATATTATCCGTTTATTCATTTATATTTATTGATCTGTTTACATAATAAACTAACTTTATAAATGTTCGTCATTGTTTGTGGTCTTAAAGAACATTTACGTATATCTCTTATTTTAGGCTAAAAGTTCCCAAGTTAATATTGGTCGGAGCATCAGATGAAGTCATTGCCTGTGAATTGGGCATAAGGAGAAATACCTGCAGAGACAGGTTAGCGAACAAAACAGGCGGACTGTGGGCTTACATTTGAAGATAATTTACAAGCCTGTATTAATTGTACACAACCTCTTGATTTATCTGTTGGTGAGAAAAAAAGAATTTGCACGAATTCTAAAAAGTAAAGAGCAGATCTGATATGAACACTTTCGTATAATTAATATGTTACTGAGAACCTTCAAAAGCTTTGGATGTTAACTCGGCGAGGACATCTGATATTGTTCAAGCTGCTGGAGTGAGCGGTGAGATTGATTTCAACATAGAAATAACACCACGGTCCTCTATTGCATGCGATCTTCAAGCATCCGCAGATACTAGAATTGCCTTATTTAAAGCAGCCTAGACTATATAAGTAAACATATATAATCAACAGATTGGTTGAACATTAAAATATATGTGAATGATGACTGATGTCAATGCATTTCATTTTGAATAACATGTAAAATCATGCTAAAACAGAATATCAATCTTCACCGTGTATGTCTTTTTGATATGCCATTATTATAAATGTTTACAATAATTTACAGAAATAGTACTTTTTTTTAAAATGTACATACGATAGATACTTGTATTTGATATTTGATCTCAAAAAGGCAATATCTTGAAACAATACTTGGAAACTCTTTTTACTATGTGCTTATTTTTGCTGAATCAGCAATAGTTGAGTAAATATCTGGTTCTAACTTTTTTTTTATTAATCAATTGATTTTGTCATATTAATTTAAATTTAGATCAATTTTAAGGAAGTAATCTATAAAATAGGATTTCACAGTTTGGGGAGTGGGTGTGTATCTGACATCCTAACTCTGTAAAATTAATGATGGCCTATGTGTATTTTGTGTTTATTATATCCTTTTAAGATCTATTCTGATAAGTAAAAGAAAAAAAAGAAAATAAATAATACCAAACCAGCTCACTTTTTTTTGTAAAATAAGTGGATAAATGTAGAAATAACACTTTTTTTTATTTTCCCTAAACAAATGTGAAATATTTGTTTCTTTATTCTACATGTGTAATGATCTTTAAACATGAATTCTGTATAAAGTAGATGTTTCTCTGAAGTCAAGAAACAATATTTTAGTTATTATGTGATTTTTGTTTATATTGATTCAAAAATATCTTGTACTCACTATTCACTATTGATTTTTTTTTTGGGAGATCTGGTGATACATGTTTCCCTGGCGAATTAAAGCTGAACACCGCTCGTAATAAACCCTTCGATTTCGTTACACCCGATTGCACACCTGAAACTTATGGCCGACGTGTAGTGTTCCTTTCGTTGTTTTTGGATTTTTTTTGCATTTAATTCTTATTTTATGTGCATATTCTGTTTGTAAATAATGCGTTGACCTGTTGATGTTAGTACTCTTCTGGCTTGAGAAAAGTGAGTAAAACTTTATAATTTCATCGCGACCGAGTAACACGGCGAGGCAAGATGTACGTCCACACAGGTGAGGCATCTACAGTGAAATACTTTGAACTGTTAGGAGGTCTGTGGCTTATATAGGGGTTGTAGGAAAAGCGGTGCTGAAAGAGAAATATGGCAGATAGTGCCTTTTTACGAGCGGTGTTCAGCGTTAACTAAGTAAATGAATGATGATATGTGCACTTTTGTCTTAATCAGCTCCTTTATGCATTACTTTTTGATACTTATAAATCAATTGAGATATTACGAGATAAATACAATTATTTTGTGAGTAGACCTCTACCTTAAAATGTATTTATATGTCCCTGCCAATGATTGAACATGACAAGTTATTGTCTAATGAATCGTTTAATGAGAGAGAGAGAGAGAGAGAGAGAGAGAGAGAGAGTTTGCATTGATTTTAAATTATAAATATATAGTTTACCCGGGAATTGACTTACAAGTTTACATGCGATCCTAATTTCTTTACCAATTTTCTATCATTCCGCAGCCCTGGTCAGAACATACACAACATACATGTGAATGTGTAAATGTGATACTAGTGTTTTCTATACATGTAGCCTAAGGAGTTTATATAGATACGGAGAGAGAGAGAGAGAGGAGAGAGAGATAGAGAGAGTTTGCATTGATTTTGAATTAAAAGTTATTAATAGATTATCCGTGAATTGATATCCTAATAAGTAAACATGCAATCCTATTTAATTTTAATAATTAATTCTTTATAATTATTTAGATTATCTTAGAGCTGTCAAATTAATCTTTGATTCATCAACGTTTTATTTTACACCAAATCAATTGATCAAAGAACTTGAAAACATTTGATTAACAACTGGTTGAATGAAGCTACAGTTTTCAAACGAGAGGATGTTGACATTTTTTTTCACTCGGTCAGTGATTATATAATAGCTACTGTACACAGCCCTTCTTGACAATTTGCAGTGCACGGTAGCGAGGTAGGGAAAAAGCGATGATAGACACACGTGTACATGTTTATATACACACACTTCCTAAGATCCGAATGGTCGGTCAGTGATTATATAATTATAGCTACTGTACACAGCCCTTCTTGACAATTTGCAGTGCACGGTAGCAAGATTGGGAACAATGAGGTGGCAGACACTCGTGTACTTGTATAATTTATACACACACGTCCTAAGGTCTGAATGCTCGGTAATGCTGAGCAATAATGCAATATGTTTTTTAAACACCCTTTATGACTTTTTTTCCCAGTCTGTCAAGTAAAGAAACAAGAAATTGTAAATTTTGATTTATCAGTTCTAAGAATTTCAAACATGAAAAGGAAGAGCTTTAAATTAGGAACATCATTTGACACAGTGATATGAATTAAAACTGTATTGCGCTCTTACATTTTTCATTTTGCAAATCAAATTTAAATAAATGTTTGATATTTTACTAATCCAAAACCCGGAACATTGTTTTTAGGTCATGCATGTGTGTATTTATGTTACCCGTTACCGGTATTTGAATACATGCATTAAATCATCCATTAACTGTATCATTGCTTTATATGCATGAGGACAATTCTATACAATAGTGCATATAAAGAACTAAACTGGACATTGCACATTGGAAAAGCTAAAAGTGTCAAAGGACCGGACTAATCCCCCCTTCCGAAAAATTTAACTCTGTCTTCTCTTCCCCCCCCCTCTCTCTCTCTCTCTCTCTCTCTCTCTCTCATGATTTATCAGGAGAAAAAAAACCAATGGCTGCAGACAGCAAATATTCATCAATTGCGATTTACATGATTCAGATACATGCATTAACTAATCAACTTCCTGCTAAATAGAATCAACAGGCACTCTATTAAGACTATGTTATTCTATGCATCATTACACCAGGCAAAACAGTCAAAATATAGGTGAACATTTCGATTGGTGTGTGATTATCTGCACGTGCTAATCATGTTGTGTTATTATGCGCTTAAGCTCAGGCAGGTTACATGGCACAGAACATTGCAGATTTCCCGCGCTCCTCCACTTATTTATTTTTTTTTATTTTTTTTTTTTACAAATTAAAAACCACGGTCATTTGTTTAAATACATGTAATAAAATACCGATTTATCGGTATACAAGTATATCTTGATTTGTGTCAATGTTGAGTCAGAATTATTCAAGTTTGTAATAAAATTGCCCTCTATGAAATGCAAAGAAAAACAAGCACCGTCTAAACCATGCATTCTTTTTTTGCTTTCCATTTCCTTATGTATCACAAACTGCTAAATATATATGTTTAAAAACCCGAAAACATAGTTAAAAGCTATTTACTTTAGCGGGCGGTTAAAGACCGCACAGGGGATGTCAGGGGCATGCACAGGGAAATACAATGGCTTACAGGGGATGACAGGGCGTACAGGGGGTTACAGGGGCTTACAGTGGCACACAGGGGATGTGTACAGGGGCTGACAGGGGATCACAGGGTGTACAGGGGCTGTGTACAGGGGCTGACAGGGGGTGCACAGGGGATGACAGAGAAACACAGGGATGACAGGGGAAGACAGGGGATATTCATACGGACGGGTTTTCAGAGCCAGTAGTGTTATGTATGATAATTTCTGTTTGATAGTTATATTTATAATTCAACGATTAGTTCTTTCATCTTTGTATAACTGTGTATTTATCATGTACGCATAAGAATATCGCATGCATTTTAATTGCATGCCAAACAATAATTTGTATGAAAAAATGGATACTAGTACGCTGATTTTTGGTTCTTTAATAAAATGATAAGCCAATTAAAAAACAAATAAACTGATAGTTATTTAAAATTGTTTGGATATGCTTTATTTTGGTTTCTGTCCCTTATTGTTTTATATGCTTCCGATCTAGAGTGTGTTGTTATTGTGTGTTGTCATCATTTCCTCCGATGCACATTTTGTTGAAGACATTTTACCAGAGAAAAACTTGATTGCAAGTTTTGATTAACGGAAAACAAGATTACTGAAATAATATGGCTAAAATAATCGAAAACAATATTAAGCCTTTCCGAGAAGCGGAAATATAACCTCGAACTGAAATAGATCATGGTTGTATGTAGACTTTCTTAAACCCACTTTTTCATAAACCTTGATATAAATTATGCACGTCAATACATTATCTGCTGAACATGTGAGTTACATTAACCTCATTATATTCAATGATATAACCCAGAAAAGACATCCATGGATGAATACCTTAAACTGCAATTGATGGGAAGCTACTCTATTTTGTATAAATTTTAATTTCCGCTGATATTTATACATGTAATGTGTTTTTCGGAGCAGTGTTGAAAAGGGCCTAAAAATTGCGATTGGTCATTTATTTTTGGTTTAGCACTGACTTCACTAATTGAAAAATCTTATACAAAAGTACAATAAAACCAATGCATATGTTTTATCTTTACTTTATTATTTGCTAACCAATTAATTTATCATATGGAAAATATTTAAAAATTGTCCAGTGTTATTTTGACATCATGTTCCATGAATTTAATTTGTAAATTGAAACAAAGTATAATTATGTAACACTGTTCCGGATATTGATGGTCGCAGCATTGTGTGTCGGAGATGGGATAATCTTTAATTAGCAAAGGCAAATATGTAATTATAAATGGATCAGAGATATGATAATTTTGATTTATGAAGTTATTTTGAGAGTTATTTTAAATTTCTTGTCTTGTTGTGTTTTGTCGGTTAAGGACATTGTAAAACATTGTACATTTTCCAGATTATATTGCTTGAAAACATCCCACTTATTTCTTTTTTCTTTAATATATATACGGTCGATATTTGATGTTATTCTATTTAGTTTTATTAGATATATCAAGCAAGACGCGCCAATTGCTGGCATGTCTTTGTCTTTGCAATAAGTTAACACAGATATTTATAGTTGGCAAGAGCAATTATTTAATCACAATTTTAAAAATGGTTGTTTCCGATTTTGCACCAATTGATATACCAAAATAGTAGCAAAATAATAAATAAAAATTGCTAATTTTCAGAAAATTCTTTGATTCCCGAAATTCTAGAAAATCGCATAAGGGATTTGTGAAATTCATTTCCCTTGTTCAGAATTCAGATTTAAATAGCTTTGTCGAAAGGTATTTTGAATTAGCAAACCTTCGATTTATTTATTATGTGAGTTATTTCAAAATCTAGCATTATCCTTCTCATAGAGTTAAAGTTCATTTCTATGTAATTGTTTTGAGTTGCTTCAAATGTAAGTATAAACAACGAGATATAATCACCAATGCAATCATTCGTACATGAGATATAATACATGCACAGTCATATTTTTGTGAACAAGCACACATACACCATTTTCTTTACTTTTTATATCAATTCGTATGACTTCTATAGCCGTGTTGCAAGATTTATCGCTAATAGTTAAAAAAAAAAAAAGACCCAAAACAAACAAACATTAAACAACGAATCGCACACCTGTCATAACACGAAGGTCTAATTATACTTGTACTGTAAGCCTACTAAATTTACTCTTTCTTTCTGGTATTTGGTTGGTAATTTTGATTAAGCAATATACCAGTATCACTGTATATAGTAGTTTGACTGAAAATGGGATGCTTTATTATTACGCTTATGAGTTAAAGAGTAAAATAACGCTGAATTAATTAAGGTCTTCCGTTTCCAACGGAAGACCTTACTATTTTTCTGAAAAAAATTCAGATTTCTTCTTATTATTTTTTCTTCTAGACGCCAACTTTGATCCTTAATATCTCGCTCGTTTGTTCACCGATTCTTTTGAAATTTTCAGGTCTGATCACGCGATGTTCTCGTTTCATATTTTACTTGATGAAAATCCCCATCATGTTTTGAATTATTCCCTTTTGAGTAAAATTTAACGATCCTTTTTGTCAAATTGGTTAAGCTTTAACGATGACTGACATAGTCTCAAAGATTGGCTGGTTTAGAAGCAGATACATTAAAAAATTGGTGCAAGACACATTTTATTTGTTATTTTAATGCAAATTAAAGGAGTGGTATAGGTGTTGAAATTTAGTTTTGAAAAAATTGCCAAAAATTTCACCTATTTTACTTTCTAGTTTTCTACTTAATAATAATTTGTTATAAGAAGTATTTCAAAAGTTGTGGGTCTTACCGAGAGCTTTCATTCTGTGTGACGAAAAAGGGGCTGGCTCCTATTATTAGGGAGTTACATGTACAGGCTTCAAAAGGCTTTTGTAAATAACTTGTAAAGTAATAAAAATTTCTAATGCATTATTGAAGCAAAGTTGTTTAGAAATTAATTTTGATTCCATTTGTAGTATTGAACTTGATGTTTTTGTAATATATAGTCAGTTTTTTCAGAAACAATTTTAGCCGGTTCGGCCCATTTTCGTGAGGGTGTGCACGTTTAAGAAGTCATAAAAGGGCTTCTTGTTATGCACTAACTGATACATGCAGCGCTTAACGATGAATCAACATAAAATTCCCAAATACTTGTATTGATATGTATATTTTTATTTCATAAAAATGAACCTTTGTGACTTTATTTTAGTTGTTTGTTTCAAAACTGTGCCCCTCTTTATATTTAGATGCATTCCAAGACTCAGGTAACCGATCGATAGCCGAGTCGCTAGCTGTATATAGGCCGTCGCCCAGACGAAAGTGCAACAGTGCTTGTAGAGCTTGACGTACACATGTTTAAACGCCCCACTCTTTCACTGTAGCGAAGACATCTTGTTTCATTACTGGAAAATGTGTTAATAAAATGGTTCCAATACATGGTAATTAAACCCAATTTTTTGACAATACACGGCCGTCCATAACGCATAATGTATAGTACTGATATACAAATGTACGCTGGCAATTTAAAGTAAACGAACAGGGGATTGATTCCGTTAGAACGCTTTCTTTTAAAGCATTACAATATACTGATTTACGATGAAGATAATATTATTATTGTGGAGATGATTTCTAAAAAGTGAACTTAATATTTGTCAATATTACTATTTGAATCCAAAGCCGTTAATATTTAGTTGACTCGCCCCACGTTTCGCGTTTTTAACTACATGTATTCGCAAAACATCATTAGACGGAAATATCAAACAGCCTTCAACAGTAATTTATAAATTATCTACATACAAAATTTTAAAGAGGTAATTAAATAAATTGTGATTTATAAATGTACTCGCTATCCTCCGTTGAAGAAATTTGCATGGAAAAAACGCTGTTCAATGTCTATCAATTATGCTATAGCCTTAGCAATCAAAGGAAATTAACAAACTGTATATTTGATAGATTGACAAATGAACAAACTTTCAGACCTGCAATGTTTTTTTTGTTTTTTTTTTTTACAAATTCTATAAAATGTAGACTCAATGACTGAATTCTTTACCCTCGTCAGTTAAGGGTATTTTGAATCACGCGTGTGCACTATGCATATAATGTGTACGTATGAATAGCCATATAAATAAACAGTTTAAGTGTTGATTTTTTAAAAGTTCTTGTGTACATGCAAAGTAATGCTAGGGCTATTTAAGTCGAACAATGCATATGGTGAGGACCGGACTATTACTGGTTCTGCTTGTTCTACAAATAGCGAATGTAAGACGAAGTATAGGGCTGTTATTTTTTCAACAAGTACATGTAATTATAGCTTTCCTAAACGCTTGCATGGCTAAACAAAATTATTTCATTGGAAGCATGATTGTACTAAAGTTACCTTTAATTTAGCTGCATATATTTAGCTTTCGGTCTTAAAAAAAAATCAGATTGACTCCATCCGATTTTTCCAGACCGGAGGCTACAGACTTGCAGCTAAAAGTACCGTAAAAATACATTTTAAAATGTGCCGCTGTTCATAAATTCATTATAGAGAAGTAGTAAGTAGTAATAAAGTAGTAATAAATCGTTTGACATAGGATTTACAACGTCTATTTAATATATTGTTTTCAATAAAATTACTTCATTATTTCAAGCTTGTCAGTGAAATGTAAAACAGTTTAACATATTATATGGCATAACGATAACAATATTCAAGGTCTTTTTATCATTTTCAAACAATTTAAGAACTCTCAAACCAAGAAAATAAACGCAAAGTAGACTGCATGCATGGTACATGTATGCACCAAAGTATTCACATTGTATCGGTGCGTAAAGATTAA
Source organism: Magallana hongkongensis (assembly GCA_016163765.1). Taxonomy (NCBI): domain Eukaryota; kingdom Metazoa; phylum Mollusca; class Bivalvia; order Ostreida; family Ostreidae; genus Magallana; species Magallana hongkongensis. The sequence goes on along the minus strand of WFKH01003881.1, from coordinate 30,263,092 downwards.
TAAATGAAACATCCTGGCACGAAGTCCTGTTTCATGAAATTTCCATTGGTTTATAGAATGGATTTTTCCATGGGGGTGGGGGTATTTAAATCAATTTAGTCGTTCAAAGACTTAAGTTTTAGATTTGTTAACAACGATATACAAGATCGAATGTTTTAGGAACGATTTATAAATCTAACATACAGGCATTATTTTAATCGGCTGAAGTGTGAGCGTGTACATTTAGTAAGACAAACATCCTTACACCCTATTTAAGACGAATGAAATCGTCCAGCAGATAGAGAAAACTTGGCATCTGAAACTGATCTCCTTGGCAGTTTAGTTCTTCCTGTTATCTTTCCAGACTGTATGTCAATTTTGTTTATTCATAACAATTCAACATCAATTATTAATTAACAATGTACATTCTACCATAGTACACAATGTTGTTGCGACATCCCCGGCCCCCGGCCATGATATCTATTTTTAAATCAGGATTACACACGTGCTT
>WFKH01003881.1:30228547-30248235 GCA_016163765.1 Magallana hongkongensis | reverse complement strand
ACTGCCCTTGGTATTGATGCCGGTCGCTTTTAGCGTCGGGGATAGAATAACATTTAACACAGGGAAATATGTACTTATGAATTGGGAACATAATTGATAAATTTGATATGATTATTAAGTTATCAAGATATTGATTCTAAATAAAAAAAAGTTTTTTGTTGTTCTCGTATGACGGTTGTCTTAACAATTCAAAAAATGTTACATTTTCCACGTTTCATTGTTTGTACTTTTACCTCAATTTATCTAAAGTGGTCTTAGTAGTTAAAATTGGGTAACAAATCAATATTGATCATTATGAATCTACGAAAAGGCCGATGTAACATTGAATTTTGACATTACTATATCCAGTTTCCGTTAGATATATCAAGCAAGATGCGCCTACCGCTGTTGTATCTATGTATTAAGAATGGGGTTTAAATGATAATATCTTCTTAACAATTTATGTATTATTTGTATTATTACTCAAAAACTTTAGCTTCAAATCTAGATTTGAAATCATACCTTTGGTTTTTTTTTTTTAATAACAATTTCAAAAATGAGCACTATATCGGCTTTGTATATTAATAGAGTAGCAAGCCACGGTTATTACGGAAAATTTGGTAATTTTTATAAGATAAATTCTCATTTCGTTCATATCCTCATTTTTTCCGATTACTAGTGGTCTAGATAATTGTATTGGGGATTGACATTCATTTTCTTGTCCAGGTTGTAATATAGATTTAATAAGCTTTCCAAAAATAGCTTATTTAAATTTGCATCCCTTTGATTTAATCATATACAATTTTTGCTGTTTTGGGGGCGAGGTGAATATTGTACTTCAAGGGTAGCGAAGCATCGTATTTATAAAAAACAAACAAACAAACAAACCCCCCCCCCCCCAAAAAAAAAAAAACAAAAACAAAAACAACCCAGCAGTAATTGTTTCAATATATGATTCAGCGACGAATTAATACAGACATATTAAATCGATTGTTATCAAGCAATGGAAGCCTGATCAACTTTTAGCTTAAAGCCATAGCAGAACAAAATGAGAAACGCGATACTGTTAACCAACTTTTATTCGCGTGCTAGAAATTTTCGCGAGGATATCGTCGTCGCGAATATTTCTCGCCGTGAACCAATCGTTGTCGTATGGTTGTTATAACAAGACAGGTCTTGACAAGGCTTTTTGCGAACATCAGTCGTCGCGAACCAGTTTATCGGAAGGAAATCGCGAAATAAAGTCGTCGCGAAAAAATTGGTTTACAGTATTTCATTGGACGACATGAATCGTAGCATTTTGGAAATTCCCGATCTATTTCTAATCCAATGTAGAAAAATTAAATGTGTTTTGGTCTCGTGCATGTGAATATAACGATTTATTTTTCTAGGTTGTTGGATATCAGCCAATCAGAGAGCTAGGGAGTAATCAGTCATATAATAATGTCCTTTAGAAATCAAGCATTATCATTTTGTTAAAGTTAAACTTAAAATTTTCTTTATTGCTTTGAACTGCTTCATGAGGAAGTAAGCTTTGTAACTTGATATTATACAAACATTGACTTATACGCAGATGGATCAATGTAGTTGCAGAAAGATAACGAACAATAATTTGCTGTAGGAAATCTAATCATATAATTTGCTGAAATTATCACCAGTTTGGAAGTTAGGATTGGGATGTTGAAAATGAAGTAATTATATACAGCGCCTCGACAACCATGTAATTAACATTAAGATATTATGAGTAGTTCATTTGTTTGGTTAAACAGAACGTTGGCTATGCAAACGACTCAGAAGATAATAGCCACGGAGCAAATGTCGCTATATGTTAAATATATAAAAATCTTGCTCAGTGTGAAGTGTTGATTGTTAATAGTGATAATGTAATTATTTATGATTATACCAGCTAGACAGAACTAATCTGAATTATTTTTTCTCTTTATGTACATAGACGTTTATAAGCTCATGCTAATAGATGATGTGTGTGTTGAGAACAGTCAGTAAGCCAGAAGGTCAGTCAGTTAGAGAGATCGTGATTTGAATTTGTAGAGAGTCTGAAAGCTGCTTTGTAAAATATATACGATTACGCTATAATAAATTATTGTTCAACACCACAATGGACTTATCATTTCCAGACTGGACAAGAAACAGAACCAAACCAAAGACTTACACTGGGGTTAAGAGCAACATTCGATATATTAGCCACTGATGTACGAAATTTTGTCCGACGCGAAGCTGAGGGCAATATATTCGTCCCAAGTGGGCTAATGAATAAATGTTGCCTCAAAAGAAAGATCACGATATTTTGTTTTTTTTAGCTCAAAATAGAATTCACGAATTCAATTTTGCGCAAAGTCCATTTCCAAAATATCGTCGGCATCAGAGGTTACCGGTGATATTTATCCCGTAGGAATTCTGCTACAGATGGTCTACACCTGTGTTTACTTTAATTCTCAATAACTCCTAAATCATAATCCGTTATAATAGCAAACCGTCGCAGAGCGCGTCTTGTTTAACTTGTCTTGACTAATTGCCTATTTTGACGTCACCTTGTTTTGGAGTCGCAAAAATTTATTTACGTCACCGTTTACGAACCAAAGAATCAGCAGCAAATAACTGAAATAGACGGAATATTATTTTTATATTATTCATAGCCGGTCAATATTAAATATATATCGACCGATCAATATTTGTAGGCCGAGCTAGTAAAACTATTAAATATTCGTCTTAAAAGAGTTTTATAGTAGGAATGTATCAAAAAATAAATATCACTGATACAAACATACGTACATAAATATAATGCAGAGTTTCTGTCCAAACACATACACTATTTTTATACATGTTTAATGAATTCGGTCAATATTGTTCGGACGAGCTATTATTTCAATTTTTGACTATTCGTCTATAATGGCTTGAATAGTGACAATATACGACTGAATATAGCAAATTAAAAACATGATTATCAATATTGCCAAATGTATAAATATTTCTACTAATTTGCCAATGAATCTAAGAGTGGAAATTATCTTTATAAAACAAAACGATAACACCTCGCTACACATGCATGCAGCTAATAACAAAGTATGACTCTCTCGCAGGAAAACTGGGCATTTTATTACGTTGTGTCAACAATTACTGTTTTTCACCTTCCTTGTATGCCATTATAAACTGGGATGTACATGTATTTTTACTCCAACGTCCAAAGGTACTGACCTGGGAAATAATTAAACTAATATTTCATTTTTCTCAATGTAAATTCTACAATATTAAAAACTTCACCAATGAAAATAAAAAGATCGATAATTCAATAACAATTTGGTAAATTGAGATGAACCTTTATTGAACAAATCTGCTGCAATGAGTTAGTCTTGATCAGGTTTCTTATTTTATGGTTATGAGGATTAATATGCTACATGTATCATATAATTTTGCTTTTTTGTGTTAAGACTTTGACTAAAATTGTCAATATATATATCGGTGTAAGGAAAGATACCATTAAGAGTAACATTAAGAAGACACGTTTTAACACCACTACCTCTACATATACATGTACCTGCACCTTTTTTTTCGGAAAAATGTTTGAAAAAAAATAGTAAAAAAGTATACATAACATGTAGGTGAACAACCGTTTAAATGTGTATCTTTTATTTTTCACTCGTCTGATGATATTATAATGTTTTGTCAGCTTCATAAGTACTACATTCTTTGTCAACTTTTTTGACCTAGTTGTATGTAGAAATTTATTTGTGTCAATTTATTTTATTCTTAATTTAGTAACAAAAATCATGCATACTATTGAACTTATCTGGTCAGGAAACAACAGTGGTCAATTAAGCTGTACATGGAAGTTGCAAACTTATTGCACGGTACGGTAGGGTTCTTTGGTCGTTTTGGGGCGGGTCTTGCATAAATTATCATTGCGCGCTTTTTGCACGATACAGTTCGTTTTGTGAACGGTACGCTACTTTTCGTGCAAATTTCTTGGACGGCACGGTTCTATTTGTGAGCGTAACGGTTTGTTTTATTAAAGGTTCGGTTCGTTTCTTGCACGGTACGATTCGTGTCTTGTACGGAATGCTGCGGTTCGATTTGAAGGTATAGTAGCACGTTTCAGGATTTGTGCATGATAAACAACAATAAATTTTTAACAAGCAACACTCAGTGTTCAAAAATGAACCGATAAAAGTAGCGTACCCAGGATTGTTTGTCAATAATTCTGTAATTTATATATTTTTTAAAAGCAAATAACAGTAAAAACGATTCAAGTCCTCTTTTGCATGTTGCTTTAGGGGGTTGATTTTTATATAAGCCCATCTATGCAGTCACTTGCATCGAACCGAGCACTGTTAGAACAATGATAAGAATATTACTGGTATTCATTAAAACTGTAATATGTTATCAAACTATATTTTTAAAATGCTACCTAAGGTGAATGAAAAATGTAATTCATTAAAAAAGACTCATCAGCCCTTAAAAAAATGTTTTAAACAAATTGTTTAAAATTATTGTCACAACAAGAGTAATGACACTGCATTAAATGAAATATTGTTTTAATACAGGCTCAATTAGCCAATGTTTAATATCTATTTGTAATGGGGGATTTATCTAAATAAGGGCGATGGTTTGTTTGTTTTTTTTATGGTGTGACAACAATTCATCCCGGTATAGCATATATTTAAAATAGATATGCCGTCAATTACTTGGTCTTCTTGAACATTTGATATTACCTTTCTATTTGCTTAAAGAACGACAGACAGATTTGGTGCGTAAAATCTTATAAGACAATCACAGTGAGTTCTCTTTCTTATACAAATTTAAAAACTGACACTGAATTAGCAAAGTTCAGACATTAGTTAAACAGCAGTACTACAAAATCAATGTCAGTAAGTAGATTTACTCTTTTTTTTAAATTTCTTACTCGAATTTGCAGAAATTCGAAGCTGCTGTGAACATATGACATGTTTGACAAATATGCAAAACTGTACTTGAACTTAAATTGCATGCACATTATTAATGTTGAACTAAATGCTTTAATGTGATACCAGATAAAAAAGGTGAATGTTGATATTTTGAGAATTATAGGTTAACGACACGTGTACGATAGACATGCATAGTAACCTCTCTTTTTTAAAGATAATATCTCAATATATCATCATTTTGTCGTGCATGTACATGTACATATAAACCAACAGTGAAGAAAAAAGATAAACAAAGCACATTAAAAATCAATAGTACATGTAATAAAAATTTTAATCTTGTCTGTGTGTCTGTTCGTCTGTTTGTCTGTCTGATTGTTTTTATATTATCTTGCTAGCGATTACTTATATAACATGTTTATGGAAATTGCGGCACTGCGGCATGTATTTTCTCTGAAAATTCCAATTAAAATAAATACAGAAAAATGATTATCAGGGAAATGTAACGGTGCCAGATCACATGCACCACATATATCAACTAAATTGAGTCGCGTGAGAATTTCTGCAATAAATAAAAGTACGGAAGTATATATATTCCTTTGCAAATTTAATCGTTCATGTATATGTAAGACTCCAACGTCCAATAGTCACGCCGAAGTCCAATGGTCACGCCCATATCCGATGGCCTGCCATGTCACGTCATGGCGACGTCAATGGTGACATCGCTGCAATCTATTCCAAATCAACAACCAAACATGGAGAATGGCGAAAGCAGTGTGTTGTGAAAGCTAACAATGATAGTAGGGGACGGTTTTTTAAGTAAATAACTGCAAGAATAAAGAATAAAAAGTTTATGTAACGGTTGTATTCAAATACAATTTATGTGTTGCACCAAAATATTCTTAAATAATGTGTAATGAATGAACTAATAAGTCAAGATGAATAAATGTATGCAATCAAACCAGGTGGGGCTGTTTATAAAAAAATAAAAGCCATCACATTTTTTCTTTAATCTCGATTCAATTTAAAAACCATCGTGCTTTGGCGTTAACGTATCCCATTATCGGACTTTTGGCGACTGCACGCGGACCATTGAACTTTGGCGTGTCACACCATACGAGTTTGGCTCAGACCATCGGACGTTGGCGCGACCATTGTACTTAGGAGTCACATCACACTTTGGAGTCCTACATATATACCCAGGAAAAACAAAAGACAGTTCTTCCTTAAAAAAAAGGAAACGCAAATAACATTAATTGATTTTAGTTTCATTAAAACTTTCTTGTACATAGCAATCTTCTAGTCAAGTAGAGGTTTAAAACTAACGATGTATTTATTATTTTCAATTCTTTTCATTTTTAATTACACAGAAGAAAAAAATATTAAAGCGTTCATTTTGCAATGTAAAAAAACCCCATAGTAGTACAGGTATGTATACCTTATGTTGAGACTAAATATTCGTCTTTTTCAATGTCAGATCATCAACTGACCCCTTCCCCTTTTTAGAAATGTTTTTGTACTGGTTTTACAGTAAAAAAAGATATTTGTTTTCATTTAAAGCCGACATTATTTATAATATTTTCAACTATCTTTGCCTGTGATAACATTACGAATCAATTTTGAAGCCTATAACCCAATAATTTCATTAAAGGTGAGCGACAACAAATAGGCGTGTCATAGCATAACCGAAAAACGATATTGGCTGCATCGCGTAGTAATACACAGCATGTGCTACATGAAAAGAAAAGTGGTTTAAAAATGTTGTTTAAAATAGGGTAGAAATTGGAAAAAAAAAATTTAAAAAATAAGTAATAAGGAATCATTCTTTGAAGATTATGAGGTGATAATTTCGGTCGGATCGGGTCAAATCAATCATAAAGCCCTTCTGGCTTTATTGGATTTTACCACGCCCCGGCCAAAATTATCACCTCATAATACTCAAAGAATGATCCCTTATTCCTTAAATGTTTCAACAATATTTTATTTTCATTTTCAAATATTGAAATTATAAAATCTTTGCTATTACCTTATCATTAAATTGTTTAAATGTGTAATACGGAAAAAAGCGTTAAATCTCATGATATGTATTTCCATTTAATATGGCCTGAATATTTCTTTTTATAAATAACTAATGTAAAATTTGACAGATATCAATTTAAATTAAAATCATTTTAGTTGCTTGAATTATAGCAATGTTAATGATACTTTTTAGTTTACTATCATATCCAAAATGTCTGTTATATTTACTACCATATCCAAAATATCTGTTTTATGTACTACCATATCCAAAATGTCTGGTATATTTTAAACTTTTGTGGTTATCTACGCAGTTCCATATATGTTAAAACTAAAAACAATGCTTTAAATAACCAAGGAAATAGATCGATCATAGCAAATGGTATGACACACACATATACCTATTCTATAAGCTTATAATCTCACAATTAGGATCGATTTGCAGCGGTAATGTATGGTTTTACATGTATGAATAGATGGAAAGTCCTTCTCTTTTATATCTGGATTGTTAGGGATGCCAATTGCCTGAAAAAGTAAGTGCTGCTAAGTGCTGCGCCACATTAGATTAGAATATAGTTTGTTTTTAAATATTTTAATTTATATTTTGTGATTTAGAACAATTATATAATTGTAATTTTTTGTAATGTTCTTTAAGCAGAGATATTGAAGAAATACCCGACGATTGTTTATACGGTTCCTTTAAAGATGGAGATGTTTGCAAAAGTAAGTTTGCATCTGAATATTTGATAAAACAATATACAATTATGGACTTCATTGTAGGTCCAATTGTGGTTATATGGAAAAATGTCAAGTGATATCGACCGAAGACACAGATAATGATATCGACAGAACTTGCGAGGTCAATATCACTTTTTGTGTCTGAGGTCGATATCAATTGACATAAGTCCAATAAGTGCAATGAAGACAATAATTGTTATATTATATAATCACTCGCAGCAAAGTTATGGTTGTCAAGAAAGTCGTTTAGACTAAACAGTTAGGAAATTGTACATTATGATGTCAAAATAATCTGCAATCCTTTAAAGTACTTATAAACGGATTAATTAGCAAATTTAAGCTACCCCAATTTCAATAATCACGATCAACATATGGCATTATTTACAACACTGTCATCAGTTGTCAAAATCCTACACAAATTGAGAGGCAGATCTCGCTAAACAGCTTACTATAAGTCATCTGCTTCTTAAGGACGCACTAAGTGAACACAAAGTAGGGTATCAAATGGCAGTTTTATAACATCAAAAATTTGAAATTATAGATATACGAAATATGATTGAAGAATATTTCGCATATTATTATTTTTGATATTTTGTATTTAATCATACCCATTGGCATCTTGTCTTCACATTGCCTATTTTAGTTGATTCTGCCAAGTCGTGCAATATCATATTCCGCGGACGCGCTCTTGCATCGATATCGGAAAAGGACGAATGTCACGTGATGTACTTGCCGCCGATGAAAAGACGAAACTTATTGTCTTATATGATATTATAAATTCTACCAAAGTTATTGCTGAAATCAAAAAGATGGCGAAGCCATTTTTCTCCATTCTACTACTAACAGTTATTGCCGAGATTAAAAAGATTTCGCGGACATTATACCCCAATAAACTACGGACGTCATCACTAAAGTATCATACATGTATTAGAAATACATATAAGTATCACATTGATCATGGACGTATAACTTAAAACCGTATTTTAAATTCACGTCTAAGTTCAAGTTATTTTTCCAGTCAAACGATGTGTATTTCCTCGAAGAGCTAAATGCGGCTGTATCAGAGACATCTACATTACATTTGCACTACAAAAGTAGTAATCATCATATTAAAATACCTTTTAAAAATGAAAGGAATATGATTCAAAGATGATGTACAGATTAGAGCAGTGTATTTAATATCCAACAAAATATGTTGTCTGCATATCAGTCTTATCAGTAGCCTGTAATTGATACGCATACTAACAAAACATAGACAACATTTGAGGTTACACGGAACATCAGTCTTATACACCTAATTCTTCTCACTATAGATAAAACGACAATCTGACAATCTGAGCTGTTAGTAGAACAGAAATACAATAAAACTAGTTTATTACGAACACGGATATAGCGAAATGTCGGATATAGCGAAGTTTCTTTGATTCCCCGATAAAATTCTTAACAATTCTTTGCAAACTTTTACGGTAATAACGAATTCGGATATAACAAACTGATTTCCAGTCCCGTAGACGTAAATAATAACGAGTTTGTTTAATGTTGCAGAATAATCTCCGATGTCGAGAAATGTTGTTTTGAAATATAAAAGCAGAGGCGTTAGCCGATGTTTTATATGTTAAATAACATTTCGGGACCGAGGAGGTTATCCTGCGACATTCATAATTACAAAAACTATTGTCATTGGTGGCATCGCTGCAATCTATTCCAAATCAACAGCCAAACATGGAGAAAGAGGTGTGTTGTGAAAATTAACAGAGATGGTAGGGGACGGTCTTTTCAGCAAATAACTGCAAGAAAAAAGAATAAACAGTTTATGTTGTACTCAAATACAATTTATGTGTTGCGCCAAAATATTTTTTATTAATGTGAAATGAATTAAATAATAAGTCAAGGATTGATAAATGTAGGCAATCAAATTTATAAATCAATAAAAGCCATCATATTTTTTCTCTAATCTCGATTTAATTTAAACACCATCGTACTTTGGCGTATACGTATCACACAACACTTATTTCTTCAATTTTCCAAAAACAGTCTCTGATTGATACATTTACTAAATCATTACTACAAAATCCTTTTGCGATAAACGGAAGAGCCGTCTCCATAGCATACCTCGGCTCTCTGTAGGGAAACGGTCACCAGAATTTCTGAACTGCTAGTAGAATAGAAATAACGTTCTTATTACCGTGACAACGACTCGGCTTTTATATTTCAAAATAAAATGTCTTGACCTCGGAGGTTATCCTGCAACATTTACGATAACCCAAACTTTATTTCCTATGCAAATCGAAATATGTGCTCTCTATACAGTTTTAAGAATAACAAAATAGCTTACGTCCACATTCAGACTGTTTTAAATATATGTATTAATGCGTTGTAATTTGTAGAATGTCCAACTGGGTATACTGGAATGAACTGCTCTCAAAAATGCATTCCGCCTTCATACGGAGTTTTATGTGGTGAAATATGTAACTGTTTATCTTGTGATCATGAAGTGGGATGCAATTCAACTCTCGAGTTCACAGGTAATGATTGACAGACATCTTAAACCATACAAAGTTACATAACAATAACGTTCTGCTTGACGAACAAATCTCCATCAATGTCTAAGCATCGCGTAGGCGTACGCTTTGAAAATAATCATAAGTTTTATATGTCTTATGATAAATCAATAATTAATCATACATATTATGTTGTTGTTTTGATTAATATAATAACACCACACACAGAGGTGACATATTGACGACACTATACTTTTTCTATATATAATTCTATTGTATTTCTAAATAAATATATGTTAAATATGTAAGTTTAACATTAATGATGCTAAAAGAATACCGGTGAACCTAATTATAATGGTAATTAGAAATCTCTTATAAATCAATTAAATGACAATGATTTTTATATTATGAAGAAAACTCATTTAAAATTCAAATGTTTACACTGTACAATATTTTGATTTTTATATATGATTTCCTTTTATCTTAGAAATTCAAAGCAAACTTATGAATTGTTATATCATAAAAACATTTTCTTGTATTTTTATAACATAATAATAGTAAATAAGTGAAGGTATTTGTTACTCTATACCTTATCTTTATGTCTCTGAATTATGCTTGTTGATTATAAATAAATGGGTTATTATATTTTTGTCTTATTCTTGGCCTATATTGTGTGCCCAACCATAATTAAAATAACGATGATTAATGTTTACACTTACATGTACGAAAGTTTTCGGGCTGGTTAAAAAAAACCGCAAAGACTTCACAAAGGCAAATGACTTGTAGATAATAAAGGTGTTTGTTGAACGATCAGAAAAACAGATAACATAGGCTTGATTTAATCTTTGAATGTGTAAAAAGGTAAAACAAACTCTTTTTGTGCAACTGCTAGCCACTTTCTGAAAAAGTTCTGAAATGTAAGATTATAATTATAACAAATATCACATTGATCTGAAAATAAATTTCATTTGAAAATGGTCAGCTCTTAATTAAGGTATCTCACTCCTCACGTTTTGATTTCATTGCGCAGATGATCATTGTATTTAAAATGAATATGATTTTATTTATTTAATCATCAAAGAAAGATTATCAATTTGAGTTCAAGAAACAAACAAGTTTTTGGGGAACTATTTTTTCGTGCGGAAGGTTTTTTAGACAAAAATGACAGACACAAGCAATTTTATGAATTTTCAATATACATTTCTTTTTATTATACTTTATTCATTATTTACATTTTTAACATTTGATATGTTTGTAATATATTTTATAGGGTCTGTGTGACACGTACAAAATTAAATCTTGAGAGAATGAGAGACGTTTAGCATAAATTCATGGAAATATATAGAAAATGTCTGAATTTTTTTAAGCTAAATTTTGCGAGAATTTTAATTTTGAAGCCCTATATCTAGAATTTGATATCACTGACCCCCATGTTTTATTATGTCAAAATGATACTGAATACATATCTAGGCAAACTGGATTAATCTTATAAAATTCTTGATATTCAACAAGTTTTTATTTCAAATCAAATTGTAACTATTATAGAAATTGTCTATTTTAAGTGCAAAAAGGTCACAAAAAATTATGCAGCTTCGTACAATTTTTTTTTCCCGTTATCCCTCTGTTCAGTATGACCATTGTGCATAATTAAAAAAAAATATTTGAAGAAATTAGTTTGCTTAATCAAAAATACTGACAACAAGTCGTAATCAGGCTGAAATTGTATTTTAGGTGCAAAAAGGTCAAATTAAATGGGCCATAACTCAGAGGGATGAATACTGACCCTCCCCCCCCCCCCCCCATGATCTTTGTAATTTTTAAGTATGTTTTGTCTACATATTTCAATGATATACTTTTCAAGAAATTCTTGATACAAAAACATTGAGGAGTGGGATACCTTGATACAATTATTTACATATTTTTATCTCGGTGTGACATTTAAAATTCTGATATGTGCCTGCGTGTTATATCAAATCAGTTTGTAAACTGAATAACGTTTTGATTGTTGGCTTTTAAACGTTGTTCAAATTTCTTTGTTTTTTTTAATGAAACTTTTGTCATCTATTTCTAATACTTCTACTTTTCGTTTAATAAATAAAAAAAATGCGTAGTCAAAACATTTCATTTAAATCTTTTGTTTTTTCCTTTCTTCGGTTTTTTTTTCAATTTGTTTATCTTAGGGATAACACAACAACAGTGTTAATAAAGTCAGAAATATATATAAATATGTTTAAATCGTTTTGTTTACTTTTGTTATAATTATAAGTGCAATTAGTGTATTCGGTTGTTAAAATCATTTCAAAACCTGTTTTGCTGTGTTTCATTGGCCTCTTAATATTTTGTATAGAATAACCAAATTGACATTAATCAGTTCATTATTGTGTATTAAGTAATGGTTGTTACACGGCTTGACGAGGGCGCGCTATGATTTGGCCAATGATTAATCAATCAACACTTTCCATTCAAAAGACCCGTTCAGGCATCAGTGATATACCACGGGCAATTATATGGAAATTTGCAATCATTAGAGTGGAACCATGCGATAACTACTTTCATTTCATTTCTTTTTTTTTTATCAGAGAGTCAAACAATAGTTTTTAAACCTTGTCTGTTCAACCAATACAAAGATGGGAATGATTGCAAAGGTAATTTTACTTCGATCTATTTTTACGAAACAAATGAAAGCTTAAATATACTCCACATGTCCAGTTTAATATAAAATTCAAGTCTTAATTTCATTGTATTTTAATCCATAACGATGCATTGACATTTTAGACTGCCCTGCTGGATACTTTGGAAATGATTGCACTGAGAGGTGTGTCCTGCCATCGTTTGGGAGGGCTTGTAGCGATATATGTAACTGCTCATTGTGCCATCACGTATTTGGGTGTATTTTATCTTCAGAATTTAAAGGTATCATTCGGCATAGTATATACAATATTCAATTTTTACGATCATTATGTTATACCGCATTAACTTTATTTTTTGTCGTTTCTGTATTTACTATTTCACCAGTACCCAATTTGTTGAGCATTATACGCTTCTGTTCTTTAAAGGATAGAATATACTTTCATGTATTATTTCCTTCATTAACATTTTTAACTTAAAAAAAGAAATATTCAAGTCATGTGAACGACGTTTTGAAATAATAATCACCAGCGTCGGATTAAAATATTTCTATAAATGATATATGTTAGTTCTTGTTTTATGTATGTTGATATATTATGCACATTGTAGAATGTCCAGCTGGATATTTTGGACAAAACTGTTCTGACAGATGTCCCTGGCCTACCTATGGAGCTTGGTGCAATCAAACGTGTGCATGTGCAACATGCGATCATATACTGGGATGTATGACTACCAAAGGTGATTTTTAATAAACAAAATGTATTTTATTATCAATTCCAAAAAACATTCACTTTAAGTAAACAAGATATAAAAAGTTAAAAGATATTTTCCACCTATTAAGAAGTAAGTTTATCTATGATTTTAGATGTAATATTTTCCTTAATTAATTCAATTCATTAACAGCAAACAGGGTAATAGTGACCAACATCAGGATCATGTATATTCTATATAAAAAAAAGCAAACATACGCTGTTCGAAATGGTTTATATAGAGTGGGATTAAGAACAAAAAAAAAATAACTTAATATTTAAACGTGTTATTGTTTCTTATACAATATTCTTTAAAGCGAATCTTAAGCATTTGTGAATAACAGCAAGACTTGGTCAGATGGTCACACTAGCAAATAAATAATATGAGTCACTATGATGTGTTCTACAAACTATAAAAAAAACAATTGATGTAATATGCATTTCGATTATCAGATTAAAACACAATAAATTAACAAAAAATTTAGCTTTCTCAAACAGTTCATAACAACAAATATGATTGTTTTATTTTTCATAATATAACAGCAATTATATTAAATGACAAGGTCGACATCTTTACAAAGCGACACTAAAATCTACATTGATATCTTTTTCGAAATTTTCCAATTTACAACGCAATTGCAACATTACTTACCTTTCGTGCAAAAACCAAGTAACAAAATAACTAAACAAAAATAAAGAAAAGAAAAAATTCCCATTGGGGTTTTGATATTTATTCATCTCTTCTTGGCATGATTACTCTGAAAATTATGTTTAGTTGCTGTGGTTAATTAATCAAATTATTAAATATGAGTTTTGCTTTTTTGGTGCTAAATACATTTCTCATTTCAGTGTGATAATATTGAACAAACATAGTAAGATAATATATATGAATAGATTGATCCTACAAACTAATTACAAAATTGTAAAATGGCTAGCGTCTTTGTTCAGGGGGTCTGATGGCAAAGCCTATTTATAGTAAGGAAATGCGACGGACTTTTTTTTACTTTAATTTACATACAGCTAAAAAGCAAACTTACCGGTATGTACATATTTGCAATTAGTAGGATACCTCTCATTTATATTAGCCAGGTGAACTGATCAAACAAAAATAAAATTTTGTTTGGTCCCTTTAATAATAAAAAAGTAGAAGCGGAGTTTTTCTTGCAGACAATGAATAGAATATTTAATTTGATGATAGCTTAAAAATTTAGCTTGGCTTACTCATCCCTGTGTTAGTAACATCGTATATTTGTATAACTATAAGTAAGGACTGAATTTAAAAATATCAAATAATGATAACACAAGATATATGCTGCCAAGTTGAAGTAAAATATTATATTTGTTATTTTGTAAGTTTCTTCAGCACTGTTTTGTGGGATTGCATACGTAAAGCTTGATTAAGTAGTTTAAACGTATTTTTTAAATATTTTAAATATGATGTTTTGTAAAACATTATATTAGTAATAAAAAATAGCAGTGTTTGTTCCCGCAATGCATAGGAAGAGAGTCAGATATACACAACCAAAAATAGCGAGAAAGAGGGAAATAGCTCAATTAACACGGATGGACAAAACTCTTAATTATATTTTGTCAACCCGATGTTGTTATCTACATTTATATATATTATATTAAACATATTATTACACCCACATTTTTGTCTGATTCATAATTATTTTCTAGTTTTATACCTAATACAAAATCAGCTGTCGCATGGTTCCACTCTAATGACCACAAATTTCCATTTAATTGCCCGTGGTATATCACTGATGCCTGCACGGGTCCTTTTGAATGGAAAGTGTTAATTGATTAATCATTGGACCAATCATCCAGGTCAGATATCAACTTCACAAGTGCAATGAATGCAAAAAAAGAAGGTTAAATTTTCATCCCGTCACTTATATTCTACATACAAAAAAGTGAACCTATCTCAGAACACTGTTGGCTGTTAATCTAAATACAGTCCTACCCATTCAAACCCTGATAGGTTTAATCATTCAATCTAGATACAAAGACCATGCGACAAAATGGTTGTTACACGGTTGCCTCGGGCGCGCATAGCGCGCCCTCGTCAAGCCGTGTAACAACCCTTACATGTAACCCGTCTATTCTAATAGCATCCGATGACGTATCAGAATCTCTAAATGAAAAGAAAGCAGTACCAACGAAGAAAGGGATATCTTTCAATTTGATTATCTTACTTACTGGAGGAACGATAACACTTGTGCTACTTGTGCTGATCTTTCATACAATATGGAGACATCCGTCCTTAGTCAATATGAACTGTAACGACGTGGAAGCACAACCTATTCATGAAACTGAACCTGTTTATTATGAATTGAACAGAGGAATGATTTGAAAATACTTTGTTTGAAATTGATATTGAATTAACAACAAAAGAATTACATGTAACACCTCACGTACATGTTTGAGCATCATCAACAACATATTTTTCAATTTAGTTTTGTGTTCTTTTAGCTTACTCAATCCCATTTAAAACGATTATTACAGTAGTTGTATGTTATGTTTTGAAAAGTTCAACTCATCTGGATCTGATAAGCAGATGCATGGAGGTTAAGGGGGATGTGCGGCCATCTTGTACATTTGAGAATAAAAATGTAAACATTTCTTGAACTGACTTGTTTCTGCTCAAAATTGACCAAATCTGTTGTCAAAAGATTAAAAAGCAATAAATATGAGGTTCTACGTGTTGTCTTATTTTGAAGATATAAAAATCTGACAAAAAAAAAAACCAAAAAAACAAGGGGTTCATTTGTGTCCTCTCTACAATCATTTATTGAGAAAAAGGTTGAATCTTGCACATTATAGTAGTAACTTTGCCTCAAAATAGGGTACCCTATTTTTATAAGTCGGCATCGGGTCTATTTTTAACACAAGAAAAATCCTGTCTATGTTTAGAACCTCTGTGTCTATTGAGACACATTGACGTTATTTTTTCATAAATAAATAAATAAAAAAATGTCAATTTAAAACCATCTGTTTTGAATGTGGCATACATCTCTATACCAGTTCCAATAGTTTTTTTTCAGTATAAATTTAATTCTTTCTAGAAGAAGGGTAGGTGTCCAAAAATGAATTTACTTACCTTGTCATCAGTCATTTGTAAAATTATTTTGTTAAAAGCCATTCGGATTGTGCACACAAGTACCCTGAGGTTGACATTAAAAAGATGCTTGAAATTCTGATAGACAACATTTGTGTAGTTTTTGAAAATCAGGTCTTCCAACAATCTGTTGGAATTCCCATAGGTACCAATTGTGCCCCATTGTTAGCAGACCTATCTTTGTATTCATATAAAGCATAATTTTTTCAAAAACTTGTAGGTGAAAAAAGTAAATCACTCCCTGTGGCCTTCAACTCAACATCTAGGTATATCGGCGACGTATTATCAATTAACAATTTTTACTTCCATACCTACGTCGACTCCATTTATCCCAGTGAACTTGAATTAAAAGATACCACAGAGTCTGCGTCATCTGTTTCATATTTGGATATTTTACTGGAAATGGACATGTATGGTAACCTAACAACAAAACTTTATGATGAACGTGACGACTTCAATTTTTCCATAGTTAACTTTCCTTACTTATGTAGCAATATACCTTCATCACCTGCATATGGTGTTTTTGTCTCTCAGTTTATTCGATACGCAAGGACATGCTCTTCGTATGAACAGTTTGTAAGGCGAGGCAAGCTACTGACAAACAAGTCGATAAAACAGGACTATCAACAGTCTCGTTTGAAGTCATCTTTTCGTAAGTTCTATGGTTCTATGGTCGATAGAACGAGCTTGTCAGCAAATACAATCCTCCACTGGGTCGCATTCTGACTGACGTTTTTCACACGTATCGTTAGACAATAATTAATCACCTAATTATGTACGGACTTTTCCGTTTTTCCCGATTACGACGAAGAGCACACGACGGGTGTGACTGGTCAGGAGAGGATGCTTACTCCTCCAAGGCACCTGATCCTACCTCTTTTTTTAAGAGGTCCGTGTTTTCTCTGCTCATGTATTGTAATTTTCCTTTTGACTTTTGAATTTGAACACGTTATCACCACATTTCATCTTAAATAAAAAAAATATACACACATATTTTGCAATGAAAAAATAACTTCAATGTATATCTCCCATAGACACAGACAAAAATATATCGTGCAAATTGATGGTTTTTGAGACCCATATTATGAATAGGGAACCTTCTTTTGAGACAAAGTTGTTACAACTTAAAAAAGCAAGTTTAGACCTTTTCCTTAACAAATGATGGTAGAGTGGACACGAATGACCTCCTTTCATATTTTTTTTTCAGATTTTTAAATCTTGAATTTAAGTATGTAGCTGCGCATTTCTAAATGATTAAAAAAGGCATTGTTCTGCTCTTGTAAGCGTATTTAGCATACAAAACAACATGTAGAACCTAATTCTTATTGATTTTTTTATCTTTTGACAACAGTTGGAGTCAGTTTTGAGCAGAAACATGTCAGTTCAAAAAAATTTTACATTTTTATCTTGAAATGTACAAGATGGCCGCACATCCACCTTAATCCTACCTCTATCTTGGAGGTCCGTGTTGCTCTGCTTTGAATTTGTATTTCGTTTTATGGATTTTTGAGATGGTTGACGGTTTGTTATTGTCATTTTTTCATAATAGATTTGTTTTCCATTGTACATAAAACTGTATATTTATCATGTACGAGGGTTGTCCCAAAATTGCGTACACAACTGACGTTATTCAGTTAATCAAAGCCACAGGAAAATGAAACTTGTGCCACAAAGGGTTAAGTAATTTGCATTAAAATCATGTTTTGATATCACATATTGTATAAGAGTAAATAGGGAAAATGAAAGCATACTCAATCATTGTCACGACAGCCGCCGTGACTGTTCAGTCAAACACAACAAGATTTGATTCCTATTAACAATTTTTATATAAAATAAAACCAAACAAATATACATAATATATACACATCATGAACATTAAAATTTGAAGTTCTCTATTGTCCCAAGTATCCATCACGGGCACGTAGAATAGTAGATGAAGCCATCCTGTGAGGAAACGGACAAGATGAATAGTAATGGCGTGGCGTGAGACAGTGGCGGACAGGTATCACCATGGCGATGGACTGCCAGAAACTGGATAAGGACCGTATTAAATTAAACGATAAACATATTTTGAGTTACATGATTAATATACCTTGCATAAACATAGGCTAAGTCACACGGACTTAAATATAACCTTATGGCAACAACAGCACGCCATACAACAGCACGAAATCACAGCGAATACGAACACTGCCTACCGTTAGAAGTATCACACTACTTAACAAAGAATAAACACGTTTAAACAATAGACAAATAACACCGTACTACACGGCAAAATACAAGTATATCATGCATTTATATCCAAGTATAAAGCACGCACACTCGACACGTGACCACTCAGGAACACGCGCGAGCAAACACCTATGTTTAACAGTTCTACCTCGTAAAACCAGTATATTCAAAAAGTAACAAAAAATACTAAATAAAAACTCAACAGTAATGTAAAAAGACTAAGCTGTAGTTAAATTACAAGAGTATAAAAATAGTTTAACTTACCCCTAGTAGGAGAAAGGGTTACTCAAACCTTAGCTGCTTATACCTGTCATGGAGAAATCGTGGCCACTGTCTGCCAGGTCTGCAGTGCGGCAGTTTAAATAAGATAATCAAACAATAGAAAAGAACTGACCAATACTGTAGCTGACATCGTGTCCAGAGAGGTACACTACGGGTATAAAAAAACTAGTTACACAAGAACGTTTAAGAGGTTCCTTACAGGATACTAATATGTAAAAAAATATCTATATAACAGTAGATACTGATCCGTGACAGCCTTACGACCAAATCTATGACTTACGACCTAAAATTATGTTATGAAATTGGAAACTGTTTTCTTTATAAAGATTTTAATTCTATTTATTTTAAATAGAATAAGTATATATGTGATGCAATGGCTAATTCCGAAAAAAAATAATAAAAAGAAACAACGATTTTCCTGTAAGTTGCACTTTCAGTGCGGAAATTCATGTTAAAGGCACCGTGGCCCAAAAAAAAGAATACCCCCCCCCCCCCCAATTTGTGGTTTGAATTTCGGTTAACCTGT
>WFKH01003881.1:30188362-30222013 GCA_016163765.1 Magallana hongkongensis | reverse complement strand
TAATAACGAACAGTGTTCAAAAAATCAAAAGTCCAAAGGAAAAATACAAAAATCTGGAGCAGAGCAAACACGAACCTCTACAAAAATTAGAGTAGGATCAGGTGCCATTGAGGAGTGAGCATCCTCTGCTGACCGGTCACACCCGCCGTGTCCTCTTTGTCTTAATCGGGAAAACGGAAAAATCCGTAGACAATTCAGTGATTAATAATGGCTTAATAATAAGCATAAAAAACGTCAGTCAGCATTTGACCAAGCGGAAGATTGTATTTGCTGACCAGGTCGTTGGATCGACGGTATGACTTACGAAATGATGACTTCAATCGAGACTGTTGATAGTCTTGTTTTACATGTATCAACTTGTTTGTCAGTAGCTTGCCTCGTTTTTGAAATTGTTCATACGTAGAACATGCTTTTGCGAATCGAATCAATTGAGAGACACAAAATCCATATGCAGTTGACGAAAGTATATTGCTACATAAGTAAGGAAAGTTGACGAGAGAAAAATTAAAGTCATCACGTTTATCATAAAGTTTTGTTGTTAGGTTACAATTAGGAATTTTAAGTTTACTTAAAATGCTTTATATATATTGATTTTACAATTTTTCGCCTTACGAGTTATCGCACTTTTTAATGTGTATTATGAAGAAGTAGAAAGTGCTCTGTTTGGTCACGTAATGTTGATGTCATCATTTGACCAATGAAATTAAACGCGGGAGTTCTAGCGACTCTCTTTGTTTAGAATCACGCGCTAATTCACTTTCTTTCAGGACGCCGCACGGGTAACACCTTTGAATACTGATTCTGTTCCTTCGGACCATTTCTTTAAAAATTCCAGCCTTTTCAGACCACAAGGAATTTGTTTGACGATATTACGTAACCAATTTTCGATTTTAGTTTCTCAATACAGCCAATTAATAAAATTCATATTTGAAAAATGATTATTAATTACTATTCAGAAATTAATTATAATTACATCATATTAAGATCAAATGCAGAATTGTGACATAATTCAATTAAATTTTAATTGTAGTATAACGTAATATTATTTTATATAATTTTACGCAATGTGTTACAATGTTATGTAACAATTAAAGTCACGCTGGTGGCAAAGAGCAACATATACCATGTCTTGTTTTGTTTATATATTATGTATCGAAAGATGGAGCTGATGGTCATACGTTAAGTAAACTACATAAGTTATAGCCCCTTCATACGGAAATCAATTATGGATAAAATGTCTTTTTTCAAATTAAACTTATAAATATGAAACAGATGATTCTGACTCTGTGTAATCTTTTATTTCAAAATCACTGGGATATATCGAGTCGACGAAAGAATGCAAGCAACATGGAAGTAACAATTGTTAATTGATAATACGTCGTCGATATACCGTAAATCTGGAAATTTTTACGTCGATTAATTTTTGCGAATCCGAGTCATAAGGCTATGGATTAATTTTTACGTTTTAAATTTTTGCGAATTGGCATCGGCGCTAAAAATAAAAATCACTCAAATATTAAATGTCACACATATTGACATGCACAATGTTAGCTAACCTTGGATATCGTATATTACCGTATAAATAAATCACGCATGCATGCAGTGTCATAAGTATATACATGTACATAATTATACATGAGGCAGCCAGTCAATATAAGATACCGATTGCTAGTGAAGCCCTTCTCCACACGCGGGTTATAAGGGGTTAAATTACCTTGTTCAGGTTTTTTTTAAATGACTGTATTGTATTGTTTATTTGCTATATTTCATATAGTAAGGAGTAGACACCAGCCTACGGCAAAATTTTTATTTACTTTTTTTTCATTGTTGATTAATTTTTAGGAAAAAAAAATTTGCGAATGCAGAGCACGCGCAAATTTGCTAAAAATTTATCTACGGTAAAAATTTCCAGATTTACGGTACCTAAATGTCGAGTTCAAGGCCACAGCGAGTGATTTCTTTTTTTCATGTACAAGTCTTTGAATAAATTCTGCTTCATATGAATATAGAAATAGGTCTGCTAATAACGGAGCGCAATTGGTTCCCCTGGGAATTCCAACAGATTGTTGGAAGACCTGATTTCCAAAAACTACATTTTAGATGTTTGTCAATCAGAAACGCAAGCATTTTTTTTTATATCATCTTCAGAGTACTTGTGTGCGCAATCCGAATGGTTTTTAACAAAATAGTTTTGTAGATGACAAATGACAAGGTACGCTATTTACGAGATCCATTTTTATTGAAAAAGCAGCTATCAATGATGTCAAAAAGACGGGACTTTAATTATCGTGGGGATGGTTGTATAAAGTGTAGAAAAGTCGTAAGTTTTGATGCTACTGATTTTGGTAAAATTTTGGGATTTTCTAAAAGTTCCTTGGATGTTTTAAGTATCCACATCTGACTTTCACCGCTTGTTAAATATATTGTTGCACAGTACTCTTGAATTTTCTCCTTTACTGCTGATAATTTTTATTAAGGAGTAAGAGGCTTGTTAGATCATTTACTTGAACCCGTTATGTATCTTTATTTGTAAGGCTTTTAATGAAGTGTAGGTATCCCATATTAGTAAGGTAATTCGAATTCATAGGGGATGTTGGGAATATTGAAAACATTCAAAACTGATATATAATTTTTAAGAATTTCTTCCTTAGAAAGTGAACTATGAGTATAAGTTGGATTGCCACTTGTATAATTAAATATAGGTTCTTCTAAAATACAATTTATATAATGAGCCTTACCGACAAAGACAATGTTGTTTCCTGCTTTGTCAGCAGGGAGCAGTACAAACTGATCGTGTAATCTATCTAGTTCTTTTTTTACTTCTAAATTGTTAAATATTTAAACAATAAAATGCTTTCTTTGGTGAATCATGCGGGATATGAATCATCAAAGGAAGCATTTTATTGTTTATATTAACATCTTTCTTTTAACAAATTAATAATTTGATTTTAAAAAGTTAGTAAAATTCACTAAATTACTGTTAATGCACATCAGTATATTCGCGAAAATAAACAGCCAAATCGTCTCCTGTTTCTACAGAGCTATGAATTAACTGCTAGTTTCCGTAAGAAATAGAGGGAATTATACTCGGTAGATGTAAATATAGAAGGATAATTGGTTTTCATACAGTGCTTTTATCGCTTTATGCGAGATTTTAACATGCATCGGACACTTTTAATCTATTCTGACAACGTGTCATTGTCTTCTTCTTCATGTTTGGCCCATCGTTTGGCGTATTCTTTTACATAATTCATAATGTGTATAAAATTATAATGCCAGTTGTAAGATCTTGGATCGCTAAATTTTGGACTTTTTAGAATTAAGTGATATAAGTTCATCATTATTTACTATATTTACGTCACCAGCAATGACGTGTCCAGCATATATTGCCAAATAGACTTTTTACAAAAATTCAATTTTGATTAAATTCATCTGTTAACTTTTGTATCCATGCAAAACATACAGTGAGAAAATGCACACGAATGTATTAGTTTAAGCATCATTAAAACCCATGAACTGACTGTACATGGCGGTCTTTAAATCAAGGAGAGTTTTGAAGTTTACGCTTCTTTGTAAGAATCGTATGATGATATTTGTATAATTAGAATGAAAACATTTAATTAGATTAGGTGCTTGAACAAAAATATTAATTATGTAATGTTCATTACAAAATGTTTACATAAAAACGTAATGGTAATTTTTTTTTACTGTTTTAAATGCTTCTCCTTTTTTTTTTTTTTTTTTTTTTTTTTTTACAGAAAAGCACTTTGTGGAAGCTTTGGTTATATTAGAGTAAATATAATTTTTTGTAATAATTGCGAAAGGAAACATGTATATCTTAAAATTCAACTAAACGCTTGTTTTTTTAATGCAAAAATATCACCCAAACTCAGTCTTTTTTTTCTAAAAATCTCTTTGTGCTGATTTTATAGTTTAATAGTTCTCGATTGTCGTCGCCATTTTTAGACTATTTTCATCTCCTTAAGAGAAGGGCTCTGTATTAAGAAACGAGGGTCAATAAAAAAAATTACGAAGACAATGTGCTATTTATCATATATTTTTCATACAAGTCATTACTAATAGATAGATATATGTACCAACACTTATTTTATTGATATGTGAAGTTTAATTCTGTTTGATCAAAGGGTATTTTTGTTATCCGATTTAAAAAACAATACTTTTTATCACTACAGAGCACGGTGACGTTAAAAGCATGACGTCAAGATGACACACGCACAGTTTGTATAAATAATCTTTTTATCACGCTTAGTCTCTTGTACCTTTTACCTTTCAATTTGAAACGGCACCATCCCACTTGACATTTTATTTGCTCACATTTGTTTGAGAATCATAAGTGAGTTCTTCGAAGTAAGTTCTTCATGTTTTACCGTATGTCTCTTCGTTTACAGTGAGAAAATCCCTCAACGTCAGATGACGTTTTATATTCTTTTGACAAAATATTAACAGATTTTCTTTTTTCTTCTGGTCTGGTTGATGTCCAAAATACAGTTAAAACCACCACAACAAAATGAATTGAAATTAAACACAAATGAGCAAATACTTTTTGACATATTATTTGCATCATTGAGCATTTCATCAGTTTATATTAGGCTTTTCCCCGAAATAAATGCATACTGTTTGTATTTCTCGTTGCGCCGTGACGTCGGGTGACGTCAACGTTTTTAGTCAATTTTAAAAGAACTATCTGTATGTAGTAACTGATTTCTGTTTAACGAATAAATATATCCCGTCATTATTTGGTGCATAGAATACCATGACAATACTTAATTTGAAGTTTAAATATTCTTTGGTTTTAAGGCCAATTTATAGAAATATTACTTCCAACATTATATGTTATATTGTTCACATAACACAAATTTTGACCGTACGCCGTGACCTAATTTTTGCAGGATTAAATTTTAAATAATTCTAAGAAATAAAAGATTATATTTAATTTTTGGTTTCAAATTATTTCAAACGCAATTGCTAAATTATGTCTACCTATTTTTTAATAATACGACGTTAAGTAAAATAGCATTGGACGTTAAGTAAAATAGCATTGGCAAAAATCTTCTTTTTTATATCGAATATTGAATGCTTAATTTAAATTTCCCGCCGCTATGAGAGCTGCCATTGAACTCTAATCTTTGACGACACACCATCCAATTCAATTTGTTTAATTAACATAGCATCAGTATTAGCTTATTATGATATTCACTCTAAACTAACAAGTTGTGGAAAATATGAAACAATATCGACTTGAGCTTTTTTCCTTTGACTTTCCACTAAATCACAAACCAATTACAAACGGAGCATGTTCGGTAACTTGACGAATACCTTCGTGCACATGATTGCCATATCCACGTAGTTGTATGAATATGTAAATAGATGGCAAGCAACGAAGAAAGTGTCTGCTGTTGTTATTTTGACATGGTTATTATCCTAATTATAATTATTACATACTTAATCAGTTGAACTTCGGTTGAAATGTTTTTTACAGATAGAAAAACGGCTGCCATTTATTAATTTTTTTTTATAAAAATGTACAGTTTTTAAACGCACATATGTCATATTTTTTAGATTGACGCGTGAACATTATCATTGATTTTTATTCAGTTAATTACTTGAGAAACAGAAATGCATTATCCGACGTTTATTCCATAGCACCGTGTACATTGTATAGGTAATCCCAAACAGGAAAAGATGGTGTGACGTCAAAATAATGATTTGTTTTTTGGTTTTTAATACAAATGAGTTCTACGTCCTGTCAGCCTCAAGTAAATACGATTTCTCTTACTTCAAACGTTCATTAAAGCTTAATTATGTAGTTTAATTTCAAAACAGCATGAACACATGTGATAATTTAAACCACTTTATTAGTATAGATAAATTAAAATTTATGTGTTGAATGCTGTATGTTTAAAAACACTTTTATAGGTACTCAATTCTTCATCATTTCCCTTGTCTACGGTCAGTGTAATTCTCCCAGGCCTTGCAGGTTGCCTTTAATTGCAAGTTTTGTAATTTCACCCATCTCTCAGTTACCATTGGGACTACCGTATATCCGGTGTTTTTCGGGTGTCAAAAAATTGCGAAAATAGGAAAAAATGTTTAGCGTTTTTAATTTGCGTCAGTCATTTTTTGCGATTTAAAAATGATCTTATAGAAAATAATACAGAATATAATTTCTGCGTATTCAATAATTTGCCATTAAAGAGAGATCGCGAAAAAGCGAAAATTAGATCATCGCAAAAATTACCGGATATACGGTATTACGCAATCTAAAAGTTTTCCATGGTGTTTTCCTAATGCATGGTATTCTTTCCGCCAATCAAAATAAGCTATTTGGTCACGTGTTTTGTAACTACCGAGTAAGCATAGAGTAATTTTCACTTTTTTATTGGTATTGAAAGCATCAAAATTTTTGACTCAGTAATTTATGCTTTAAGCCGGCTTTAATACTTTTTCCGGAAATACAGGATTCTCTCATTGTGTTGTAAGTGTATGCAGCACATATTTATAGTTTTATTTTTTGCGATGAAGCATCGTTCTGAGCTGGTTCCGGTTGGGGTACATTGGTAAATATGAACGCTACTGATGTATGTGTGATAGGACATTCCTATATCACAAGACTGAGGGATTATTGTAACAAATGGGGACAGGAAATTCGGGATTAAACTCTGGTGAATACCGTGTAACATTCAGAGGCAAAGGCGATTTGAGATTGAGGAAATGTGATTCTTGATCCAAATTTCTTCGCTTCGAATCCATCCCCGATATGGTGTTTCTGCAAATCGGTGAAAACGACATAACTATGAACACGATGAGCAATAATTTAGCAGGCAACTATTTCGGTGGCCCAATACGTACGATATGGCGTTTGTGTTAAACTTGTAATCATTGGTCAATTAATTCGCCGTATGCAGTTTGCATCTTGCAGAAATTTCAACCACAAAGTTACGGACACAAATGACCGGATTAAATACCACAGTACCCCCTTTTGTAGAATTAATTTCTGGGGACATAGAGGGTTCTGCAAGGACCTGCACTTCTTAGGCAGGGACGGTGTCCACTTTCTCTGTACCCCTGACGAGGACCTGCCATTGGGGAAATATCGCCGCAGTATTAGAAATGCGGTGATCCAGCTTTCAAATCTTTTAAGGCCAGTATAAGAATGATCTGCAATATTTTGATTTAACAGGTGCTTGACCATTGGAAAAGAATGTTGGCTATATTACATTTGTATGATAAAGTTGTCTAAATTTCTGTTTTATTTTCATGCAGATTCGGATTGGATTTATCCAAAAAAATGGCAAATATGTTCAACTTGGCAACGTTTCAAACTACATATATATGAATTTATCATGTTATTAGAGTTGCAGTGCTATTAGTTACATATAATGTTGGGTCAGAGTTACCCTGGAATTTTGGTTTAGAATTCTTGTTTATATTTTGTTAACATGCAATAGGAGTCAAAGTTACCATGGATTACTCTGTACTTTGTATACATAATTTTTTGTCGGAGATACCCTGAAAGTTTTGTTGTCAAAGTTTGCTCTTAGTTATTTGTTTTAACAAGTAATTAGGAGTCAAAGCTACTCTGTTCTTTACATGTAATTTTGGGTCTGAGTTACCCTGAAAGTTTTGGGGCTACAAATCCCCTTTGTTATTGATCTTAACATGTCATTAGGATTTAAAGTTACTCTGTAATTTAATGTAGTTTTGGGTCAGAGATACCCTGTTTGTTTTTGGGGTTAAAATTCCCCTGTGTTATTGGATTTAAAATGTAATTAGGAGTCGGAGATACATGTACTCTGTTTTTTACATTTAATTTTGGGTCAGAGTTACCCTGATAGATTTTTTTTTTGTTAAAGTTCCCTTTTTAATTGGTTTTAACAATTTTTGAGGACTGTGAGTTACTCTGTTATTGGCATGTAATTTTGGGTTGGAGTTACCCAGATAGTTTTGGGGTTAAAATCCCCCTTTGTTACTGGTTTTAACATATAATTAGGAGTCAAAGTCATTCTGTTATTTGTATGTAATTTTGGGGTCGGAGTTACCCTGAGAGTTTTTGGGTTAAAGTTCCCCTTTGTTATTGGTTTTTACAAGTATTAGGAGTCAAAGTTACTTTATGCTTATATATATTTACCGTAAACTTGGGTCAGAGTTACCCAAATATTTGTGAAATAAAAGTTATCCTTAGTTAGGAGTCAAAGTTACTATGCTATTTAGACTTACTTTCGCATTTATGATATCATTTCAATGTACGAAGCATTCTGATACTTGTACGACTGGCTTTGATCATTGAGCCTCATTAGTCCATAGAAGTTAACTTCTTCAAGGTTGTTTATATCTTTTCTACAGAAGCAATGTCAACTAAAAACAGATTAAAGAGAGGAGAAACTACCAGTGGTGAGGCATCCAATCACTCGGTAACTAGTGGCAGAAACATGCAAAAACGGGCAAAACAGACATGGATTGTTTCAAATCCGCAGAGTGTAATTCAAACATTTATTTTGAACTGCTAGCGAAGCATATTGTGCAGCAAGAGAAAGTTTCAGAAAAGTGAAAAAAGACATCCTCAACAGAGAGTTTAAAAAAATTAAAATGGACATTCACAACAGCGAGTTTCAGAAAGTGAAAATGGACATTCCCAACGGAGAGTTTTAGAAAATGAAAATATACTGTCGCCAATGCAACAGATTTCTTCAGCAGCAGATCCTATTCAGCAAACTTCAACTTTAACAGACATGATTCGTGCATCTGCACTTGGGACACTTCTTGACAATGTCTTTACAGGTGAGCCAGTAGGCGGACATTCTGATGTTTCACAAATTTAGTTAACAGATTGTGTGCCTCATGGGGCATCTGTCTCTTCTAAACTCAAACTTAAAATCTGGAGTAATGAATTTATTGATATGAAGAGTCTGTTACCAAATTCAAATTAAAAGCGTCTTTCAATACTGATAAAAGCTGGGAATATCGAACTTCAGCAAGCATCATGAATTAAAATTCCAATTACAATCAATCAATGGACAGATGCCTTTTTGGTATTTAGTAGCATATATTTGCAAAAATTCTCCCAAGAGGCAAGCAATCTGTTAAAATACATGTACACTATCCGTGATATTAGCAAGCTCCATGGTGAACAAGTTTGGAAGACTTATAATGAGTCGTTTGGAAAGATTCGAGAGACATCCCTCAATACTACTCCGACAAATGCAACTCCCACATATGTAGATTCTCACAAGCCGTCAAGAATCACAATTCAGAAGCAATCGGTCAAAATCTACCTTGTTAGTCAGAGGTGACGGTGGCCCTTCCAACTCCAATAAACCCAGTAAGTCTTAAGGAGTCTCGGGGGAGAATGTTTTAAAGCGATGGATGTTCTCTTACAAGTAAACGTTTTTGCCAAATCTAAACGAAAACCGGATAGTTTTTATGCTATCCGCCCTCATAGTTTGGTTTTTATTCACGTGTCTTGCCAGCCATTTTACATATAGAACTGTACAGAATAAAAGGATATTAACGAATCAAATTTACTTTTATTTGTAATAGATAAAAAATACCTTTCCTCTCACACAGAACAGGAAAAGATCGCTCATATGTTTTAATTTTGCAAATTATATTTTTAAATTGAATTATTGACGCTGCAATTAAAAATGCACGACGTTTATTTTGTGAATTGTTACGTCAACTGACGTCATCGTAAGACGTTGACTCCGACGTGGATAACGTCGATTTTGAAGAAGCGGTAAAATTTAAAAAAAACCAAAAAACTTCTGAACGTTATTCTAAGGATTCATTTTACTAAACGAATTTTTATATGTAGTGTTTTTTATAATAATAAAAACCTTACATGATAACTGTATTTGAACATTTTACTCTGCATTTGCGTTTTACGACAGTAATGTGCAATACCCTGCGCAGAGGGCGCAAAATTTTAAACCCGTGACCGACCCTAAATATGAGCTACAACGTCATGAAGAACAAAAATAAGATTTTCTTGTAAATGGTTTCACTTTTGGTTTCCGTTAAGGATTTGAATAGACCCCTTCCATTCATCCTCCTTACAATCATAGATCAACCTATGAACATCCAGAGGTTATTGACGATTACATTAACCTGGTTAAGAAAGAGCAGGTTTATTTTCTTCTCAACCAGTACCCAATTTTATAATTTTTCTAATAGGGGTAATTCCAAAATCAGAACCAAATAAATATCGAATCATTCATGACCTTTTTTTTTTTATCCTAAGATTCAGTTAATTCAAATATTCTAAAAGTATATTCTGAAGTTCATTATGATTTGTTTGACACTGTAGTACCGCTTGTACGTCAGTTTGGACAAGGATGCTTTTAAAATTATTCCTGTGAGCCCATTTGATTATAATCTGTTAGGTTTTACTTGGCAAGGTCTTTTTTTTACTACGAGCGTTGTTTGCCTATGGGGTCAAGCAGCTCTTGTCATATATTTGAACAAAATTAAATACAACTTAGCAATGGGTGATGTTGAACAACTAACAGGCTGCAGGAATGTCTCATATTTTTGATGAATTTTTTCCTTTATTGGACCTCCCGACTCAAAGAAATGCAGGCATGATTTGGAGAATTGGTTGGCTTTATGTGAAAGAATAAACATTCCAATAAATATGAAAAAAAAAACCTTCTGGCCAGTAACATGCATTACTATTTTTGATATTAAAGTAGATTCCACTGATATGGTAAGTCGCCTTCCACAAGATAAATAAGAAAAATGTACAAACTGGTGCGTTAATTTAGAATCCAAAAAGAGGTTACCTTACAGGAACCTCAATCTTTAATTGGAGTATAAAATTTTGCTCGTTTGGTAGTGTACCTGGTAGGTTTTTTTCACGCCGTTTGATTGATTTGACAATATGAGTTGTGAAACCTAATTACTTTATTCCTTCAATAAAGAGATTAAAGCTGATTTGGCAATGTCGTTGCATTTTACAGAGAATTTTAATGGATAATCACTTCTCCTTCCAAAGGAATAGGAATCTTCAGATGTTACACGTTTATTTACGGATGCTTCGGGTTTGTTTGGGTTTGCGGCTGTGTTTGGATCTAAATTGTTTGCATCTAAATGAACAGAATCTCTTTCCCCTCTGCAAATTGCAGTGAAAGAGTTGTTCCCCATTGAGCTAGCTATGGAAATCTGGGGATCAGATATGGCCAATAAGAAAAATCCATTTATGTCAAATAATATGGTTGTGGTAGAGGTTATAAAAAAGCAATTCAGTAAGGAGAAAAATCTTATGCATCTTCTTCATAGGTTGGTTTTGGCGTGTCTTTCAAATAATATGTTCTTTAAAGCTAAGCAAATTCAAGGTAAATACAATGTAGTAGCTGACTCATTGTCACGTTTGCAATTTCAGAAAGCCAGAGAGGCAGCTACATTCTCAGAGCAGCAGGCAACGGTAATTCCTCCATTACTATAGAACATTTGACTTAGAATAACCACTCGTTCAATCTTAGTCGCAGCTTTATCACCTTCTGCACGATCTTCATATAGGCATTACTGGCAACTTTTTCTTGCTTATAGAGAGAAACCAGTGTCACTACCGTTAATTACAATATACATTTGAAACTTCTTGGTTTTTCTTTTTGAAAAACAGTATAGTTTTGGGAGTATTGGCTCCCATTTATCTGCATTAGGTTATGTACACAAAATTTTAAGTATGCCTGACCCTACTCAAACAATTATAGTACGCATACTACTTACAAGTTGTCATAAACTGTTTCCTTCTCAGGATGAAAGATTACCAATAACAAAAAATGTAATGCAAAACATAATGGCTGCATTAGTATGTACAGTTCCACAAGCCTTAAATCGGATTCTTTTGCAAATCCTTTTTTTCTTCTTTGTTTTAATGTCTTTCGGCAATTAGGAATAGTTATATTAAAATTCAAGCAGATAAGGAAAAAGTTCTTTAAGTACTGAATGTTTCTTTCAATGGCGAAAGTTGCAAACCTACTGCAGTTCAATTTTTTCTGAGACACCATGAATCACACAAGAAAAAAGAACCAATTATTATATCAATTCAAGCAGACCCAAAGTATCATTTTTGTCCAGTTCACTATCTTCATAAGTACAAATCTATGTCCCCACATGTCTCCGGTCCTTTTTTTTTTCAATTTGTCAATGGTATTCCAGTCACCTATTTTTATGTTAGCAGTGAAATTTCAAAAGGAATTGCTTTAACAGGTCTCGACCCAAGTCGTTATAAGCGGCACAGTTTCCGAATAGGTGCAGCAACAAATGCTGCACAATTGGGTTACTGTGAGAGTTTCATTTAACATTTAGGAAGATGAAATTCAAATTTTTTACATAGAAATATTAGGATGAAGTCTTTTAAATTGTAACAAGAGAAATTAACCCCCTCTCTTTCCTTGGATCGTGCATATAGTTCATAGTGTTTAGCTGCTGTTATTGATAGGTGAGATACAGGCAATTCAGAAGTTCACTGCTGCCTAAATTTCCTGCAATATACATGTAGGTTGTTATTAGAGGGGTGTCTCTCCATTATCTAAGTTATTTTCAAGTGTAATAGCATGCTGCAGTATGGTCCAGTGTTTCACTGCTGTACTGTACTTGAATTTTTGGATTTTATTTTTGATTTCCATGATACATATACTTTGTATGACTTGATAATAGTTATGCCTGCTGGTTCAAAATATCCACTCCTATGTTTAAGTTATGTTTTAATTTTAAAACAGCTTATGATTTCACAAATACACTAAAACTTTAAAATCGATTTGTAGCGGTTATGAATGGTTTCATGAATAGATGGAAAGTCCTTATCGTCTATATCTGGATGGTTAGTGATGCTACTTGCCTTACATAGTAAGTTGTTTTTATCGGTGTCACATGGAATTAAACATAAGTTATCTTGAAAATATTTTTTTTTATCAATATATCGTAATTTACATGTCATGTACTTAAAATGTAATTTAATATTCTGTATAGCAGATATGTTGAGGAAGCTACCAAAGATTGTTTAAATACAGTCAGTACATACATGGAAATGTTTTCAAGGGTAAGTTTATATCGAAATATTTGATAAAATAAATTAAAGCAGATTAAATTATGTGTTGTATATGTAATTAAATGACAACCGCCATCCCCCGTTTCATCTATATGAAGACTGATCCAAATTTAGGTAATAATACGTTGAAAATTGTAGAATGTCCAACTGGATATACTGGAGTGAACTGCTCTCAGAAGTGTATTCTGCCTACATACGGGGTTGTCTGTAGTGAAATATGTAACTATCCATCGTGTGATCATGAAGTGGGATGCATTTCAACTCCCAAATTCCCAGGTAATGCTTGACAGACAGCTAAAATCTTACATTGCAGTTAATGTCTGTTTTGACAAATAAATGTCAATTTATTTGTTGTATTGCCTAGGCGTACGTTTTATAACTAATAGTTTGAATTGTCTTATGATAAACAATAGCCAAATATAAATAGCGGTGAAATCGATATCAGAATATTTATTAAACCATAGTTTGTTGTGTCAACAAATATCATCCCACACAATACAGAGGTGTTTGTTGAATGACACAAGTTTTGATTTTTTTTTTTTACTGTAGTATAGATATATAAACAAATTTAACGTAAATATGTGAGTTCAATATTAAAGATGTTAAAATAATATAATATTTGTAAATATAATCAAAGACAATCTGTTAATTATGTAGAATACTCAATTTCCGAGAGCCATATTGTACAATGTTTTGATTAACATATACATGTTTCCTTTTATCTAAAAAATGTTAAGCATATTATAGTCTGTCCCAAGATATTTATGCAGCACATTTTTTAATAAAAATACACATACCTGTGAAAGAAATGCAATTTAAATAGATGAAAGGGAGATTATCCAAGATATCTTCATTCAAACATTTTCATTTTTCACTTGGAAAAATTCACAGGAACGAAAACAGAATTCTTACGGAGATTTATAATGGGGAATGTTGACATATTTTCTCCATTCGGAAGTACTCGGGACACCTCATAAAACATTGCACTATGTCCTGACAAGTTCATTTCCATTCATATCTTGCGTGGGCATGCTTTTTGTATGATTTTATCAAAGTTTGATTATTCTTCTGATAAATTAACGATTAAGGTGTTACTTTTAACTTTTTGTAGCTGTGTTTTTATCATGTACACACAAGAATATATTGCAATCAATTTAATTGCATGCCAAACAATAGTTTGTAGGTTTTATTTCTATCATAAATTGATAAGCCAATTAAGAAAAAAATAGATTTCTAGTTATTTAAATGTTTAGATAGCAGTTATAACAGTTATTTTGGTTACTTCCCCATGATGATTTATTAATTGTTTCCGATCCAGAGTACGTTGTTATTTTGAGTTTTCATCATTTCCTCTTATGCATATTTTGTTGAAGAAATTACTACAAAGTTTAATCAGAGAAAATCTTGATATCAAATTTTGAATAATGAAAAACAAGCTGACTGAAGTAACATGGCTAAAACAATCGCAAATTCTTGAGCCTTTCCGACAAGCGGAAACCCAACATCGAACTCGAATAAACACTGTTGTATGTAGGCGTCCTTGACAACCCCCCTTTTCATTAACCATGATATAAATCAAACAAGTCAATATATTATCTGCTGAGAATTTGAGCTCAACCTCATTGAAAGCAATGATATAACCCAGTATATACAACAGAAAAGACATTCATGGATGCATACCTAAGATTGAAATTGATGGGAAGTGACTCCATATTGTATTAAATTTTAATATCCACTGATATTAATACATTTATTGTGTTTTTTGGAAGTCTGTCGAAAAGGCCCGAAAAGTTGCGATTGATTGCTGAAACAGTGGAACAGAGAAGTGGTAATTTCATGCTGTTCATTGTTAGATTAAAAGCAGTCTTGTTTTGAATGTTTTTTGCGATTTTCATTTAAAACTTAAATGAAAATTTGACATTATTTTTCTTCTTTTTTGGATATTTACTGTTGTAGTAAACCCACATATACTTGTGTAAACAAGAGTGAATCAGGGATTCAGATACTTATTGTAATTGTCACAGACTGTCACTACTCAACATTAAAGATATTTATTTTGTATATCTTTGTGTCTTATCTACTAAGTTCATGGTGAGTCCCTTGGTATATTTTGAGTATCATTGTAAATACGAGGGTTGTCCCAAAATAGCGTAGACAGAACTAATACCTTAAAATCTGTTCACCACAATTTCAGTAGTCTTTTATGTTTTCCCCAATAACCCTCTGGCAAACAATACTAAAAAAATCAAATTTGTACTTTATTTCTTGAGAAAATGAATAATAAGTAACATTAGTTAATTGAAGGCAGAGCTTTACACTATGGTCAAACTCGCAAGTTCTTGCAGTTTCAATTTAGTACACGACAAACCAGAGAGAAATACACGCGTTTGAACGTCATAAAATACGACGTACTATTTTGGTCATTATAATCTGTCTATTCGGTAGTAGTATGCATCATAGCATCTGTGAATAATCAATGTATTTGTACGAGTATGTACTTGTCAGGAAGTCTTATTTGTATTAAAGACTATGTAGCCGGTGTTTGTTTGTATATGTTGGTTCAGGTTCCGTCAGGGCATCAGTCTTGATGCCATGAAGTGTATTTCGTGAGACTACCATGTCTGCCTTGTGTATCTTTCAAGCGGGAGTCATACATTAGCGTATACCTTTTGAGGCTACCTTTTACTTCGTGTCAAAGGTGAATCATAGACTGTCAACATGGCAAGGACCAAAATATATAGCATTGTACACTTAACAAAAAATTAAGAAATAAGATAATATGAAATTTCAACATTTCATAACTGATCTATCTTTTCATTAATAGCACAGATATGATAAAGACAATAACGATTGAAATCAATTGCCTGAGACGAAATGCAAGACAAATAAATATGTTTATTTCATATAGTAAAAACATTATACCAAATAAACACTTAGAACTTTGGTTCAGTGTATTAGAACATTCTGATCTAAGCTATCATAGATGTTGACATCGTACAAAACATATCCTCAAATTATTTGCTTTGAAAACATATGAGACAATATCTTAGGATACGCTCAACAATCTGTGACACACCGAATGCTATTTTTATCTATAGACTTTGCATGCAATGTTTCAGAAGTTGAATAATTAAAAATAAGTCAAATAAAATATACAGATATTGAAAGTGAAATTATAAATACAATATAGAAAAACAAATACTTAATAATCATTCTGGCAACAATTTCCATGTGAATTTTGTATCCGATGTTTCTTTTTTTAAATAGAGAAAAAGGCTTGATATTGAATACTTTTAAAAAGCTTTTAAAATTATATTTTCTCTTTCTATGGGGTTATAAAGTGTGTAAAAATGACATGTGGTGATAACGAACAGTGTTCAAATTCAAAAGTCCAAAGGAAAATTACAAAACGGGAGCAGAACAAACGCGGACTTCTTAATAAATAGATGTAGGATCAGGTGCCATGGAGGAGTGAGCATCCTCTGCTGACCGGTCACACCCGCCGTGTGCTCTTTGTCATAATCGGGAAAAACAGAAAAGTCCGTAGACAATTGGGTGATTAATTATGGTCTAACATTTAGTATGAAAAACGACAGCCAGCATGCGACCCAGTGGAAGATTGTATTTGCTAAAAAGGTCGTTGTATCGACCATTAGATAGAACTTACGAAAAGATAACTTTAAACGAGACTGTTGATCAACTTGTTTGTCAGTAGCTTGCTTTGCCTTAGAAACTGTTCATACGAAGAGCATGCCCTTGCGTATCTAATTAACTGAGAGACAAAAACACCATATGTAGATGATGAAGGTATATTGCTACATAAGTAAGGAAAGTTGACTATAGAAAAATTGAAGTCATCACGTTTATCATAAAGTTTTGTTGTTAGGTTACCATCAATGTCCATTTCGGGTAAAATATCCAAATATGAGACAGACGACGAAGACTCTGTGGTATTTTTTATATCAAGTTCACTGGGATATATTGAGTCGACGTAAGTATGGAAGTAACAATTGTTAATTGATAATACGTCGTCGGCGAGTGATTTATTTTTTTGACGTAAAAGTTTTTCAATACATTTTGCTTCATATGAATACAAAAATAAGTCTGCTAACAATTGGGCACAATTGGTACCCATGAGAATTCCAACAGATTGTTGAAAGACCTGATTTCCAAAAACTACATAGATGTTGTCTATCAGAAACTCAAGCTTCTTTTTAATGTCAACTTCAGAGTACTTGTGTGCACAATCCGAATGGCTTTTAACAAAATAATTTTGCAAATGACCGATGACAAGGTAAGAAAATTTACGTGATCCATTTTTATTAAAAAGGCAGCTATCAATGATGTCAAAAAGACGGGACTTCAATTTATCGTGGGGGATGGTTGTATAAAGTGTAGAAAAGTCGTAAGTTTTGATGCTATTGATTTTGGTAAAATTTTGGGATTTCAAGTTTACTAAAAGTTCCTTGTAATTCTTAACTATCCACATCTGATTTACACCGCTTCTTGAATATACTGTTGCACAGTACTCTTGAAGTTTCTGCTTTACTGCTGTTAATATTTTGTAAGGATTGAAGAAAGAGGCTTTGTAGAACATTTACTGGAACCCGCTATATATCTTTGTAAGAAGTTTTGTGAAGTTTAGGTATCCAATAAAGATAAGTTAATTCAAATTGATTTTGGTTGTTTGGAATATTGAAAATATTCAAAACTGACGTATGATTTTCAAGAATGTCTTCCTTGGAAAGAAAGCTATGAGTTTAAGTTGGATTTCCACTTGCGGAATTAAATCCAAGTTCTTTTAATATACAATCTATATAATGAGCCTTACAAACAAAGACAATGTTGTTTCCTACTTTGTCAGCAGGGACCAGTACAAACTGACCGTGTAATCTATCTAGTTCTTTTTCACTTGTAAATTATCAAAAAGAAAAGAATAGATGGTTTCATACTGCGCTTTAATTGCTTAATACGAGATTTTAACATGCATCGAACAGTTTTAGTCAATTCTGACTACGTGTCAACTGAATGTCTTCTCTTTCATGTTTGGCACATCGTCTGGCGTATTCCTCTACATAATTCATAATATGTATGAAATAAGAATGCCAGTTGAAAGATCGGGGTTCTCTAAATTTTGGACCTTTAAGAATAAGTGATTTAAGGTCATCATTATTTACTATATTTACGTAACCAGTAATGACATGTGCAGCAGGACTATAGTTGAAGGGTGAAGAGGAACAAGAACATGTTGGAGGACTATTTTTCAGATGCTCAATGTCGAGGCATTCTATAGTTTTTTTGTAATTAAAAAGTTTGGAAGCAGTGGTCCATGTATAATTGTAAGAAATACAGCTAAAGAAAACTGCAATTGTGCTATATTATAGCCATAAGGGTCAAGTACTGCCTAATAACTTGGAATTCCTTGTACATTCTGTAAAAATATATTAGAATCAAAGTATTAGGGGTAAGTGCATAGAGTTACACATGCCTCTTTTAAAACGTTTTTTGAATTTAGATGTATGATTGTTTAAAAAACATTTTGAATAGGAATAATTTTGAGTGACATCCATATTGAAACTTCTTTTCGAAGTTCTCCAGTATTTTTAATGCAGTTTCGTAAGCGTTGTGTTCGCTAAACTTTCACTATGAAACAAGAACCAATTGTAAGAACCATGTATTTAACTTTTTAAGGTGGACGTTAATTCAAAAGGATGAGGCTATAGAACACAAGTAATTATATTGATCTACAAAACAGTCAACTAAAACAATTTCAACAAATGGATACACATGACCGTATTAACCCCTTACGTATAAAAAACACAATCTTGTAAATAAGGTTATAATAACGTAATATAATAAAATTTTATCAAAGCTAGAAATCGAATTCAAAGAATTGATTTATACAATAGAAACAAACTTGGTTTGCACTTGATACTCAACATTGTAGATAACTTATTGACATGCATGTATAATGGACAGGAAACATATCTACGAACATCTAAATTTAGGAATAAAACTGAAATGTAAAATCATTTGGTTTTTTCCCTTAAATCTTCATACATAATTTCCAGAAATTTCTATTTTTTTTCAAAATTTGTTTTGCTCACTTGACACGGAGAACCTGAATTTGAATTATACAAGTGATCTTATGAATATTTTTTTAGATAGCTGAGCTGTAAAATATTTTGCAAAATAAAATGCTTTCTTCGATAATTCATGTGGGCTTTGAAGGTAGCGAACATTGCAAGAAAAAAATTATATATCGTATTTTTGTTGTTGCAATGCCGCTATCTTCATTCATTTACATAAACCCGCATGAATTAGTTTTGGTGTGAACCTATATTAGACTATCCCACCATGATCATGAAAAAAACCCATATGTAGCTATATATAGTGGTTGGGAAAGGCAAACGACAAAAGCTATGGCTTGGCCGTGAATGAAATTTTATTCAAATTATAATACATAACTAACACCTAACAATATTCTGTACAATGGACACACATCTCATGTGTTCTCCGACAAAATAGATCTTACTATCTTCCGTTAAATCATAAAATCATATTAAAGCTGCGCTTGTGACCTCGATTGTGATCATCAACGTAGATGCTGCAGTTAGTGTGACATCAAGAAACGAGTCATTGTTGGACAACCAACGTGGTCATAATCTATAAATAATGCCTTCCAAATGGGTCATTCAGATTTATGGGTTTGCTAAGGAAAATTATAGAATAAATTTACTTTATATGAATACTCGAATTAAATACACAATGATTTACTAATGTAGTCTAATCATGCAATATAATAATTGATTATATGCATGACAGTCGTATATTTGTTTATACCAACTACAAAATGACATTTTAGCGCTTATAAGTGAAAAAAGAAACATCTTACAAAAGAAAAATTAAATGGAATTCTATCTTTAACAGAAAATCAACCACCAACCACATCAAAACGACCAGAAAGAAAGAGCCATTCCTTGGTCAAACTTATTATCATGTTGACTGGAGGAGTAATCACATTGGCGCTATTTATGTTGATCTGTGGAGCAATACGCAGATCTCACTTCATATCAAATGTAAATGGTAACGATCGTGAATGAGAAATAATTCAACAAGTGAACTGGAATACTTAAGAAATTGTACATTTTATTAGTATTTTTATTAACGTGATTGAAATACATGCAACTTTTTAACTTAGAAATTATTCACATATTATTTAATAAGTTTACTTCGGCTGCAAGAGGTTCCCATTCACATCCTACATCAAATCATATGTATCATTCTTATCATCTATTCTGTTGAATATCATAATTCTATGTTTTGGAAAACAGAGGATAAATGCCAAAAATCAAAAAAGATTTCACAACAGCAAGAATACATATTAAAATGTACATTTATCAAATTACATCACCTTCTCCCAGAAACGGAGAAAACATCTTATCGTACACGAGTTGCTTAAATTCATACATAATATCTATTCTTTTGAGAAAATAATAACAACAAAACTCTGATTTGTTGAGTCAACAAATATAGTTGCGTTTTAGCGAACTCTTATCAGTGTGATTTGATATCGACTGAGCAGATCGGTAGTCCTTATAGCTGTTCAGTCAAAAATATACGACTTTAAAAACTTAAAAATAGAATTATCATTTCATGGACTCTC
The DNA here is from genome assembly GCA_016163765.1 of Magallana hongkongensis. Taxonomy (NCBI): domain Eukaryota; kingdom Metazoa; phylum Mollusca; class Bivalvia; order Ostreida; family Ostreidae; genus Magallana; species Magallana hongkongensis. Next base: position 30,201,278 of record WFKH01003881.1, on the reverse strand, counting down.
GTAGCCGATTTTTGCCGTTGTAGCTTCATATCTATTTACGTACAAACTGACATTGCATTCATTGCATTGTCAAGTTTGATGTCTTAAACATAATCAACTATATTTCATAAATTCACGAAAAGCATTGTATGAAACACCAAATAAGCGATTAATTCAATGTCTGTCAATTTTATATACTAGTATTATGGTGATTTTATCTTTCTTATCATTTTACAGTTTTAGTATTATTGTATTTATTCGATATGGCAAAACAGAATGCTAAGATCGAATGCATTAACACGGAAAATACGTTATAAAAGACGACAGAAAACCATTTTTTTTTAATCGTGTGTTATCCTTTTTTTCTGTTGTGTTGTCTTACTTTTAGTTAAAACATTTAATGAGACGCACATGTACATATTACTCTCTGATTAGGTGATTGGATGTTTAGCTGTTCGGATAAAAGAAAAATAAACTCATGCTAATTTATTATATTGCACGCATCATGTACCGTGACCTATCATTTTCTAAGGCAACTCCAGGAACAGTCTTCGACACTAAAATACTTCAACGTACATGAACTATTGAGTATCATGAAAAGGATATATTTATTTTACCCTCAAGTTTTGCTTTTTGGTTTATAAATTGTTATTTCCTTCTATTGTTTTCCCTGCGTGGGCCGAGAATTGTTTATACACACTTTGCAGTAGGAATAAAATCAATATCACTATTGTTTGTTTACTTGAATAACTAAGTAATAATCAAGTCAATTTATTGCAGAACCGATACAAATCAGTAATAGTTTGGTTGATATTTTACGTTTAATTTTTTTAAACAGATGAATGACAAAATAATACGTCTATGTGTTTTGATGACATGTGGTGATAACAAACAGTGTTCAAAATCAAAAGTCCAAAGGAAAAATACAAAACAGGAGCAAGGCAAACACGGACTCCTAAAACAAAAAAGGTAGGATCAGGTGCCATGAAGGAGTGAGCATCCTCTGCCGACCGGTCACACCGGCCGTGTGCTCTTTGTCGTAATCGGGAAAACGGAAAAATCCGTAGACAATTAGGTGATTAATGATGGTTTAACAATAAGTATGAAAAACGTCAGTCAGCATGCCACCTAGTGGAACATTGTATTTTCTGACAAGGTCGTTGTATCGACCATAGAACTTACGAAATGATGACTTCAATCGAGACTGTTGGTGGTCCTGTTTTATCAACTTGTTTGTCAGTAGTTTGCCTCGCCTTAGAAACTGTTGATCTCATTTTGGTAATGCGTGTTTGCATCATTTTTTTAAAAAAAACTGTGTATATCAATTATATTATGATTTATCTCATATACTGACTGTATGTCAGAAAAGAAGTCTGTTTTATGTTTGTTGCTTTGAAAAATCTGGATCCATGTAAATTTTCAAACAACCAAGAGACAATCTTACCAAGGGTAATATTTCGATTAAATTTGGCAACCATATGTTCGTAGCAAGGTCACATCAGTATGAACTTTCAAAAAGTGTCCAGCATGCTACACAGTACATGTACTATTGACAGAATAGCTCAATATGTGTTATCCACGAAATTAAGAATTTTTGAACTCTCTAGCATCCAATTTTAGGGTAGTTTAAGATGTGTGTTGATAATAGGAACTTCGATTATATATTATTTTATTTTTGTTTTGCGTTTTTTTTTCTATAAAGATACTAACGACACTCTTCATTTCTAATATTGCATTGTATATCATATTTAATTAATTTAATTAAAACCAATTATATGCCACTATCAGACATCGAAGTGACCGGACACGGATTAAATCGGACTTGTAAGTCAACTGCAAGATTTTTTTTAACAATTTTGATTGGGCAGATTTATATTTATTTAAAAGAGTATGCAGTTTTAACTTAACAAAAATATGTTTAAAAATGTATGATTACAATTATCCGTGATAAAAAAAAATAATCAATCGGTATTTTGAAGAAAAAAAATTAGTTATATTTTTTGGAGTGCGTTCATTCGCTTTAAATTATTCCATTTTATGAACAACAGAATGCATATTTGTATTATATTCTTATTTAAAAGAGAAAAGATGCTGGTGAAGACAATCGTTTTTTCCATAACGATCTAATTGAAAGTTCTTACTGTGCATATTTAATACCACTGCTATTCCATGTTTGGAAATGTGCATACCAAGTTAACCAGAGTTAACACTGTTTAAAATGTGGTTTAGTTAATCAAAAGTTCTGCTATCTTGTTTCCTTTTTAAAAACAAAATAACATTCTAAAGGTTTGGTGTTCGCATGTTAAATATATGAGTTAAAAAATAGTTTTTATAACATTTTTTTTTAAATTTGAAGAGTTTAAGTTAACGTTAAGCATCATTGATACTCTCACAATTCCAGTACATTGTTAACATAGTTGTATTCTGTAGAATGCACGTCTAGATATATAGGATTCCATTGCACTGTTCCATGCGATCCACCTTTTTACGGCATCTTGTGTATTCATAAATGTGATTATTCTAGAAGTTATCATATTTACTGCCGTGTTATAAGTACACATATGGGTTCGAATTATCAAGGTTTCTCTTTAAAAAATAATTATTGAGGATCGGCACTTTAGTATCATGTATATTTTTTAAACACAATTAGAACGGTTCTCGTGGATGAATGTAAGAAAAGAAAAGAAAAAGAAAAATATGTTCATAATTTTTTTCTAAAAACATTGAGAAGACGGGAAAATGATTCGATTGAAAGGCAACAAAGTAATATGGGTACTTTATAATTGACAGGGAATAATCAATTTAAATTCATTTACTTTATTCGGAATAGTAATGTAGTTTTCTTACTAAAGATACTGACAAAAATCCGAAACAAGTAAACTTTTCGATGATTATAAATGTATATACTTGTTTTATTCTTGTAGCAAAATGTTCTTTGTTATTTATTAATCTCTTAAGTAACATTCAAAATCCAAACAGAAACTAAAACATATATTAAAAACTACATGCTGTGCTATATACCCACCCCCGCCCCCCCCCCTCCAAAAAAAAAATCCCATGATTAGTGAATTTCACGATTTATGAATATGCCAATATGGGCATATAACAGTGCATTTAATTTATATCCAACAACTGTAAATATACAGAAGAGATTATAAAAATTAATACCCTTTTAAATTTCTACTAAGTGGCCATATTGGCATTACCAAAGGGACATGAATTTCACAATATTAGAAGAGGGCTTCATGGACATCATAACTATGCTAGATAAAGATTTTCTCCTTCTGCTATTGAAGTAGAAAACATTTTCTAAGATTTAATACATTTTCACTATTTAACCATGTTGGTCTCGCCTAAGGACCTGATTCCCTAATCCAGTGCTCATGAATTTCATAATATTTGTAGAGGGCTTCAAGGCCATTATTATAATAACCATGTATTTAGTTTTTCTCAAATTAACATGGTAGCAGAGAAAATGATTTTCTTATATTCAATACATGTTCACTATATGGCCGTGTTGGCCCAACATAATATAAAAGCTTGATCTCTTAACCTAGGGCCTATGAGTTTCACAATTTTGGTAGAGGCTTTCACGGACATTATAACCATGTATTTAGATTTTTTTCAAGAAGTGTGGGAGTAGAGAAGAAGATTTTTAAGAATTGGTCTTTTTCTTATATTTGGCCCCGCCCATGAAGCCCGGGAATGGTAAGGTCATAAATTTTACAATTTAGATTCCTCTTATCATAGAAGTTATTCCAATAAAAAATGGTAACAATTAGCGTTGTAGTTTTAAGAAGGTCAAAAATGTATTGTTTATAACGGACGAAGCACGACGCCCGTCGACGGACGACGACCGTCAGAACAATTTTATATTTAAACAAATTAAGTACAAATATACAAAAAAAAATAAATAAAAATAAAAACAATTCAATTATAATATCAATGCTGTCCTGGATGTCACGTGTATTCCCAGGTCACTTCAACTAGTCTATCAGTACCACTACCATAGCACAGCACTGTAATTATAACGTCCCGACGTCCTTCGACCTCCGGATCCGCAAGTGTCTGCATTAAACAATGCTTTTTCAGGCCTCGCCATCGTGTAGCCATCGTCCACTAGGTTGCCACCGCCGCTATCAAAAAACCGTCCTTCTATTCTGAATGATACAAATAGTTATGGCAAAGCAAAATCATGTGCATTACCATGAGACAAATATATAAGAATCATTTTACTACAATTAAGCTTAAACTCAAGGCATGTGCATTTGGCTACACTTCTCATATACAATTCAAACACTAATTAATTAGTGGATGTAAATAGAGCAAGTTAAATGCATTCGTTCTTACTCAATTTCTTTACACTACGAAATATATCGATACATTTGATTTACTCTGGATTTGGAGATTCAGCTACCACGAATATACTAATTTATCCCTCCATAGACATTACTGAGCCACCTTCACTAGTACAAGAAAAAAAGGGCGCTACCAGTGACAATCCTGACATTTCTTTCGCTAGCCACTGGCCAACTGACCGGAACAATGTGGCACCGTAGACGATAGCCTATTTAAAAGAAATGAAGGTCAACACAGGATAACAAAATTCAACGTACACAACACAAAGTCGACATTGATTGTGACATATGACAACATGTGACCTAAAATGATAAACTTTAATGGAAATAAGTGGATAAAAATTGTTTAAGTATTCAAGTTAAAAAAGAATCACGAAAGTTTGAAAATTAACGACATCAATCAACCAGACTTTTAAGGGATTTATAACAACCCAACACTCCAAACCACACAGATAGTGTAAATGTTTTTGCGTAGAGCAAATTGCATTTAAAAATGTGCAAGTACTAAAAGTTGTGGAGTGTTTCCGCAGTTATGAGCCTCATCAGGGGTCTGCAAGAATAGCGGTTGTTTTTTTTAGGTGAAGCCTGATTATCTCGTCGCGTATGTTTCTGTGCTTGATCAAAGCTTTAATAGGTCGAGAATCAAAAGATTATTTGCATTCAGAATTCATAAGTACAATATCCCAATACTTCAAAATTCTTTTTTTTTTCAAAGTCCTTTCAGGCAAGGATTGAATTTAGTAACCAATACTGTAGGGTTACGTAATGATTGCTTTGGAGTCTTTTTGAGGGTGAGTTTTGTTCGATTTCTGTTTATTGTTTCTTTAATAATAGGGTCTATCTTTTGGGGAGACTAACCTCGCTTTGACAGATGCGCCTAAATATCATTGAGTGTAGCATTCGGAATTGTAGGGTCGGTAGTATTTCTTGCATGTCTAATGCATTCTTCTTTTATGAATCCTTTAAACACGGATGAGCTGTTAGCGCTCTGTCTGCGTAGGTATTGAAAGTTGTTTGTAGGTTTGATGAATGACTTGATGTCAAGCTTGTTAACGTTTGAAATTTGTGGCCTTTGTAGACTATAGTATCAAGGAAGTTCACAGAAGATGGTGAGACTTCAAACGTAAATTGGAGATGCATGTGACAATGATTGCCAATTTGATCCTCTATTTCCTGTATGGTGCTATTGAACATAATAAAGCCATCGTCCCGGTATCTTTTATGGAAAATAATTTTGCTTGCATGGCGAAATTGCGTAACAATATGCTGTGTGATTTGATACATTTTAAAGTCACACATTTCTGGACTTGGAATTGCACCCATGCTTGCATAAATGATTTGCTTGTAGTATTGTCCGTCAAATTCAAAGAAATTGTTTTCTAAAAACGCATTTAAATAAAAGCGTTAGCTCCTTGGGTGTGGGATGTGTGAAACTAACCAGACTTGCAATGGATTTATAACGACCCAACACTCCAAACCACATTGATAATATACATATTTTTGCATAGAGCAAATTGCATTTTAAAATATTTTAGTACTAATAGTTGTGGAGTGTTTCGGCAGTTATGAGCCTCATCAGGGGTCTGTAGGAATAGCTGATGTTTATTTTAGGTGAGACCTGATTATCTCGTCGCGTATGTTTTTGTGCTTGATAAAAGCTATAATAGGTCGAGAATCAAAAGATGATTTGCATTCATAATTCTTAAGTACAATATCCCAATACTTTAAAATTCTTGTTTTAAGTCCCTTAAGGATTACGTTTACTCAGGGTTTGAGATCCAAAAAAATAATTTTACAAAGTTCAATACCTGAAGTCAAAAGTTATTTTAAAAACACAAAATAACAATGCTATTAACAGATATCGATATTGATATCTATGTTTTGTTTATTTGAGGAATATATACTACGACAAAGGTAGATTAATATTGAAACAGAGGAAATTCGGACTATTTTTTTCATTTTCTTATTTTCTCTTAAAAACATTATGTAGCAATGGACTTGCAAAAGTTAAGTTTCTATGTGTTTTTTCATATCATTTTACATATTTTATGGTTGTATTATCTCATATATAATTGCATATCACTGGCTGGCACGCGATGGAAAAAATCTTTAAAATACATAAAATGACTTCCAGATAGAATATCTCGAAAATATGATCATTGACCTTATATAAAGTTATTGTCAACAGAATAAAGACAATAAAAATAGTTTAAGACAATCAATGGTTTGGAGCTCCTATTAGTCAGTTTTTTGTAAAAGTCGATCAAAGATGTATAGAATTTTGAAAATTGATAGAGGAAATTCGGACTAAATTATATTTAAAATATGAGCTTGAAACGATTCATTGAGATATGAAATTAGTCAAACTATTCGTGTTTAATCATTTTTTAACCAACAAATTTTTATTATTTCTAATAATTACAAAATAAAGAAAACATTGGAAGGGGTGGACAATTTTGACAAATTTTTGACAAGTTTTTCAATAAACATTAAGAGGTCATTAGCATAAAAAGTAGGTAATTGACCTAGTCATTTAAAAGTGAAAAAAAGCACTACAATAGTAGGCCTACAATGTACAATAGGTAGTTTTTCGTTCCTATTAGTGGAATTTTTTTTCGCCCCTGAGTAAACGTAATCCTTAAGGCAAGGATTTAATTTAGTAACCAATACTGTAGGGTTACGTAATGATTGCTTTGGAGTCTTTTTGAGGATGAGTTTTGTTCGATTTTTGTTTGATAAAATCAAAACAAAAAGGAAAGTAAAAGCAACGAGCTGAGGGCGGAACGTTTAAGAAGCTTGCAAGTTGTAACTGACGGCTATACCTTCGCTTCTGAGAAACGAAAGTTAGACGAGGCTATCACAGCCATAAAGAAAAAGCACACGACTGAACTGCAAGAACATCTTCAGAAACTTCTTGCGCTGCCAAGTCAACCTACAAGACCGAGCCACTCATCTTACAAGTCCAAGAACCAAGAAAGCCACTCAAAACAACAAAGAAATGTAGGACACTACAGAAACAGAGGCCATAGCTATGTGCAGAGATAAAAGCCATACTAACTTTCATATATTCCGTGCTATTTGTATAACGCCTACTTGCACAATTAGTCTGGTCCTGATTTCAAAAAGGGCTCTTGAAATACTTTTTAACAGCAAATAATTATTATTTGGTCCAGCATAGTTTTTTTTATCATAATTAAAGTATGCTAAATCTGAAAAAAAAATATGCTGGCCTTCATGGAAATGGCGTTAAGTTGGTGAAAACGGCGATTCAAAATTGCGGACAGCAAATCTTCAAAATTTTCTCATAAAGTCTCTTCAATGGGAAAAAAATTATGACACACATTAATAAATTGGTCCAGCATAGTATTTCATCATATCCAATGTATGCATAGTCTACAAAAATATGCTGGCCTTCCACAAATGAGGTTAATTAGGTCAAAATGGCGATTTAAAATGGCGAATAGCAAAATTTTGTAATTTCTACCAATATTTCTAAAATGGAAAAAAGCGTGAGACAAACAATGAATAATCGGTCCAGCAAAGTTTTAATCATAACTTAGGTGTGGTTAGTCAGGAATAACATGCTGTCTTTCAAGAAAATGGCGTTAATTATTTTTAAAAAATGGCGATTCATAACGGTGGACATCTAGTTTTTATGATTTTTTCCCTTTAGTTTCTTAAATGGAGAAAAAGCGAGAAACAAACATTTATAATTCTATTCAGCATAATTTTAAACCATAAATAACCCGTGCCAAGTCTGAAAAATTATGCTGGTATCCACTAAAACGGTGCTATTTATGTCAAAGTGGCGGACAGTATAGATTTCATATTTTTTCCTTAAAGTTTCTTTAATGGGTAAAAGCATGAGACCAACCATTATAATTTGGCCCTGTAAAGTTTATCAATATAATTAAGGCATGCTAAGTCTGAAAAAATATGATGGCTCTGACGAAAATTGCGTTAAATTGGTCAAAAGAGCGTTTTAAAATGGCCGACAGCCAGATTTCATCACTTTCTATCTAAGTTTTTTAACTAAGAAAAAAACATGAATCAAACAATTATAGTCATGGTCCAACAAAGTTTTTATTGAACTGAGTTTGAGGATATATGCTGGCTTTTACAAAAATAGCGTTGTTTAGGTCAAAATGGCGTTTCAAAATGGCAAACAGCCAGATTTTATAATTCTCTTTTAACGCCGTTTAGAGGGGTAAAATTGCAAGTATTATATTACACAAATATGCATCTGACAAATTAGTTTGGAACACTCTAACGAATAAAAAAACCCCACAGTTCCACTCCTTATTAAAAAATGTTAATTTTCTCCATTTTATCGTATTTAGACGTATTCCTTATTTAAACATTCGCTGTTCATGATTTTAAATATCCTTCTTGTTCCTAAACCTTTCTGGTTTTTTATTACACTTTATGGACCGAATTCCTCGATCTGACTTTAAAATTGTTAAGAAGATGTGGTGCACCCTGCCAGTACGTGAAATGCGACAAATGCTTACAAAGTTTGAAAGAGGAGAAATATTTCTGCACTACAAAATTGGTGTTTTAGGCTTTAAAGACATGGGTAACATAAGCTTATATGATAACAGAGGTACAATCAGATACTTAAGAACAATGTAAGACATTCAGAACTATTCTAGCTTATGTCTGTCTCCTTCTTTCATGCCTTTATAGAAAGTAATTCTAACTAATACTAGTATATCATCATATGCACTGGAAAAGCCCGTGATTCAAAATGTGCGCGAAATCAACATATCCTTCAGCTTTATATATAGTATATAAGTATGCGCAGTGTGTTTTGGGCAACCCTAAGAATGTTACGCTTTTTAACATTATTAGGGATAATTTATACTTTGTATAAGGAATCGGCTGTCAGTGTTTTCGTTAAGGATAAAACAACCTGTTGCAAAATTGTCAACATGTGTTTGGCCAAAATGTGCTGAAGAAAGTATAGAAATACGTAAAAAGCAATGTGTGTCCTAATTCAGAAGAAGAGTTGAGGCTTTTTTTTATGCTAGACCACGCCAGTGCCAATTTAATTTGCAACATATCCTCACAACTAAGCTGTTGTAGAGAAAAGGTTCCCCTTTTCTTGAACTTCGAATTAGTATTTGGTTCATTTCATTCACTGATATGATGTGACTTCTTATTTCTACAGCATATCGAGGAAATCGACATGTAAAGTGTACAGAAATAACTATAAGAATGGGAATTAATTGACCACAAAATCAAATAATTCGAGTTCTTCAGTTACATGTATAACCAAGACACGATATACATTTCCCACTGACACGGTTCAATTTGCTTTATTCATAAAATCGTACAGCACGAGAATATGCCCCAACTAGGATATGCCTTACGTTGCTTATAAAACAAACACACACCAAGGTAATTATAGGGAGACTGGGACAGATATATATAAGCATGCCCATACTGCCATGCCCAGCCGAGATGGGATGAAAAATTTAAGTGATAGTTGTTTGCTTCTGGAACTAATGACCTAGGATCTTAAACCTTATGCTTTCTTAGATTTGATAGCTAATGCCCAGATTATAGACATTTGAAAATTTCAAATGACAAACTCATCATTAAAAGAAAAAATTGTATAAGTAAGATATATAACGTAGCCTAATAAAGGAAAACAGAGAAAAATTAGCTCTTTTTTAAAATTAAAAGTTGGTGGATTTTTTTTTCTATTGGTTAAAGTGTTCAAATTTGATTGTTAGTTACATTATTAGTATTGATATGATACTCAAACATGTTCCCGCTTAAGAGCCTTTTAGAGAGATAAATGATTTGGCTAAACACCAATTTGAATTGCCATTTTGACAAAATTATCGCCATTTTTATGAGGAACAACACATTTCTTTAGACTTGGCAACTTAATTATGATAAAAATGTTTGCTAGACCAATTTATGATTTTGTATTGTTATTTTTTTTTCCATTGAAGAGACTGTAAGAGGGAATGATGAAATCTGACTGTCGCCATTTTTAATTATTTACCGCCATCTTTTGTTTTAAAGATCAGCATATATTGTCGGAATCACAGACCTTAGATATGATAAAATACTATGCTGAACCAATTTATAATCGTTTGTTTCCTCAATTATTACGACTTTAAAAGAGATTTAGAAAGTTATAAAATTTGGCTGTCGACCATTTTGACCGCCATTTTTTACCCAATTAACGCCATTTTCGCCATAGCCAGCATATAAGCATCGACTAAGCATGCATAAATATTATGAAAAAAATCTTTGCTGGACTGAATTATTATTGTTTCACTCATGCGTTTTCCCCATTTGAAAAACTTTAGGAAAAAATTATGAAATCTAGCTGTCCGCCATTTTGAATCGCCATTTTGACCCAATGAACGCCTTTTGGGGAAGGTCAGCATATTTTGTTCATACTATGCACACTTTATATATGATAAAATACTATGCTGGATCAATCCATTATTATTTATCAATAATGAAAACACTTTAAGAGAAAATTATGAAGTTTGGTTGTCCGCCATTTTGAATCGCCATTTTGACCTACTTAAAGCCATTTTCATGAAGGCCAGCATATTTTTTCGGACTCAACACACTTTAATTATGATAAAAAACCATGCAAGAATAAACTAGAGGTACTGTGAGCAAGCTCACAATTGATACCCCCCGCTAAGAAAAAATCATAACACAAGTAGTGTGCTAATGTAGAAAATGATTGATGCTATCTATTTAATCGTCCATTTTCTATCAATAACAACTGCTCTATTTTTTTAATTGCTTATGCTAATATGAGTACACAAACCAATTTCTATTCTTTTAATTCCATTTTATTTCAACTTAACTGTTAATGCATGAAGAAATTTGTATCCTTTGATAACAAACATGACTGCAATCAAACGATAATCAACATGTCAAGCAGCAATTAAATGTTTTGAATTTTTGGTATACCATGCCCGATTTTTTTACCGACAATTTTTTTTCCACACAATTTTTTTTTTTTTTTTTTTTTTGGGGGGGGGGGGGGAGATAAAAAACAGCGGGGCGGGCCATTTTCAGTGGGGCGGGCGGGGATAACAATGTTACAATTAATTTAATTTTGCCTTTCACAAGCAAGTTTTGTGTCAAATTTTACCTTTTAATCATTTCCATTCATGCGAAACATGACACATATAAGAATTAAGTTTTTTTAAAACAATGACTTTGAACTTGCCCAAATGACCTTGGGTCAAGGTCATGACACACCCTCAAGTTAAAGCAATCTTTGTGTGAAGTAAGAACTTCCAATGTCTCTCAATAAAAAAGATAAGGACCGGGCACGAATTTTGAACTTTTTCTGCCAGTGACCTTGACCTTGCCCGGATGACCTTGGATCAAGGTCATGACACACCCTCAGGTCATAAGCAATCTTTGTGTGAAGCAAGAACTTCCAATGTCCCTCCATAAGAAAGATATGGACCGGACACGAATTTTGAACAGACAGACGGACAGACGGACGGACGGACGGACAAGGTGATTCCTATATACCCCCAAACTTTGTTTGCGGAGGCTATTATAATACTTTTTTGCCGTTAAAAGTCTTTTTTCGACTTAATCGAACCAGAAAATATGAGCAGACCATCTATTGCTGTCACACTGAGAGCTTAATTATTAAATCATGTCATATGAGACCAAATCTCTGTCTCGTTTTTTCAGTATAGTTCTTGACTTGTGGTGCACTCTTATGTTTTTATTTTGTTTATCACTCAAGCGCATATTTAATTCTCTTATTCTTAACATTTGAAATTAAGACGGATTCTTACACTTGCCTCTAATATTACGACAACGTATATTAGACGGTCTGAACGTTATTAAGAACCAATTACTACAAATCGTAATACATTAACCACCCATTGAGTTTGTCAAAGGCAAACACACACAGCAGCTCCCACGTGACAACAATTAATCAATAAATTGGGCTATCAGTTCTCATTGCGTTACATTACCAGTATCCTCTAATCTACCAACACACATTGGGGATTAGACGGAACCTTACTTTATCAACACACAATTGTGGTTATTTGGAGTATTTACTGTCACCATATTTTACACCAGCAATTCCTCTATTTCAATGGCTTGACGATTGAATAGTTGGAGTAAACAAAACAAAACCGTGAAACGCACATGTAAATATCTACAGGCTTATCAAGCTCAACGTAGAAAATCTACGGTCATAGAAGAAAACCTCGTGTTAAACCTATCAAGACACACGCTATCCAAAGAGGAGCTCGCACTTTTGAGCAAAGGCTTAAAATTCATTCCTACGCCAAAAAGCAGCAATGCTAAGCGTTTTATTCTCAAAGATATTGACGAATTTGCCAGGAAACTCAGATGCAAATTCCACTTTGATACCGGGGACAACTCGCCAACTCTCCTCTTTAAAACAAAGTCTGGTTTAATGCCGCCTGCGGTGTTCCTAATCCGGAAAATTTCCCCTTCTGGATTTTAATACTATGTGTTTTGTTTATGTTTCTGCCCAAGCATAAGTACATATGCATTTTATTATTAGTCGTGCTTAAAGCCCCCCAAAGTAGTAGATA
>WFKH01003881.1:30177063-30188352 GCA_016163765.1 Magallana hongkongensis | reverse complement strand
TTTTTGTCATTGTCAAATACTATACTGTGTTTTTGGCAAATTAATGTAATATGTCATTTGTTTTGTTGTAGTTTTTTACCCTTTCCACGAGGAAGAATGTTTCGTCTCAAATAAATAAAATCTTGAAAACATCACAACGCCTTTAGCTTGCCGAGATCTTGAGGATTACATAGATAAAACTGGAACTTTCCTCAATGGAACTTGTAAACACGAGATCGAATATCTCTAAATCTGAGAGAGAAGCTATTTTATCGCTTAAAAATAACAATAACATCGTTATTAAACAAGAGGCCAACAGGCCTTAACGGTCACCTGAGTACCATAGCCTATTCACAGACCTTTTGAGCATTCTCATATATCCATTTAATTAAGTTCATTCTGGAGTAAAACAAAATTTAAAATATGGTAATGACCACCACCTTCCTACCTGAAATCTCACAGTAAGGACATTGATAGGAAATAATTGTCCCATATTTGTTAACTTTCAAGATAGCTTTTATGTTTAAATGTTTTCATAGATAAACTAAAGATGGCTAGTATGCATGTTTTATTAAAAAGAACAACAATATAAAATTTACAATTATGGTAGAGGGCTTCCTGGTCTACATAATTATGCATTCAGTTTTCTCACATGTGTGTGGGAGTAGAGAAGAAGATTTCAGTACAGTAGATTTCCTAAAATAGAACACATATCAATTCAATATTGCCAGGTGACAATTTACCATGTAGTTTTCAAGATGAAGTTAAAATTGTTAATGGATGACAAACAGCAATTACCCTAAATAAAAATACATGCTCAACATATGGTCATATTTACACATACCCCCCCCCCCCGCCTCAACTTCTGCCCCATGGTCGGGGACCACATTTCCCGCCATTTATCATCAGGACATTATGAACATAATAACAATGAATGACTTTATCTCCCACGACTGTGATAGAAGAGAAGAAAATATTGAATCAATACAATTTCATTATGTGGCCACATTGGCCTCGCCCTAGGGCCTGGACCCCTGACCCAGGAACCATGAATTTCACAATTTTGGTAAAGGGCTTCATGGACATCATTACCATGCATTTAGTTTTTCTCAAATATATATGGGAGTAGGGAAGAGGATTTTTTAAAGATTTAATATATTTTACTATACAGCCATATTGGCCCCACCCTAGGGCCTGAACCCCTGACCCAGGGGCCATGGATTTCACAATTTTGGTAAAGAGCTTCATGGACATCATTACAATGCATTTAGTTTTTTACCCAAATATGTGGAACTAGAGAAGAAGATTTTTGAAAATTTGGCCTTTTTTGTATATTTGGCCCCGCCTATTGCTCTCCAGGCGTGGTAGAGCCATGAATTTCACAATTTTGATTCCTCTCACCACAGAGATGCTTCACACCAAAAATGTTTAAAATAAACAACATCAATCAACCAGACTTGATATTGAATTATTAGGACCCGTTGTTAAAAATAAACAACATCAATCAACCAGACTTAATATTGAATTATTAGGACCCGACACTCTAAACCACACATGATTGTTGCATCATGATAATATTGAAGAAATACATGTAGTTATAAATGGTAGTTGTAGAGTGTTTCGGCGGTAAAGTAAGCCTCATCAGGGGTCCAATTTTAATGTACCTAATGTAAGCGAGATTTTATCAAAAGATCTCCTATATTTTTGTGTTTGCTGTATGCAATGATAGGTTCCGTGTCAAATAACTGTTTGCAAGTTGAGTCCGTCTTCAAAATGTTCCAGTACTTCAGTAAACGTTTTTTTAATCCTTTGACGCGGGGGTTGAATTGTGTAACCATGACGTGTGGATGCTTGCGTTTTATTTTTGCTTCTGTTTTATTCAGTAAGAGTTTCCTTTCTTTTCCTGAGAGTTCGTCAATGATTGGATTTATTTTTTTTTTTCAGAGTAACCCCTCTTTAATAAATGTCCTTTAAAGTCCTGTAAAATTATATTGAGGGTGGATGGATCGTTTGTGTTTCTCGAATGCCTGATACATTCTCCTTAGAAAGAATAATCTTACCGTGACCAGGCTACGCTCAGGTCACAGTAAGAATTCGTCCCATATACTTGCAATGTAGCAGCCGCGAAGCGGATCTGCTTCGCGTCGATTTTAAGACTGTTAAACATAATCTGCAAGGGAAAAACACATTTTTATACATTACAAACCTGTTTGAACATGCATATGTAGTTAACTCCACCAAATATCCATTTAATTAGTCGTACTAAGGCATTTTGTTAATATACACGTTTGAATTGCCTGCCATTTTGTCGGAAATCGTACTCGGAATGTCTCGGGTCTTACCGTAAACATGGCGACCGTAAACAGCGAATTTTCAAATGTGATGTTACAAGTGGCAGTGATTTCGTTACAAAAACAGTTTATGAGGTAAAATGGGATAAAAGAGCAACATTGTAGGTATTTGAGACCAATCATATGAAAATTTAGGCGAGATATAGCGCGATATATTTTTTATATTTGCTACGAAGCGAGGATATGGGACGAATTCTATCGTTAAACCGGGTCCGTAGGACATCTGTCATTTTAACGATAGAACATTCTATCTACATTCTCCTTTGATGAAACCTTTAAATACTGATGCGTTGTGTGCGCTATTTCTATGAAGGTATTGAAAATTATTAGTTGCTTTGATAAAAGATTTGATATCCAGTTTTTGACAATTGCTAAATCTCAGGCC
Organism: Magallana hongkongensis; assembly: GCA_016163765.1. NCBI lineage: Eukaryota > Metazoa > Mollusca > Bivalvia > Ostreida > Ostreidae > Magallana > Magallana hongkongensis. The sequence continues at coordinate 30,185,637 of WFKH01003881.1, read as the reverse complement.
TTTGTAGACCGTTGTATCCAGAAAATTCACGGATGTTTGAGAAATGTCTAATGTGAATTTAAGATGCTTCTGACAGTTGTTACTGATGTCAAAAAACTCAAGGATTTCTTCTTTTGATCCATCAAAAATGATAAACCCATCATCTCTGAATCTTCCGTGAGATAGTATTTTGTTAGAATACTGAAATTGAGATTCTATGTATCGAGTAATTTCGTACATCCTCATATCCGAAATTTCTGGCGAGGGTATTGCACCCATGCTACATCCTATGATTTGTTTGTAGTATTTCCCGTCAAATTCGAAGTAATTGTTTTCTAATACGCATTTGAGCAGGAAAATTAAATCTCCGACAACTGGATGCGGTATGTCTAAATTGCTCTTATCAGCGTTGGTGTATGCAAGTTCAACAGCATTAAGTAATTCTTCAAATTCCATGTTTGTATTCATACTGGTTACATCATAAGTGATCAGTAGCGCATCACTAGGGAGTTGTAAAGATACGATCTTATTGATAAAATCAGTTGTGTCCTTGATATAGGTTGATTGTTTTTGTACAATGGGGATAAGAAAGTAATCACAGTATGCCCCAATTTTTCTTGTTGGTGTATTGCATTGAGCAATAATTGGCCGTCCGGGGGGTAGCCGTCTGATGCTACATAGGTCATTCAGGAGGGCATTTCGGACGTTGTCCTGAATTTTGTCTATCTTTGGGAGCAGGTAGAAATGACCGCATTCAAGCAGCGGCTTTTTTTCTTTAAGAAATCGTAGACTATCTTTATCTATGGAGCCCCTTGCGTGCATTTCATTAATTCTTTTTTGAATTAGATCGTGCAAGTGTTGTAAGTCAGGTTTTTGTACTTGCATGTAATGTTTTGAGAGTAATTGACGCTCCGCCTCAGAAATACACATATTTCTGTCCATTATAACTATAGTATTACTTTTGTCAGCCTTCTTTATGACAATATTGGAAATGTTCTTAAGCGAAGAGAGTGCGTTTCTTTCGCTATTTACCACATTATCTCGGAGTGTTTTGGTTGTGATAGAAGACAATTCTAACTTCGTTTTGTCAATGTATTGTTCGATCAAATTACAAGTTGTAGGGGGTTGATACCCCGACGATTGTCTAAATGGACGAAGTTTTGAGACCGCACCTGTATCAAAGTAATATCTGCATCTTAATTTTCTAGCAAACTCATCAAAATCTTTCAAAATACGCCTCTTTATATTCTTCTGTTTTGGTGATGGAATAAATTTGAGTCCTTTGGCAAGTAAAGAATATTCGTTGTCGTTGAGCTTATGTCTGGATAGGTTTAAGACAAATTTGCGTGCCTCCGCTAAATTTTGACATGATTTGTCAAGTTTGAGGTTAGCAGCGTAAGGCTTGATTCGTTGTTTCGATTTAGATTCTTTTTTCCGTCTATTAAAACGTCTTGCCATTTTAATAGAGGGGTTCACTTACGAGTATGTAATATTATTGAAGCTGTAGCTTAAGTTCCGCCTATCACACGTTTTAACGTTGAAATAGAGGAGTTTTTAAGTGATTGAGTGAAACAACCCGTCTAAGCATCAGACTGTGATGAGTTAGAGGGTTTTGAAAGTTTCACTAATACACGAAGCTACACAAATTTTATATAATAAAGTGGAGTGTCACGTGATCAATGACACGCCTTCCAAGTATGACATTAAATGGATTATTCAGCAAAAAAGAGGGTATAAAAGAAAAGTTACATTGCAATATATTTAATAAAATAAACTAAACAGCACAATTCTCATTCTCACTTTATGGACTGCAAATATCCCATAGTCAACAAAGACCAATATATTGCAGAGGCCATGCGTCAACTTAAATCAAAACATTACATGCAAGTTGATAAACCAGATCTACATAACTTGCATCATATCATACAAAACAGAGTAACGCAAATGTACTCTAGGGGCTCAATAGATAAGGAAACGTATCGGTATCTCTGCAATAACAAACCATCGCTAAAATGCGGTCATCTCTACTTGCTCCCTAAAATACACAAAATCAAAGATGAAGTCCGATATGCCCTTCAAAACGGCCTATGCAGCATCAGACAACTACCACCTGGCCGCCCGATTATTTCACAGTGTGATACGCCAACACGGAAAATCGGCGCATACTGCGATTACTTTCTCATTCCCATAGTACAAAATCAATCAACTTATATTAAGGACACCGCCGATTTTATCAATAAAATCGAGACTCTCGAACTTCCAGCAGAAGTGTTACTAATTACATATGATGTAACTAGTATGTATACCAACTTGGAATTCGGCGAATTACCCAGCGCCGTCAATGAAACTTACAAACACGCTTACAAACCACAAATCGACATTCCTTATCCAGAGAGCGAAGATCTTATCCATCTTAGAAAACAATTACTTTGAGTTCAATGGAAAATATTTTAAACAAATTATAGGATGCAGTATGGGTGCAGGACCAACTCCAGAAATTTCAGTTCAAGAATATATCAAATCACCAACTATATAATGTCAAAATTCAAATTCGCCAATCGAGTTCTTTACCACGGGCGATTTAGAGACGATGGTTTTCTTGCCTTCAACGGCACACAAAATGAATTTCTAGAATTTTTTGACATCGGCAATACATGTCACGAACACCTGAAATTCACGTATGAAATCTCAGAAAAAAGCGTCAATTTTCTGGACACTTCTATATACAAAGGCATAAGGTTTCAGGAAAATACATACTTGATATCAAGTCATATGTAAAACCAACAAACAATTTTCAATATCTACACAGAAAAAGCACCCACAGCCGTTCTGTCTTTAAAGGGTTTATAAAAGGCGAATGCATCAGACATACAAGAAATACGAGTGATCCTTGTATTCTATCTACGATTCTAACGGATTTCAAGACACACATATCAAAGAGAGGTTACTCTGATAAGGAAATAGATCCCATTATTCGTACAATGAAAAACTCAAATAGAAAAAAAATACTTGGTGAAAACAGATCTGAAATGTAAACAACGGCAACCAAATGTCATGATAACCAAGTACAACCCACATTTTAAGGGTCTCATAAAGCGCATCCTGAAATACTGGAATGTCCTTGAAAATGATGAAATATGCAAAGAACTATTTACCAAGGAACCTATAATCGCCTACAGTAAATACAAGAATATCGGCGAAATGATAATTAAATCACGATTACAATAATGTAAAAATCATAATAGGTAGACCCCTGATGAGGCGGGCCATAAGAGTTAAAATCATAACTCTATTAAAAACCGCCGAAACACTATATGCATCCATAATAACAATATCATTGTATAACGTGTACTCATAATGTGGTCTAGAGTGTCGGGTATTAATAAATTTACAACAAGTTTGGTTGATTGATGTCGTTTTTTCAAACCCAGGGGCCATGGATTTCACAATTTTGGTAAAGAGCTTCATGGACATCATTACAATGCATTTAGTTTTTTACCCAAATATGTGGAACTAGAGAAGAAGATTTTTGAAAATTTGGCCTTTTTTGTATATTTGGCCCCGCCTATTGCTCCCTAGGCGTAGTAGAGCCATGAATTTCACAATTTTGATTCATCTCACCACAGAGATGCTTCACACCAAAAATGGTAACAATTGGCCTTGTAGTTTTTAAGAAGTTAAAAATGTAAAACTGTTAACGCACGACGGACGACGCACATTGCACGACGCACGACGACAGACGAAGAACAATTGCAATAGGTCACCTGAGTGAAAAAAATACCATTGTCATTATGAACAGAGGTTAGTATGTTTCAGAAGCACATCAACAATTGCTATCAAAATACTATATGCAAGTACCTGAACCAAACATGCTCAAACTGCATAATGATATTCAAAATTTACTTTCGAAAATGCATATAATTGGGTCACTAGACAAGCTTACAAGTTTCTGAATGACAAATAACCGTCACTTAACTGTGGTCGTCTATATCTTCTACCAAAAACCCACAAAATTCCTGAACACATTTACAACGCTTTAATGAATGGTCAATTCAGCATTCGAAAATTACCACCTGGTAGACCAATTATCTCGAAATGCAATACGCCGACAAGAAAAATAGGACAGTACTGGGATCACTTTCTCGTCCCTATCGTGCAAACACAATCAACTTACATTAAAGGCACTGCGGACTTTATCAACAAACCTGAAAGCCTCAGGCTGCCCCCAAACACTTTATTAATTACTTAAGACGTGACAAGCATGTATACCAACATGGAATTCAACGAACTTCTTTCATAGGTGCACGAGGCTTACACGCATGCTAATGAAATAAAATCAGACAATTCCTTATTCCACACTCAAGGAGCTAACGTTTTTTTGAAATGCGAAATTTTAGAAAACAATTACTTCGTATTTGACGGACAACACTGCAAGCAAATCATTTATACAAGCATGGGTGCAATCCCAAGTCCAGAAATTTTTGACATTAGAATGCATTAAATCACACAGCATGTTGTTACGCAATTTCGTCATGCAAGCAAAATTATTTTCCATGGAAGATACCGGGACGATGGCTTTATTATGTTCAATAGCACCATACAGGAAATAGAGGATCAAATTGGCAATCATTGTCACAAGCATCTCCAATTTACGTTAAACTTTGAAGTCTCACCATCTTCTGTGAACTTCCTTGATACTATAGTCTACAAGGGCCACACATTTCAAAACTTTAACAAGCTTGACATCAAGTCATTCATCTAACCTACAAACAACTTTCAATACCTACACAGACAGAGTTCTAACAGCCCATCTGTGTTTAAAGGATTCATAAAAGGAGAATGCATTAGACATGCAAGAAATACTACCGACCCTACAATTCTGAATGCTACACTCAATGATTTTAAGGGTTATTCTCCCCAAATGATAGACCCTATTATCAAAGAAACAATAAACACAAATCGAACAAAACTCATCCTCAAAAAGACTCCAAAGCAATCATTACGTAACCCTACAGTATTGGTTACAAAATTCAATCCTTGCCTGAAAGGACTTTGAAAAAAAAAGAATATTGAAGTATATTGGAATATTGTACTTAGGAATTTTGAATGCAAATCATTTTTTGATTCTCGACCTATTATAGCTTTGATCAAGCACAAAAACATACGCGACGAGATAATCAGATCTCACCTAAAATAAACATCAGCTATTCCTACAGACCCCTGATGAGGCTCATAACTGCCCAAACACTCTACAACTATTCGTACTTGCATATTTTAAAATGCAATTTGCTCTATGCAAGAACGTTTATACTATCAATGTGGTTTGGAGTGTCGGGTCCTTATAAATCCATTACAAGACTGATCGATTGATTGATGTCGTTAATTTTCACAGGAATCATGAAAATTTCCTGGATATTATTCAATTTTAATCCTTCAAATTATCAAATAAGGAAATTATTTTATCGATGTGTTTATGTAACAACAGGCATGATTAAGATATATAAGATTAGAACAGCTTAATATGTACATGAACGTTAATTGAAAAGTTTTAGTAAACATGCGTGTTGGTGGGATAACATATTCCAATCATTATTTTAAAAAGCATTTACAGTATAATTTATTGCCAATGTAAAATGATTAACACGTTTAACATTAAATTGATATTTGTAAAGATGGATCAGAAGGGATTGAGTAAATACATTTAATAGTAAATTATGAATGATAAATTTAGCATTCAAGATAAGATACATTATTTTGATAAGTTTAAATTGATCTTTATAGCTATACCCCTGCAAAAAAATTACAGAACACGTCAATTCTTTGGTGATAACATATACATGAGGATTGTCAGATAGAGAGAAAGTTGAACAAAATGAATAAAAGAGCATAAGTGTAAATAAAATAAATGATATAAGTACGTTCACTATACTGCACACTAAACTCGGCTTCATTTGCATATGCGCAAATCAGTTTTACGATTCAGTGTTTAATTTTCGAACGATCCGGAAGAAATTTATATGCATATATTTTAGCAATTGAGTTGAGCGATTGGCAAACACAATATGGCATTTATTTGTGTTTTTCTCCTTTATTGTACATTTCTTTTTATCTGGACAAGTGTCGTGAATAGTTGCTCTAAAGGGTAAGTATGTATATATTATAAATATCTTATTCATTTAATGTGACATACAGTTTTCTAGTTCTTCTTGATTGTTTTTCTATTCATAGAAAATATTCCTGTCGAAAATTTCTTTTGCAAAATTGTATTTCGTCAACACTGATTAACTTAATTTTGTCCATGTGTTTGTCGAAAGACCTATTCAGAGGCTATAATTAAACCTTTCTTTCAGTTCGTAATAGTTTTATCTTCCTTCTTATAAAATTTAAATATTTTTTTTATGTTATCATTTTGTCATCAAGTTTAAGTAAAATTTACAATTATCATTGTAGTTTGTTTACAGAGGAAAAACAGAACTTAAAAATTTGCACTTTTTAAAAAAAATATGCGTTTTACTTTCTTCAATACCTTGTAAGATATAAATATATATATATATATATATATATATATATATATGCATGGATTTCAGACTTTTGGAAAGCAGCTACGATGCCTGTTGTGTCAACTATTTCAAAGAGAAGAAAATTTGTAAAGGTGTGCTTCTCGCACTCAACATATATTTGCACAAAATAATGTTTTTTGTGGGATTTTTTTCGAGATTACTGTAAAATATTCACTACTAAAGGAAAACATTATTAAAAAAATCCTTTGATTCAAAAGTCAGTACATCATTTTTATTTTGTTTTAATTTTCTGTAGAATGCCCGACTGGATATATAGGTTTTAATTGCACTAATTCATGCGATCCACCATATTATGGTACCTTGTGTAGTCTTAAATGTGAATGTTCGAGATGTCATCATATTCACGGCTGTATCACAGGTAAATCCTTAGCTAATAATATTCAATGTTATAATATTAAACAAGGTATATATAGATAAGACCATTTGATCATTTAAAAGGGCAACGTTATTAATTGACATATACCCCTCCCCTCATTTTTTATGTTAAGAATGCTTTACTAGGTGTCAAGTTGCATGTGCAAGCAATACGCGTAGCTCATAATTCTTACAAAATGTAACTATGGAACATGACTTTATCCATATATTTGTTTCCATTGAATGGGGATATTATACATGTATCTCGCTTAGTTAATAACATTTCAATTTCAATATCAGAAACATAATATCGACACAACTAATTCAGTTTTGATTCAATAGCAAATATAAAATGCATCCGGGTAAAGATTTGGGTTTTTTTAATCAAATAAGCGGTTAAAAAACTTGCACTTCATATCAAAGTTATATATATTTACAGTCTCGAATGCATTTAAACTAATAATGAGTAGTCACGTTAATTTTATATACAAAATGTACTTTTTAATGCATAAACAATAGTTTATAATACTAAAATCAACATTGTTGATCTAGACAAAACAATGGGCGAATCAAAATTCACTACACGTGCAGTGCAGAACATAACATATCCAAAAAGAAGTAAGCATAGATTGACTTTTACTATTGTCACTTTATTTAATTCTTTGAAAAAAAAAATAATATTCAAAGCTCACCTTTGATAAATTTTTGTTTTGTTTTTCGATGCAGTCGACGTTGTATGTTCTGTTATTGATTTACAAATATAGATGGCTCCATTTGCGAATTTAAATGGGATACAGGGAAAAGGTATTGAGACATGTGAACTCGGCATTATGTGCATGCATGGCTTCTGTTGTTAGCTCATTTGAGCTAAAAGCTCAAGTGAGCTACATGTATTCTGATCACTCTTTATCTGGCGTCCATCTGTCTGTCTGTTGGTCTGTAAACTTTTTACATTTTCGACTTCTGCTCCAGAACTGATTTCAAACAAACTTGGCACAAAGCATCCTTAGGTGAAGGGAATTCAAGTTTCTTAAAATGATGGGCCAGGCTTTTCTTCAAAGGAAGATAATTACTAATAGTAATTATTAAAAAGAAATGTTAGTATCTTTCAAAAGTCTTCTCAAAATCCAATTGGCAAGAAAAGCCGAAACGTGTGTGGAATCATCCTCATGATCAGGTACTGTAGATTCAATTTTGTGCAAATCATGATACCCGGGGTAGGAAAGATAAGCCATTTAGGGTCAAATTATTACATAGGGATATATAGAGAAATATCATTTAAAAAAACTCTTGAAAACCTATTGGCCAGAGAAGCTCTAACTTTAGTAACAACAATTTCAAGTATGGTGGGGCCACAATGGAGGGTCAATTTTTTACCTAGGAAAAGAAACAAAATTATTCTTAAAAAACTCAGATGTTATAATATTAGGTTTTACATGTACATATATGCAAGTATTTTGACATTATGTCTAAACTTTATTGTTTAGACTGGTGTCTCTGAATAATTCTTGGGTTTAAAGTTTATATATATATATAATGCACAGGGAAATTCACTTCTATTGGAGCTCCACCTCCGCCCCGCCCGAGGCTTGAACTCACGACCTCTCACTACTAAGTCATAAAAGTACTGACATTCCCATTTTTTACTGATAAACTTAGA
>WFKH01003881.1:30127239-30167157 GCA_016163765.1 Magallana hongkongensis | reverse complement strand
AATTTTCACAATTTTGGTGGAGGGACTTATGGTCTTTCTAAATGTGCAGTTAGTTTTAATTCAGTTTCAATAGAAAAAGATTTTTAAATATTATGTACATTAACATTATACGACCATTTTGGTTCCGCCCTAGAGTTTGAACTAGTACCCCAGGGGAAATGAAACTCACAATTTTAATAGAGGGCTGTATTGTCTCTCTGAATATGCAGTTAGTTTTAAATAACATTTTTTAAACAGTATATGCATTAACATTACATGACTATTTTGGCCCGGGCGCCCTTAAGTAAAAACCTTTACCCTTGGGGGAAGGGGGGGGGGTATTATTTAAAATCTTTGTACAGGTCTTTCGAAATATGCAGTCAGATCTATTACAATATAAGTGAAAGTAAAACTGATTATTTTTGCTCAGCCCTAGAGTCAAAGCCCTTACCCTGTGGGACATAAAATTTAAAATTTTGGTAGAGGGCTTTATGGTCTTTTCTAATATGCAGACAGTTTCTATTCAGTTTCAGCAGAAGTAAAGAAGAGGATTTTTGAACAATATGTGTATATATAAACACTATATGATTATATCGGTCTCAACTTCGATTCAAAACCCCTGCCTTGGGGGACTTAACATTTACAAATTTGGAAGGGGGATTCCTGATCTACATAACTTTGATTAAGTTTTTCTTTCCGATGTTCGAAAGTAGAGAAGAGATTTTAGAAAAATGGTAAAATTTTGATCATTTTGGCCCTGCCCTGGGGGCCCTAAGGGACAAAAGTCATGAAATTTAAAATTAATGTTTCCCTTACCCCAAAAATGCATTTTACTAAAGAATGATCCTCTAAACACTGCAATATCCCCCTTTTTGAATACCAAAATTTTCTCTGTCAATTTAAAATATTGTAATATTCTAGCTTAAAGCTCCAAGCATGGTCTGTATGGAAACATTTAAAAACATTTTTGTCATGGAGACTCTCATTATAAACATAATATCAATCAAATAAAGTTGTATACTTCAGTGCGAAATCCCGTTGTTACGGCTATGTAGGTCATTGCATTATTTGAATAAGAAGGCGGATCGTCAATCAAGCGTGCAAATAGTATGCATGAGTATATAATATTATGTTCGAAATGTTTACTAAGTTATTTTTAAGTAATAACAAAGAAAGCAATCTAAAAACCCTCTAACTTTTTTCGGGCTTGAGACCGACAAGATGTAATTGAAATTTAGATTTAGGCAATTTTCTGATCCTTTTTTTTTATTATTATTATTTTTGAACACCATGTCTCATAGGTTTGCTCAAAGCGTGAAGGTGAATAGATTTAAGTCACGTGTTCAGGGCTTTGTTATTCATGAGACCAAGACGGGTTGAAATTCGTAAACAGCCTACCTTTACTATAGAGACAAGCACACAAGATTTTGAACTTTTTAAATATAAAACGTATATACGCACGACTGTTTCAATTTTTTTAATGGATGGTAATGATTGATAAAACTGTTTTCATTGACCATATTTAGGAAAACTTGAAACATTAATGTCCTTTTATAGAAACTGGCTCTAAGAGTGAGGCGTGGCGTAAATTGTACGAGAAATCGATATAAACAAAATACCCATGCCATATTAATCGAGGTAATGCCTAATTACAGTGTAAGTAAGGAAAAAGTGAAAATTAAATTAAAAACCTCAATGTTTGAAGGAAAGGATGAGGAATTAATATGTAGAGAATCTTTATAAAATTTGATTCTTTTGCAAGTTATGGGGGTCGGTTTTCGATGTTTAGAGGATTCATTCTTTGAACAGAATTGGCCATGGAAGAAGTTTAAATTGTTCAATTGTTAACGCACGACGCACGGCAACGAAGGAACACCAATTGCAATAGGTCACCTAAGTGACCTCAATTGACTTAAAAATGTTATCAAAGCTTCTTTACAATACATCTTTGACTTACAAAGACGAATATTCAATATCAAATTATTAAAATTCCCATAGAAAATGAAGTTTTTTACATGAAATGAAATAAAAATAGACTAGAAAATGAAATATTAATATTAAAATAATCTTTAATGTATGACATTTCGTGGAGTTCATCAATGCATCTACGAGCTTCATGCTGGTGTTGTTGTGATGTAATGCCTAATATAGAAAAAAGAAAAAAAACCCCAATATATAGATAAGATACGGATGACTTACAATGCCTATAATTTGACTTACAATGCCTGTAATTCTTATACATGTATGCCTAATTTCCCGGTATTAAAACTATAACATTTATGTGATAGTATGAAATGTATTTCTATATGTATTTATTCGTTTTATCTATTTTCCTTATCCGTTTTGTTAAACACAGTCTTAAATTTTAAATAACCGCCAGTTACACTGCACAACTGTATTGAGTTGGCTGAGTAGAGTCTTTCGTTTTTCATTGGTTTTCTAATTTGATTGGTCTTTCTTATTTTCATTATCCAATAAATTTAATTCTCTATTTGATATAAGTAACCGTTCAAACTAAGTAAAGTTTGGCAGTACTTCATGTTCAACATCGACGGTCAATCCAGCGTGTATCTGCTGCATCTTGTGGTATGTTAAAATTATATTTAAGATCTTCCGTTTCCAACGGAATACCTTATTGTTTTCGTTCGATTTATTTTTCCCTATTATTTTTTTTCTTACAAATTTTGTATACGCGATTTCTCCAAAACTACTCGGCCGATTTACATAAAACTTTCAGATCTAATAGATAATGGTCTGAACCTTACTGCAAATTTTTTTGTAATGATGACGTCACTTCCGGTTTTGAGATATTAACCATTTAACGATTGTCAGAGGGTCGGCTTGTCCAGGGGTTAAACTCCTTAACGATTTAAGATATTGAGTTCAAACTTTCAGGGATTGTAGACGAAAGGTTGTAGATCTGACATGTGGCATTTATATTGTTCTGTGACCAAAGGCGCCGAAGCTCGCCCGAGCTCGAAAATTAAGGTTTAAAAAGCGTCGTGATTTTTCGTAATTTTCTTTAAATATCTCTTTTCTTGATAGTATTTTGTTAAAACACGTAGGACCAAAAATCTTTATAAAATTAAGAACTTTCATTTGACATCGAAAATGAGGGGCTGGTCCTTCAAATTAGGGACCTAGAGCCCTTGAAAGTTTACGCTTTATAACTCAAAAGCGGTTAAGATTTCGATATGGCTGTCGCTGGAAAAGTTGTTCATTATGATCTTATGAATGTCGTTACAATAAAATTATGTTCGGGTATTGCGTAATATGAGTGTAAAAAGCTAGACTTGTTACCATGTATCTGTTTTCATTTGCAAAGTAAACGAGTTCTTTGTGCGTATAACGGACATAAAGCTACCATAGACAGTGTACCAGATTCCATGCGGAATGCTTTAATACATTATAAGAAAGGTTTTTATAAGTATCCATGCTTTTTATTAGTCTTATTTTAGGACTATTAGTCACTTTTGTTTATTTTTTTTATAATGGACAGTCCCGTAAAAACGAGAAAGAGATACTATATGTATAATCATTCTAATTCTTTTCTAGTGAAAGACAATATGGATAAAGGAACTACTTCTTTGCAATGTATTTGAGTTATAATACTGCACAGCATTTAAAATCTAGCTGGATTCCGAGCTGTGTATGTGTACTATTACGTATCCGATCCCTCGACCGCGGCCGAGGAAATCGGTCACTGCTGGACTTGCTAGCTGTCTGCTGTTATCTAATACTCAAGATTTGCGACTTTCTGCAATGCATACATGGGTTTATTAATTAGCTGGAAACACAAAGAATTCCAATTTAACGATATATGAAGGTGTAAATGAAAAACAAAACCTTTATAGCCTTTGTTTTTTGCTTCGTAATTCAAAAGCGGTAAATAGTATGACTTTCATTGAAAAAGGTGTTCGTGTGATCTTGTCTATGGCATAAAATAGTTTTATTGTTGGAAAATAAAACTCAGTTATTAAGTTATTAAACTGCAAACATTTTAAACCCACCACGTCGAATATACACTTACAAAACACGTCCCTCGCACATGGCCGAGGATATACCGCGCTAGTGGACAAGCGATCCGCGGTAGTCTAAGACACAGGCTTCTTGTCTTTCTACGTTATCGCACATGTGAATGTTTATTGATTCTTTGTAAAATTATTTTTATTTTCAATTATATTGGTTTAAAATGCATCTAACCTTTGATTTAGCACTGATCTAAATGAAAGTACGTAAAATTAAAAACAAAGAAACTGCCATCAATGAATATAATGCAACGTTATACAATCGTAGGAGTCATTTACCCGGCCGTGTCTATTTCTGACATTTTAATTTGCTGCTGACAATTTAATGCGTTCACACTACACACTTCAATCTTATCTTATGTGTCTGTAATAAGTGATAATTAATTTGGCTAACAAGTTTTTTTATGAGTTATTAGAGAGAGAGAGAGAGAGAGAGAGAGAGAGAGAGAGAGAGAGAGAGAGAGGGAGAGAACAAAATCGAAGTTGAATGCATGAATTAACCAGGCTGTAGGAAGTAAAGTGAATTGAAAAAATATTTTAATAGCGTTCAAGATAAGGCAGTTTAATTGTTACAATGTTACATGTATGCGGTCGGTGTGGGCACGATAAAACTAACCGATGCCCGCTAACATGGAGGGAATTGAAGGAACCAGTGATTATTTTGTTTAAATTCAGGCCGTAAAAGAACAGCGGTCACACTATCGGTTTAACCTCTTCTGAATTGTCGTGCGATTCATTAAAAAGCAAACTAACTGCTGATTTTATTCTTTCATTTAATTGAATTACAGTTTTTTTTTCTGTTACTGATTATGAGAAAATATGTGAGTTTTAAAAAAACTGTTTATATTTGATGAGTAAAAGTTTTCTGTAGATTCGGACAAAAGAAGAGCGAGTAGAGGACACATAATTGAAAATACTACTTTGTAGAATGCGGAGATTTTCAAACCGACTGTACTCCTGCATATGCGTTGCACGCGCACTTGAATAGTTGAAACGTCTGTATGCTGCATATTGTATTTGCTGTCTGATCGCGACTGTTCTTCCCCAAATAAGCGCACAACGATTGCGTAAGGAATGTTCTGTATAGTACAGCACCTGATTGGAGTACGTACCTATACATTTTTAAAAATACTTTTTTAACTTTTAACTAAGCAAAATCTAAGAGGTCATTATGGAGACAGAAAGCAAGTCACACTGCATTTGCCAATAAGGCAATAGTAGTTATCCAATGCCTATGATTAGTAATTTTACAAGGTGAATTAAATAAATTTGAATTTTCAAGCCTCCCCCGCCCCCTTGTTTTCGTTTCCAACGGAAAACCATTTTTTTTTCTATTTCTCTACTATTCCTTTTCTTCTTCTTTTCTTAACGATTTTTGTGCACGCGATTTCTCGGACATTGCATGCTCAAATTTTGTTAAACGGCCCCGATATTATAAGAAAAGAAAAGGATGGTCCCTTAAACAAATTTCCCAAATATTTCAAGAACGGCCACAAATTTTTATCACTGGTTGAATAACATACAACTCATTACGTGCAAATACAATATACATGAAATAACAATTTTTCGGTAACCTAAATTAATTTTCTTACAAAGTTTAAAGTATAACTTTTCAAAATAACGCTTTGTAAAATCTAAAAATTCTCAATTTATCATTTAAATTAATAATTTTGGACGGCCCATGCAGTAAATATTGTGAAATATTTTGCAATACATTTTAGAAGCAATTATGTTCATCGTAACCTCTTTTACCTATACATGACAATTGTTTACTCCTTTGTAACGTAATTAGGGATTTTAATGCGCCAGAAATCCGAAATTTTGATCTTCAATATCTCAAAATAGAGAAATATTTAGAAAAGCAATGTTGAGCAAAAGATGCTCCAAATAATGTGATAAACAATATGAAACCATAATATTTTTTGTAATCGGTTCCCATAAAGGTTTATAGGGTCGGCTCTGTATCAACCTCTAATGATAAAACGCCGCTTAATGATACAAATATCATTAAGCGTTGCAATTGCAACCCCTAATGCTATAATTCTTGCATTAACAGTTGACAACATCAACCGCTAATGATAAATCGCCGCTTAATGATACAATTTTATCTTTAAGTGTCGCAAATGCACAGCATCCTTAACGCTTAATGAAACAAGCCAAAAGCTACATGGTCAACCCCTAATGATACAAACATTTATATCATTAAGCGTTGCGTTTGCACTCTTAATGATATAATAAAATATCTAAATGTAGAATGAACGTACTACTTGTTGTGTATGTCTTTAATGTCTTTAGTGGTTATAATACAAGTAAACGTTATATACATCTATAAAACTCAATCATAATCGCATTTTTATATCATTTATAGAATTCCTCCCCCCACTTAATAATAATGCATTATGATGGTGCTGTACATGACTACATGCACGTGTGTATGCGTCCTTGGACTGTAGCTAAAATCTTTTGTAAAGAGATATTAAACACAACATTCTTTTAAAACAATTACAATGGTACATGTATGTCGTTTAAATGCATATGCCTATAAGTCTAATTGAAATACTAATATTGTGAAAGATTTGCACACTAATTCCTCAAAACAATGATTTAAATGGTAGAACATCTTCAAGTAGAGATAGGTTAAAGCAGGTTTTTTACTTAATGCACCCTGGTTTTCAATAGCATTTTTTATGTCCCTAAGAGAATGATTAGATATGTAATTATTTTATACTCGTTAAATGATAGAACCATCGATAGATTTAAACCCAATCTGTATGTATTGAACCTCTTAATCTAAACATGCTGAGACAAGTTACCAAATAGCAATCTATGTTACAGAATAACATATTTGCTTTGATTTCAAAAATTACAGTAGAAATGAGTGTCATATTCAGAAGTAAAATATTGTTCCCTAGTCCTTTGAAATAAATTATATCAACAAACTGACTTTGTAAAAAAATGTTAAAGAATAAGTCGGACAAAGTCAGTTGGTATTCGATAATGTCAATTCCTGGCTAAAATACTTATCTTAAGAAATTAAATGTTTGTCTTAGCTAGATATTCATTTGTATACATTTTTAATTATATTGCAGCCTGTAATGTTGACAGTTGACACTCACCATTAAAAATTTATCTAATAACATTGCAGCATGCAAATACGTGCTACTTACATTCACCTTTAAACATTTTTTCTTAATTTTTATTGATTACAATGCTTTAGAAAAGATTTCTAGTGATAAACTAAACTTTGAGTGTCAGTCGTAGAGTTATAAGCAAAATACAGAGCTTGCAATTCTTTGTCATATAAACAAGGCGCATGCCATGTTTTAGTTTACATTGGCTCAATATACCGATAAAATTCTCTCTCTCTTATAATTCCTTTTAAGCATGAATAAATAGTTACTAGCGTTTATCACATTCAATTTAAGTCTACAGCTGTATTTTTCACTCCAACATTCAAACCTTACATAGGGTAAGCTTTGTTAACGTAACACAAAAAATTCTTAGCTCTGTATCTCGCTTATAACACGGCGACTGAAACTCAATTTATAGTTAACTATTAAAATTTCCTTACTGAAGTATTGTAAACATTAAATTCGGAAAAATGATTTTAACCAAAATCGTGACCAATGTGTAGCTTGCAATTAGTGGCTATCGACATATATCGTTAAACATTTTCAAATAATATTTAGGCATGTAGTACTGGCCATAAAATTCACCTTTAAACATTTTGTTAAACACTGTAGCTTGGAGATATTGGCTATGGATATTCACCTTTAAACATTTTCTAATAATATAGTAGCCTGCATTACTGGCTGCAGGCATATGCTCTCCATAAAAGGTAAATAGAAATTGTAAAAAAAAAAAAAAAAAACTTCAGAAGCAAAGTCTTTAAGGGAAATCTTTCTTGAATTTATATGATGTGTATTTTGTATATATTATTTCATAATGCAAGATTGTATTTGAAAAAAATGATTAAATAATACCAAGAAAAAATTTGTTTTGTAATCATTTTCCCCTAAGTAATTGACCATGAAAAATAACGTTAATAAAATGTTACATCAAGTCATTTTTTATATAGCTTGGTCAATTTCCAATCGAAATTTATCGTCATAATGGTTTTAAACTGTGTTCCAATAAAATAATTCGTTGTTTTCTTACCCTCACTGCTTTACAAATATCTTAATTTAGACCTATCTGCCCTTGATTGATGATAAAACTTATAAATATGCATGAAGGGTTGATCTAATATTGTAATGAGTAGTCTAAGATTAGAATAGCGGTACTACAATTGAACATTCTCTCTCTCTCTCTCTCTCTCTCTCTCTCTCTCTCTCTCTCTCTGCATGTTGCACTTTTTGAGAAAAAAAAACAACATATAATATCCGCCAGCACAAGTAGCCATTGATGATCGTAAACCAGTAACTGATGTTTACGTGTTCAAAAAGATTTAACAAGTTGATTAATCAATAACGCACAGAACCGTTAATATCTCAAAGATATCTTATAGAAATGAAGTAAATATCACTCGGTTGGAATGAATTGAAATAAGTATGGACAAACAATACCACCCAGCAGAATGCGTGCTACCTTACACATTACATAACGGGCGTCCTGTACTCACAAAGTTACCTGGGGTTAGAAATCACGTGGTGATTTATAATATTCAATAGGTCAAAGTATACCGTTTTCAACAGAGAACGCAAACGCAAGCAGAAATAGTGTTTTGTCTGTTTAACCATGAGCGCATGTTTTGTCTATTGATCTCCTTTTAACATAAGCTTATATGTATGAATATACAACTACATTTAAAGGAAAACAATAGACAAACATGCGCTGACTATGTATTAAGTCTGTAAAAAAGTGGGCGTCCTCATTATCCTATGGAGATACAAGAAAATGTAATGACCCCTACCTATGAAAACGACTTCGTTCTTTATAAATATGAACTTTATATTGATATAATTACATAAAGTTGCAGTTAAGACATTGGCGGTTCCTACAATTAAAAGAAATATGCCCAGTTTTAACATTTATTTTTGTCGCAATTTTTAAATGTCCTTAAGTGCAGTCATCTTTAACTGAATTTAGATTATTGGTCTCCTTTTGTACTAGTTTTGCAGTTATTTCACTTTTGGAAAGAAATTGGTCTTAAATTTAAACAATTTATATATCCTATCCATAATGATGATTTCTTACAAATTTAAGGAGATACAGGACACTGATCACGTGACTATCATTGCTTTGATGTGCTAACAACTGTATAATGTCATAATTGATTTGATTTATGATGCTTTGTTGAATTTTATCTATGACGTCAAATATAATTTGATAGATCTTTTCTCGTTCTTTACGGCTCCAAAGTAGTCATTGTCACAATGTCTGAACTTACTTTTTTACATTGTACCAAATGAAGTCCTAAAACCTATTATAATTTTTTTAAAAAGCTCAAGAAGATCTTCGATAATGTTTTAGAGAGACTGCAGGAATCTGAATATATTTTATTTGCTCGTAACAGAGAAAAATTTTAAAAATTCTAAAAAGAGGGTAGTTGTACTGCTTATCACAGTATCCCCATTAAATTGTAAGAAAAAGGTCGTGAAATTTATGTATATTATAGTGCACACCCTAGCAATTAAAAAAAAATATTGAGACATTTTTTTCGGATGTCGCATTTTGATGAATTCAAGAGTCTAATACGGTTATTTTGAAGAATTAGTTTTTATAGGTGTTTTGGGCTCATGATATGTGAAAGCCAATATTCTGACTTTAAGTATATTGCTATTTTTATTGATATGTTACTAAATACACCTTGAAAGTCAGTTTATAAACAGAAAAAAACCCTGATTTATTAAAAAAAAAAATCACAATTTCAGTAAAACAAGGCAAGGAAGTGGCAATGAAATTGATATATATTGCGGAGGACATCCTAGTGTCTTTAACTTCGAAAATGTTGCATACTATTATAAAATATGATATTATAATAGAAATGTATTATATGATACAATATTTTTTTTATATGTATGGTATGTATCAAAAAATCATACTTTTAGATCATATAATATCATATTGTATCATATTAAATGATATTGTACCATGATTTGATATTGTATTGGGTGATATGTTACATTATGGTATTGTTTCGTATGATATGACATTGTATTGCATGATATGTTATGATAAAATAATGTATCGTATAAATACAATTTTGTATCATACAATTACACTTGCAAATAAAATTAGCTATTTTAATTAAAAATTTCAGAAGAAATTCAAATGTAACATTTATTTACACAAAAATACACATAAACTAAGAATATATAAAGTGTTTCCGGATTAAACTTTCACAAGGGTAATTGTGACGTCATTAGGGCTGCGCAATAATACCGGTATTCCGGTGTTTTGCGGTACATGGACAAAGTGGACAAAAAATATCGTATCGCGATACATTTTTTCAATACCGGTATACCGGGTTAATTGATCGGGCTCGGAGTTTCGTTCCGGGCTCGGGATTCCAAAATTCTGATTTGAATTAAAAATGGCTGATGCATTTGTAATCGTTCCAAACACGAAAGGAAGTCGAAGGTTTTGATATTGTGACTGCTTAAAGAGCTTATCTAAAGCCAAAACGTGTTGACATGCTAATATTCTTTATAAAAAAAAATTGAAGTATGCCCTGTTGCAGTTGTGATTATGTTTACCTGCAGGTTGGCACCATCAGTCAAAACATTCATTTCTTATACTTAATAGCAACTGTTAATTCATTTATTGTTGCACGTTTTATTTTCTTTTTCCACCAGATCAGCGGACTGCCTAAAATGAATTATATCAAATGTATCTAATTAACTGACTACTTGGGTCTAGTTTTGCTAGATGATAAATCATCTAAAGTTTCAAGGTTTTTTTTTTATTTAAACAGATTATAAATAATACCAACAATGTTTTATTCTTTTATTTTATATAAAATTGTAGTGCAAATGAATTATGTACATGTACATGTATAATTATAAATCTATCAATCACAGTCTATTAACATTAAAAAAAATCAAATTTTTTACTTAAAAAAAAAATATTGCAATACACATCCCAATACATTTTAAAGTATCGCAATATATCGCAATACAAACTTTCCCCCCAATACCCAGCCCTAAACGTCATAGACAGTACATTTTCCCGTAATTTTCATAAAACTGAGCAGATGATACCAATTAATAATTCGGTGGTTTTTTTGAATAGAAAACTGTGTCCGCAGCTGTCGCCCACGATGAAAATCACATTATAACTTTATTATGTGATATCACATTAAAACGTTAATTTCCCTGTGGGCGACGACTGCGGACATATTTTCCTCTTCAAAAAACTACAAAAAAATGCGCCATTTTTCATCACTTTTGACTAAATCTTAAAGATATGCCAAAATGTTGAAGTCATAATAATTGCTAGAAAAGTCTATAACTTGGTACCTTATATACACACAAGATATTTTCATGAGATTAAAATACCTTTTGAATTTTGGGGCGAATATTGAAAGAAACCCTACCTTCTTTCTGTATGTCTATTTTTCCTGCCATCCATCCCTGTCTTTCTTTCCTAGATATTTTAAAAAATGGCCAGAGTTCTACATACTGGTATTTTATTATATCATTAAGAGTGCAATTGCAACGCTTAATGATAAAAAAGTTTGTATCAATAGGGGTTGACCATGTAGCTTTTGGTTTGTTTCATTAAGCGTTAAGGATGATGTGCATTTGCGACGCTTAATGATAAAATTGTATCATTAGGCGGCGATTAATCATTAGCGGTTGATGTTGTCAACTATTAATGCAAGAATTTATAGCATTAGGGGTTGCAATTGCAAAGCTTAATGATATTTGTGTCATTAAGCGGCGTTTTATCATAAGAGGTTGATACACGGCTCCTAAATCGATCTTTTCTAGATATCTCAAAAACGGTACATAATTTCTAAACAATTGTTGAATAAAATGTGTTTGAAATGACAAGAACTTTCTTTTGACATCAAGTTAAAGGGGCTGTCCCTTCAGATTAGGGACTGATAGGGCTCTAAAGTATTTTGATCATAACAATTATCAGTGAAATATTTAGTAATAAATTATGGAAACAGTTATGTTTATCAAAACGTTATGTACCTATACATGACAATTATTTACTCCTATGTTACGTAATTAGGGATTTTAAGGGACCAGAGGTCCAAAACTTTGATCTTCAATATCTCAAAATGCAAAAAAAATTTTTAAACAAAATATGATACAAATAATGTGATAAACAATATGACAACATAATTTTTATGTTAACCGGTCCCTAAAAGAAGTTATAGGGTCGGCTCCTAAATCGATCTTTTCCAGATATCTCGAAAACGGTACATAATTTCTGAACAATTGTTGAACAAAATGTGTTTGAAATGACAAGAACTTTCTTTTGACATCAAGAAAAAGGGCCTGGCCCTTGAAATTAGGGGCCGAGAGGGCACTAAAGTTTTTAAGTGATAACTTTTAACTGTGAAATATTTTGTAATACGTTATAGGAGCAATTATGTTCATCATAACATTTATGACGTATAAATGACAATTATTTACTCCTACGTTACGTAATTAGGGATTTTAATGGGCCAGAAATCCGAAATTTTGATCCTCAATATTTTAAAATTGAGGAAAATTCTGAAAAGCAATAATGAACAAAATATGCTCAAAATAATGTGCTCAAGAATTTGCAACCATAATTTCTTTGTTATCCGGTCCCTAAAAGGAGTAACAGGGTCGGCTCCTAAAACGATCTTTTCCACATTTCTCGAAAAAGGTACATAATTTCTAATCACTTGTTGAACAGAATGTGTTTGAAATCACAAGAGCTTTCTTATGACACCAAGAAAAAGGGGCTGACCCTTCAAATTAGGGGCCGAGAGGGCTCTTAAGTCTTTTATTGATAACTTTTAACTGTGAAATATATTGTAATACGTTATAGGAGCAATTATGTTCATCATAACATTTATGACCTATAAATGACAATTATTTACTCCTACGTTACGTAATTAGGGATTTTAATGGGCCAGAAATCCGAAATTTTGATCCTCAATATCTTAAAATGGAGGAAAATTCTGAAAAGCAATAATGAACAAAAGATGCTCAAAATAGTGTGCTTAAGAATACGCAACCATAATTTCTTTGTTATCCGGTCCCTAAAATGAGTTAAAGGGTCCGGCCCCTAAAACGACCTTTTCCTGATTTCTCGAAAACGGTACATAATTTCTAATCACTTGTAAAACAAAATGTTTTTGAAATCACAAGAACTTTCTTATGACACCAACATAAAGGGGCTGACCCTTCAAATTAGGGGCAGATAGCGCTCTAAAGTTTTTCAAACAAATCTTTTACACCTAAAACAAAATACTCTCTGATATTTAGAATGGAGACCCCGTTTTTCTCTATTTTCAAGTTATGTTTAGCTGTTTTATAGCAAAATCAATTTCACACATGTATCTCAACTTCTAATATCGGACGGAAGACCTCATCGTTGCTCGCAACGAGATCGTGTCTAGTTACTTATATATTTCTTTACTACCATGATAGTGATTAGGGCATTTATTTTAAATTGCAAAGTTTATACTTTATCGTATTTTTGCAGTTAGACTTGCCATAGTAATTTCTAAAACTTGTTTGTAAGTTCTAATATGAAATTGTTACAAAACATCTTTTTACCTTATAAATGAATACTGGAGTAACGGTTGCTTATTGTCAAAGATTTCTAGAAACTAAACATATTAAACGTACATGTAAAATTGTATTTTATGTCTAATGTATTATTTCTTTGGTTATAGGTCAATGCCTTTATTTATCTATTTAATAAATTGACTGAAACCATCAACTGCCTCCTTTCTGCTCGGTTACATTTAGTATATAATTTTTATGCAAAATTATTTTAGTTTTTATTTTTTTTTTTTTTTTTGACAAGCCGTTTGATCAGTTGTAATACGTACATGCATTTTAAAATTATTTTTTAGTAATACAAGGTAAATGTTTGGGTTTTTTAAACAAGAAAAAGCACGAATAAACCGAAACATCGCATAAATGCATTGTAATATAGGCATTGTAAGTCATCCTCTGAGGGGGTGTGATATAGTTTATATAAATTAATAAAGATACTTGTCGGGGGCTTGTTCTAAATGGGGCGCAAATATAAAACATGTAGTCAATCAATCCTACTTATATTATAATCAACGAGAACATTCAATATGCATGCATCTTTAATTGAATTTCAACCAAAAACCTTGTTATATAACAATCTTCTCGTTAAAAAAAATCGATATATATTTGTTTAGGTTTGCAAATACTTGTGAACAATAAAATCAATGAAATATCTATATTTTTTCATTATCTGTTTTTTTTTTCTAAAGCTGTAAAATTTCGTTAGACGTCAAGTGGAAAA
This sequence comes from Magallana hongkongensis, assembly GCA_016163765.1. Classification (NCBI taxonomy): domain Eukaryota; kingdom Metazoa; phylum Mollusca; class Bivalvia; order Ostreida; family Ostreidae; genus Magallana; species Magallana hongkongensis. The sequence goes on along the minus strand of WFKH01003881.1, from coordinate 30,152,713 downwards.
AAAAAATTGAAAGAAAATGCTATAGGATGCCGAACTAAGCAGCATTGTCTAACGGGTAATCATTTGATAGATTTTGTGGTTAAATCACGTGATGATCACAAAATATGTACAATTTTATCTGCAAAGACCTCGACATATTGCATTTACGTGCATGCGTCTGAAAATGTTTTTAAATACGTAAATAAGTTAATGGTTAAAGAATACAACGATGTAATATACTAGTATTTATTTCGGTTTTTGTATAATATTAGGATAAATAAAGTTGATTGTTTTCGGAGATACTTTTAGTTATAAATTTTGTTGTTTAGGCACAGTTGTCATGATCACAATTGAAGATGATCTTGAAATAATCTTTAACATTAATGCCTAAATGTCTATCTAGATTAATTTTTGAGATTAAAGAAAAATTACCTCATGCTCATTTGAGAATTTAATACATGATTAAGAAAAGGATAATGCCTTGGTGGTAGAGTATGCATCAATTTATGTTGTTAGATATATTTATACTGGTATTCAAATCAAGTAAAACAACTGTTTGCATAATAATTGCTTAACTTATTATTTTATTAACAAATTATTCTATTATTTCAAAAGATGTCATTTTCAACAACAGAAAAATATTCTAATCAAACGCCGGAGAAACGTCAAGTTCGCAACGTTTGCCTACTGTAGACGTATTATATTTTGTGTTTACGATATTTGGCCGAAAATGATTTTTCAAAAAGCTAGCATGGATTTTATTTAGTGTATTTCTGAATGTACCTATTTCGCTACATGCATACATTATTTGATATTTGGCGATGCACTTGATTAAGCGGACGCCGTTGTCCAACAAAAATGCTAAATAGAATACACAGCCAAATGTAAAACGTTTACAGTATATCCATGCATTACATCGAAAATAACAAAAATATATTAACGTCGATTTTTCTTTTGTGACGTAAAAATAATCAGTTGCGATAATGAGGGGTTTTGCTTGGAACGGCTTATGTAATCAAACAAGAAATGCTATTAATTAACATAACATGATGTTTATTAATGGTCATACATGTACGAACTATTTGAGTTTTTACAGTCCATATACACATTTAATTTCCAAAAGTGAAGAAGTTTGCTATGATGGATTAATTTTAAGTTGTATTCAATAAAAAACAAATAATGTTGAAAAGATTCATATACATGTATTTCTTATGATTACATTTACTAGTAAGCTGCTTTCATTTTCCTCCAGGGCTTAAAGGGTCATTGTTATGCAAAACATTTCAAATTTTACTGATAATTCTTATTATGTACAATGCTTTACTAGGTATTTCTAATGGTATGTCAAAATTCTACCGCCAATTGTCTAGTGAAAAGCGAGATACAGAGTTCAACAAACCTTTTTTCTTTAAACAAAGCTCGTGCCATCTTTCTGTTTACATAGGTTGTATATAATGCTAAATGCTTCGTTTTTTTTCTTTCTTTTTTTTTAGATTTTTCTATCTGCAAGCTAATAATGACCTTTTTATATGAGTTTCTAGTGTTGTCGTTGTCACTTTTTTAGAAAATTTAGAAAATTAAAATAATGTATTTTTCTATTCAACCTTCATGTAAACAAGGTAATGTCATGAGCCTTGTTAATATTCGCTCATATTGCTCAAAACTTGACAACTGGCAGTACAATTTGTGTCACCATTGGAGATACCGTAGTTTAGCATTGTAAAGATTCGAATTAGAATAGTTGAATTTAAAAAAAAAATATCGTGACCATGTCTCTTTATATTAAATATTCAAGGAAACAGTATGAAAGTATCAAACGCAAGTCACATACACAACGTAGTACATATTGTTGAGTTTTATTGAATAAACACGGGAACATGGTCTGAAGCAATATTTATATCTTTATCAGATCAAACAACGGAACTCAAAACAATAAAACGAAAGGGAAAACAACCGGAAAACATGTTGAATTCAGCAAAGATGGCCAATTTGATAATTATATCAACTGGATCTGTGATAACGGTCGTGCTATTAACATTGATCTCATGTACATACCGCAAAGGTTGTTCCTCAGTAAATGTTAATGGAAACAATCATGCCTCTCAAAATGTTCAAGAAATGGACACCGTCTATGCTGAAATCAGTAGAAGAAGGACCTGAAAAAATAATCATCTCAAGCTGTGACTTTTTTGGTTGTTCGGATAATGGAATAAAGATCTTTAACATAAACAACTGAAAATTAAAATATTTGTAATGGGAAATATAATGGATTACCTAATTTTGAACAAAATACGAATAAGACGAAGAGCAACTCTGATATGTTAGTTTTTCTTACATTTTAAATTGTTTATATATTGTTTTCTTCTATTTCAAATTGAAATAATTCAATTTACAAAAAGTAAGTTGCATTTACTTTTTTAGCATTTAGTCATTAAACATATTGTTGTAGATGTGCACGTACATATGGAAATATAAAGACATGCACATTTACAAAAGTATAAAAATTATTTTCATTGTCCTTGGAAATATTAATTTTTATGTTTTAATGTATATCATTACATGTACCTAAGTGTTATGCTGAAAAGAATAAATTCAGCACTGATATAAAAATTTAATTCTAAGTTTTGACCTACCGTATACATAAAAAAAGACATCACCTTTACAGCAGTATTTATCTCTTTCCAGCCGATGTTTTTATTGCATAATACTTTTAAAAAAAGTTAGCATCATTATAAATTCGTTCTAAAGACGATATGTTTTTAGATATTTGACGTAGCGTTTTAAACTAGCAATGTTTAGACAAAGTTAAAAGTATAAAAACAATTAATCTTTAGAACATGTTCTCAAATGTGATTTGATAATTAAATGTCTACTTTTAGTAAATAACTGCTATGAAACATTTAAGATATAGGTTAAATATGAACTATATAAGTTTAAAATCGGGGCGCTATAGTCCTAATACAAAAAGATATATATTAAAATAATTCGGATGATTTCTTAAAGAAACTACAAAAACCACATAATCCAATTTAGAATACTGAAATTTGTGGATGGCTACAAATGTTTCAAGTGTTGTATGAAGAAAACTGAAGACTTGTTTTTGTTTTTTTAACTAGAAATTTGGTGTTGCTGAAAAGGCAGATGTAAATTTATCGATTGCTTTATGGCGTACTATGGTTGAAACATTATTATCTATATTTTGTTTATTTTTTCAATAATATTCTGATACCAATTGAAAATTGTATTCTATTATCTTTTTTCATCGCACAAGAAAGTTTCTGACGTAGTACATGTAGAACCAGTTTGCTTGCTTCTTTTTTAATGATATCTTTATTATCGAAATAAATATTTTGTTGCTATACTTCCTCTTGCTATTAATTTGCAAAATATACAATGCAATAAAAACAAAATAATTATGTGTTCTATAAAATAAAGTTTACCAATATTTGTAATTAACGTGATGAAATTTTAACAGTCCTTTCCCAAAGAAGGCAAATATTTAATGTGTAACGATGTTGCGTAGATTTGCGTCGGGGTTGCGTACTTGCATTTTCTGTTTTCTAGAATGGTCATATTAACTGTTTAAGCAATCGGTACGTATTGCTTTCATTCATTATTCAATAGTTTATTGTCTCCTTCAAAAAATCATTGAATTAATTACTCTGTCTGCTTATATTGCTTAGATTTATATTAAAGTTTCTTTTTATTTTGATAACAGTGTATTTTATGATAGTACAGATGGATGTCTTGTAAATCACTACCGAGTTGGAGAGAATTGCACAAGTACATGTACTCATTTTGAAAATTTGGATCTAATAATTGTTAACTAACTAGGTCATTGAAGGAAACACGCACATAGACTCATTCGATCTATAATGACCAAAAGAAAAAAAAATAAGATATTTGGACATATCTCTGCTTTGCAAATAACTAGAAATATTAAGTCATCATTGATTAATTGAATGTTTAACCTCAACACATTAGTAACAAGCTTTAGTATTTCAACGAACGTACTTTTGATTCTTTCTTTCCTTACTTCTAGCCAATGCAACGTGTTCGGTTAATGATGTAGTCAAGAAAAAGTGAAAAAAAGTGAATTTGAAATGTTTGCCATTTGCCTTGTACAGATGTATATGATATACTAGTTTTTGTAGAGTGTCCAATTGGGTATTTTCGACAAATTTGCTCTGGAAAATGTTCTTGACCTAATTACGGAGCTTTATGTAATAAAGTGTGTGAGTGTCAACCATGTCATCATACAGGTGGTTGCAATTCAACTTAACAAACCACAGGTAGTATTCACGGAGTTTGTTAAATAAATCGACATTTAGCACACATAGTCAGTGGAATATATTTACATCCATTAAGTATTATGCCTTATATTTCTTAAGAGAATTGATTGTAATTCATGCTTGCATGACCAGAGAGAAGTCTACGAGATGCAGTGAAACGACATAGCTGTGGCGTAAGAATATACGAATTCTGAACTGTTTTAATATGCATTGACTAGCTTTGAAAATAAAAACTTTAATTCTAGAAGCTAAATAAAATACTTTCTACGCTGTCCACTGATGTCTCCTTTGAATATTTGCTGTTGACTATTGTATCTTTGATGAATCAAAACTACAGCTAAATTGGAAGCTTGAAAGCGCAGAATCCACGAAGTTCCACGAGCTGCTTCCAGACCTTATGGGGTTCTAGTTACCTTAGTAACCTTCATATATATGGGAGATTTGCTGTTCTTTATGTGTAACATTATACTCGAAAATTATAATAATTTACGTTATTTGGTGCTTTGTTCGGGCTTTGAAGGTAGCTAGCATTGCAGAAAAATACTATAATTAAAATACGTTTGTATTTTAGCTATATGTTTCTGGATGTTTATATATTATGTAATTTGTAGAATGTCCAGCTGGATGTTTAGGACAAAACCATTCTGACAGATGTCCCTCAATGACCTACAAATGGAGCTTGGTGCAATCACACATGTCGATGTAAAGCGTGCCTTCAAATAATAGGATGTACATATACCGAGTCCATAGGACTATTATATTAACAAACACATATTATTCAGATTTAGTTGTTTCATTTCGTAATGAATTCTTAAAATGTTCACATTGAGTTAAATAGTATTTAAAAGATATTTGTGACTTGCTAAGAAGTAAGTTTACCTAAGGTATTAATTGTGATCGAGATCAAGATGATATGTTTTCTTTGCCAAAATTAATATTTTGACTAGATTCATATATTTGGTTTTAATATTAGAGAAAGGAAACCTAAGCTGCTCGGAATGTTTACATTGATTGGGATCCAGAACAGTTTGGACATACATAATTTTATATATAAAAATACAAATGTACAAATGTTTTTCCCTTATATGGCATTATTTAAGCAAATCTTAAATACTTCTTTAAAGCAAGAAGACCGGGTTATGAGGTCATATTAACACATGACAAAAATTGGTCACCAATTTTTCTACGGACACAAACTAACCGAGAGATGTTAAGTACAACTCAACATTAGAATCAGACAAAATCAGTATCATGCGACGAAAAAATTTTATTAATCATATTGTTTAAATAGCTTTTTAATCCCTTTTCTCATTTATATTGCCTGATTTATAGTGATATTTAAAAATAGATTAACTTATAAGCTTCTAACAATTACATTTAGGGCTTCTAAGAATGTCAAAAAATGTCGATATTCGTTGCTTAGCAACAACCTTTTAAGATAAAAACCTCTGGGTTTTTTTTTTTCAATTGAATTATGATAAAGATTGGGTCTAATAATAATTTGGAATGTTTTTATTTGTTATCTTTTTTGCTTTTTTAAAAATATATATCTTGTTGAATTTCACTTAGAATTGTGAAAATGCTGACTCAGCAAATTTTGCAAAACATATAAAAATTTCTTCGCCTCAGAAAAAAATTTCACAAACTATTAATTTATGTTTCTTGTTTTTTAAATGTAGCAAACCGTTAATTCCTTGACAAAAGCGCAATACCAATAATTTATTACATCAAGACAGATTTTGACCCCCTCGAAATATGAGAATTTTAGGCAATCTGTTATAGAATAAACCTCTGGTTGTTAGGGAAATTGCAAAGTGCAGATTTCCATAGCAACTGTAATCTGATTCCATAAATTATTTCAATACATAAATAGTTATATAAAATGAATATGTGCACAAAAAACCATTGAATTCTGAAAACCTTTATGTATCACTATTTGTCTGATTCTTATGTGGACTGGTACTTAAATCACACTTGTTTTGCCTTGTGATGAAACTCAATAAAATTAAGCATAAATATTTAGCTTCGTTAGCGATTCCTACTTTTGTTACACAAAACATTATTCCTTCCTTTTTACAAAATAACATCAACTAATATAAATGATAACTTCGAAATTGTTACAAAGCGTCACTAAAAATTTACAACAATAAAATCTACCAAAGTGGTAAAAATACTAAGTTTCATCATGTCCATCCTTTCTTAAAAATCCCCATTAAAATCGCAATTGCAATATCACTGACCTTTGATGCATACTGCAGTCTCAATGCGTGATCACCATGCCTAATCCATCTTCTGTTTCTCTATCGATTTCATCTATCCTTTTTTTTTTCCAAAAACGAATTTAAAAGCTCGACTCTAAACTTTTTGAAAGAAAATCGCGGTTTTGAATCGTATTAACTCCCCAAGTGATTCGATTTTTTCAGAAATTATCCATAAATCTGTTATCAGTCGCTGTGGTCTGTTTACCGTGATTATGAAATATCAGTATTTTTTTCGGTGCTATAGAGATTCACTATTCCAGTGTGATAATATTGAGCAAATATAGTCGAAAAATGTAAATGGTTAAAGTTAACAAATTTTAAAATTGTGAAATAAGCAGCCTCCTTGTCAGGGTTCTGATGGCAAGACCTATTTTAAGTCAACCAAGAAAATGCGAAGGCTTCTTTTTATATTCATCTACAAACAGTTTAAAAGCAAACTATCGGTATGTACATATTTGTAATTAGTATGGATACCTTAAATTTACAAATTTAGAACTCCTGACCATGGGTAATGGGTAATGATCCATCAAAAATAACAGAAATACTTTCTTTGATCGCTTTAATGATATTAAAGTATTAATGTACATATTCTTGTAGATACATGTAATGATTTGATTTTTTGATTTAATGACATCGATAGACTAAAAAATAGCTAGATTTATTTGTCTCAATATACTCGGAGAATAAATTTGATACTTTGACTAATTGTATTATTAATCTCAATATAATAAGATAAGACTGAAATTAAAGGAAAGCAAATGATGGGATATATCGCAGGACTTTTCCTACTTACCTACATTTCAATCAGTTTGTATATTTATAATCTTATTCAAGAGCACTGCTGCGCGTGACATTTGGAAGCTTAAACTTATAGTATAATTTTTTTTTAGAATATGAGGTTTTTAAACATTAAATTAATGACATATCTCGGTATTGTTTGGTAACGCAATACAGAGGTAGGGTGACTGTGTCGAACTGATAAATGTTCACCTTATTATCTACATTTAAAATTTCTTAAAAGCTCGTTAATCATTGGTTTCTATTTTGTGTCTGCAACAAAGATTTAACCTACATGCATGTGAACATGGTCCAAATTTTCTGAGATGAGGTTTATATTAATTTCATTGTCATTCCATTTATATGTCCTACCTGTAAAACACCCAACTGTGTTATACTCATCAGTTTTATGTATATACGTTATATCTCATTTAATACTTTTAAGTAATATATGTTTTTTTAACTTCATAAAAGTACGGCTGACTAGTTTGGTCATTAGAGTTTGCCCTTTGGGTGGTAATATGCATCAATGTTTTTGTATATAATACGTGTGTTTGTAAGAGTTCATACTTGGCAGTATGTCTTAACTAAGACTATGCTTACTTGAATTAAGTACTTAAGTGTAAGTAAAGTATAGTATTCGTGTAAAGCCACAATTGCTTTTGATACATAAGTAAATTATTTTGTTTGTACATGTTGGTTAAGATCCCATACGGGCATCCGGACTTGCGGCCATTAAGTAGGACCTCCTTATTTACATTGTTTATCTTTCAAGCGGGATTTATTTCTTAGCCGTTTACTTTTTGATACCACCGTTTACCTTGTTTCAAAGGTAAATCAACGACTGTAAATAGGACAAGGAACAAAATATATAACGTTTTATTGTAAAATACTGATGTAAGCTATAAAAGATGTTTAAAATACACCAAAAATTTCATCAAATTGTTTGTTATCAAAACATTTAAGTAGCTTTATCCATAATTGATAATGTTCAAAATAGACCATTCCAGTATATAGCATTGTTCCACGCATATTATTATGAAATATTTACCCTCCATCTGCTCGAAATCGAACCACCTGAGCCCTTCATCTTCATAAAGTAAAACATCACAAAATAAATAGGTATGTTGCACTCTGCCACTTTTGTGACTTTATTATTTAACCAAATTTGGTTTGCAATAATCAGAAAAATGACAATAGATGATAATGTAACAATACGTTTATAAAATTAATTATAAAATTATGAATATTTGATTCTTTATGCTATCAATATTTTGCAACTAAAATAATCAATAACTTCCATTACTCATGGAATCAATGATGTGATTGATTAGATAATTTATCAAAAACATAATCCTTGTGATCTGAAAGCGCCATGTGCTTGATTAGTTCTAATTCATCAAATTCAGACCCCAAGGAGAGAGAAAGAAAAATTAAGTGGCAAAGTGCATTCCTATACCTTTAAAAGTGGACTAATATTTGCCCGGATATACATATGCCTTACAAACATTAGTCCCATATACATGTAAAAACATACCAATATTTTTCATGCACGGGTAAGGATATACAGGGTGATCCATAAATTCTGATACTATTGTAAAACCTCATAAAATTCTTACCCGATGGGATAAACAGTTAACTAAGGTATCATTCTAATCTCCAGTGGCTAACATTTTATATCAATAGTAAAATACGAAAAGAATCTAATTGCAAAAGAAGCAAAGACGTCATATAATTGGTGTTGGGTTTTTCATGGTGCCCCATCTTTACTAAAGGGCTAGAAATCGGCTACTGTACTTTGACACTCGTTCACCTTAAACTATAATCCGTTCTATGATGAACTGGTTTTTGCAGACATAAACTTTTTAGAGTAGTAGGGAACTAAAGATTTAAAGATCAACAATCAAAGAAAAATAGAGTTCACCACATAGGCTTATATAGTGAAAGAACTAAGGACAACTACGGACAACAAGGAAAATCATGATCTTTGTTTTGTCCAGGTTCTCTGATCATCTGCAAAAGCCTGAATATGTTAGCAAGAAGTGTATTCATTGATATAAAAAATAATATAATTGTGAATAGTAGTAGATCAAAGCATGAAACATTTACCCAAAATACATCAAAAATGGTTGTATGGTTTGAAACAAAATTGAAAAAAGTTTCATTCCCTTTAGGACTTAGCCCAGATGGTGGCTTACTGCTGCATTACTCATAACCCTTTTGTAAACCAGGGGTGGGGATCTTTCATTTGATGTTATTAAATAATTAAGTTAATAAATAAAACCTTTAAATCTTAAATATCATAGCTGCTAATTGAAAGAAATGTGGAGAGGAATCAAACAGAAGAGTAAACAGGGTGCGATGGCAATTTGTTTTAAAAACTTATTTTTGTACCTGCAAAACAAAAAACGTCAAATTAACCATATGACGTAATTTTGCTATTTTGATGCTAATATTTAATTTCCCTGCTCTGCCATGTAAGGCACGTAAACGGCACTTAACCTAAATAGTATAAAACGGTACTCGTTGTATATTCATACGATATGTTTCACTGAATTTAGATTTGTTCTTTTAAACTGTAATGGACATTCAAAACAGTATCAGATATTTTGGATCACCCTGTACATATGCCCCACCCAAAAAGATACATTAAGGTAACCTAATAATTACTATATATAGTAATCATAGGTAAGAATATACATATGTCCAACCTATTCAAAGCTTCAAACGAAATTAAAAATTTATATTACATTTCAAATCCATTGAAACTGTCAAAGGTAGGAATTAAACTATTACGGACAGTCATATAATTAGCCATTAAAAGTTATCAAGAAATATACATGTGTTCCTGAATAACAGTGTCCATCCGCAAGTCCACAGTCACTCGAGTTATGTTGTGTTTGCTCTCTCTATACTAAATTAACTGGTCTAATGTAACTTTTGAATGCATCTGATTTCCATCGACCTACGAGTCTTATTTTGCTGTCACTCATGCCAAGGCCGCACAGTGAGACGCCATGTCTATCCGGAAAGAAAAGCTAGTAATTCGACTCATATCCAGCTTTGCAAATGAGAGACAGTTGTTTAATACCGCCGAAAATTTACCCCTGGAAACTGGAATATTTGGTACATGTACATAGCAAAATAGTGGCCCATTTTGTTCTCCTCTTAACTTAATGTAGTCTTGTAGGCATTGAACTTGACAATACTTTTTGTTACTTGCAGAGTGAATAGCAAGAAAAAATGGTTTGCCCATGTGATGTTTATATGTAATAAATTTGATAGTTAAATGATTTTGCTCCCTGGAAATTAAATTAAATTGAATTATTTTTTTGTAAATTACCTTTTGACATGATGTTATTTCTCCCACTCTCAAGAATCCATAAAAGGCCAACAAAAACATTGCTCTAAACATGGCCGTTTCAAATGCATTAGCAACTGTAACTGGTAAAAAGTCACAAATTTGATGCAAAATATTTTTAGTAATAGGTATTCTAACATCTTGTGAAGGTCTAAGTTTGCGTGTTGATAAGAACAATTTTTGTATCAAAAAGGACGAGCATGGATCCCCAAAATTGTTGAGCATTTGAATGTAACTAATAGCAGAGAGATAAGATGAAATAGTTGTTACAGCATAGTCCCTTGAAAATAGGTATGCAACATAGTATACTAATATATGTGGCTTCACTGGAAACTCAATAATTAACTCGTATTTCTCAGCAAAATCTTTAAACACTGTCCACGCATGTGAGTACGAAGCTAATGAGGAATTAGTAAGGCTCGCATCCAATAGTCTCTGTATGTCACCTCTTAATTTGGAAATTGCGGTAGTGGGGGTATATTGACTGGATTGCTGTCGGCCCAGGTTGCCAGTTGTAAAAACTGATGTACCTTCGAACGAGAAAGACAATCACATAGTAAATTTTCTTTTGAAGTCAAATGCTGAACTTTAAAATAAATATTTAACTTTAAGCATATCAAAACTAGTTTTCGTAAAATAAACATGATGTGCTTATCTTTAGCAGTTTGCTTATTAATGACATAAACCAGTGCTTGATTGCCTGTGTTAAATAAAATGCACTTATTAGCCATATATTTTGACCAGACATCAACCGCCAAAACTATTGGGTATAATTCTAAAACTGCTATGTTCTGATTTCGCCAACTGTCATCCCATCCCATCAACCACTGACTACCAAAAACTGCAGCATATCCCACAGCTCCAGATGCATCTGTATATAACCTTTGTTCGCTTGAACTTAACCATATATCTGAGAGAAACATTGAAGAACCATTAAAATTACACAAGAAATCATACGAAACACTTAAATCATCCTTAACTTGTTTCGTCATCCTAATTCTATAAAACTGTATTTATATTCCAATAGTCAAATCTAGTACAGGTTGCCTCCTTAAAAAGGCCCTGCCTGGCAACACTACATTACAAGCAAAATTCAATAAACCTATAATTGACTGCAGCTGTTTTAATGTTAACTTAGATTGTTCCATCGCAAACTGAATTTTGTCGACACACTTTAATTTGTTTCCTATGGCAATCTGCATTCCATTTTTATTGAATCCAATTCATAACCCAGATAGGTTATAACTTGGTTAGGACCAATGTTTTTTTTTCAAGTGAAATGGCAACCCCAATATCTGAATACATAGCAAAAAAAGATTTCAGTTTGTAGACAGATTGAGTTGGCGATGTATCCAGAATGATAAAGTCATCCAAAACATGTGATATGCATGGTATACCAAGTTTATTTTGTGCTATCCATTGTAGGGCTGTTGAGAATCGTTCAAATATTTTACAAGATGAACTTAGACCAAACTGCAAACATGTATCAAAGTAACATTAACTCTTCCAAGACCCAAGAAAGGTATACTGAGATTGGTGTATATTAATAATTCTAAATGCTGACTTAATGTCAGTTTTACAACAGAACGCACCTTTTCCACACTTTTTTAATAAAATGAATAGCATCTGAAATAGATGAGTATTGAACAAATGACTCTTCAGGTGGTATGCCATCATTAATTGATTGATTTTCTGGGTATGACAAATGATGAATCATTCTAAGTTCACCTAGCTCTTTCTTTTCAACCAAACCTAGTGTTGAACACTGTAAATTGGAAAATGGTTTATATTCAAAAGGTCCTTGAACTCTACCAGCCAAAATTTCTGTTTGTATTTTTTAACCAATAATTTCTGGTTTTGTAAGGGCAGAATTTAAATTGTTTGACTCTTTTCCGGGACATTCTCCAACAAAGCCTAAATAAAAACAATTTGTAAAATCCTGAACTAAATAATTAGTTTCATCTTCATCATACCCTGATAACCAATGGGCAAGTCTTGGGTCCTTGCTTGGATGTAGCAATCTATTTTGATTGGTTGTATTGTTTCCCTGTATATGTACTACCTGCTTGGTTTTGAATCTTCTGCATGACACGAAAGGGCTGCTTTGCTTGATTTGTACACTGAATAAATGGGTGTGACCCGCCGCAGTTATAACATCTATGTTGGAACCGACAAGACAAGCCTGCTGAACAATGCCTACCTGAATGGTACTGGAAACAGACACCTCTCGGCATAGAGCTATACTGCATACCTTTATGACTTTTGTTAGGTTTTGAAGGTAGAGATGTTGTCCGTCTGGCATTAACATACAATTACATGTATACATCACCCCATGCCACCTGTCCTTGAGCAACCAGCATTCTAAAATCGGTGTCATAAGCTTTTCAATTGCCCTTGGCATCTGCTATATCTCTGACTGCTTCTAAATGCTTAGCTAATTTAGATTGTTATTCCTGATATTTCGTGCAATAAATTGCAGCAAACATATTCCATGCTGTTAGCCAGTCATGCATTGAGGAGAACGTTACCTCGTTTTGGGTATCATTCTCGACCTGGTGGATTGTCAGCTTGCCTGGACTGTCACCAATATATATATATATATATATATATATATATATATATATATATATATATAATATACTTTGTAGTTCCAGAAATAATCGCCTGAAACTTCAGCGCATTCTAGACAAAATAGGTCCGCGCAAGCTTCTATAGAGATGAACGTTGCCTTGTTAATTGAGGTGGACGCCGTCGAAAAGAAAAAGAAATTTATGGTCACACGCCTAGAACATGGGCGATGGGAAGAGGTCGTTATGCTCCCAAAATGAAGCGAATTCAAATCTTTGCAGAGAAGTTTTGAGAAGGATATTTACTTCATCTACAGTATTGTTGTAATCAAAACACTGCTTAAATCGGGTCAACAATTTACATACATGGATTTGAGAGACTACAAATCTATAATGTAGTACCGGTACTAAAGATACAAGATCTGCTGCCAATTCTTCGGGAGAAGTCGAACATCATTACCCCCGATAATTAGAATTATGTTACGAGGTTTTACTTTTTCAATGAAACTAGCATCCTCACGGAGAATGCCCGAAATAGTGCGAGCTCCCACTCCTCTATAGAATATCCTATGATTTGCTTTTAGGCCCAGATCCTCACAGTACCTAACATCCGCATCACTTACAAGGAACTGTTGAAAGCGACGCACAATAGAATGACCTAATATAAGTACTTTATTGGGCTCCATAAGTAAAATAAACAAAAATATATACCTTACCGCTTTAAAGATCGCTTTGAAAATTTTCAGTGCTTAGCTATCGGCGTACTGAAAGAAAGTGAGAACCCACGCTATTTAAATGACGCTCCCACAATTTTACCGCGGAACAATTCCATTGGTTACATCCTGCGACGTTGATTTTGTGTCCATATATGAAGATGCTGTTTAACTTTGACAATACCGCAGGAAAGATAACTCTCGCAAACTTAACAAAAACATTTTCAATATACATAAAACATTTTAAGGAATCTTGAAATTCTTATATAGATATCTTATTATCCTCTCAACAAACTGTGGCACACCTTGTTATTTTTTTTCTTTCTACAGACTTTGCTTGCAATGTATCAGAAGTTAAATATATAAAATGTCTTTGAATAAAGATTAATTAAATTTATGATGAAAGTAGTACAATACAGAAAGACAAATACGAAATGGTGCAAATTGTCCTATCAGATAAATTTAATTAACGCTCAATACTGAACACTTTTAAACTTTTAGAATGATATTTTGTTTTCATTTCCTATTGGGTTGTTTAATGCATGAACTAAATAAAAGTACAATTGTACTAAATTATAAAATTATAGCAATTTGTCCAGGAACTTGTATTTTCTTGTACACCCTGTAAAAATACATGAGAATCAAAGTGTTAGGCATAAGTGCATATTAATAGACATGACTTCTATTTATGAATTTAAATCGGTGGTTGCACATGAATAATAAACACTTTAAATATCAATAATTTTGAGAGACGTATATAATTAAACTTCTTTTCAATGTTAACCAGTATTTCGAGTGCATTTTTAGGTCACCTGAGTCACTCATGTGACCTATTGCTAGCTGTTTTTGTCCGTCGTCGTTCGACGTACGTCATTCTCCGTTCGTCGTTTGTCGTTGGTCGGTCTTCAACTTTTGAACATTATTAGCTTCTTCTCTGGAACCACGGAACCAATTTCAAGCAAATGTGGCATATAATATTTATGGGTAAAGGTGAGTAAAAATTGTGAAATTCATGGCCCCTGTATCCCTGGGGTCTGAGGGCTGGGGCTTACACCATCAAAATAAATGCAATCTTTAAAAAATCTTCTTCTTCACTCCTGGACATCAAGCAGTCAAACTGCTGGCATGATTGTAATAAGCATTGAACTCTCTACCAAAATTGTGAAATTTTTGGCCCCAGGGTTAGGGGTTCTGGCGCTAGAGAGGGGCTCTAATGATTATATAGTGAAAATGCATTATTCTTTGAAAATCTTCTCCTCTGCTCCTGGGTATTTAGTCCATGAACTAATTACATAGTTGTAATGAAGAATGCCTATTCCAAATTTTTGAATTTGATAACCCCTGGGTCAGGGGTTCTGGTGTTAGGGCGGGGCTCTAATGATTATATAGAGAAAAAGCATTAATTCTTAAAAAATCTTCTCCTCTACTCCTGGATATTAAGCAGATGAACTATAAGTACATAGTACTGATAAGGAAGAATGCTTCTTCCAAAATTGTGAATTTCATGGCCCCTGGGTCTGGGTTTCTTGTGTTATGGTTGGGCTCTAATGATTATACACTGAAAATGCATTAATTCTTTGAAAATTTTCTCCTTTGCTCCTGAATATTAGGCAAATGAACTTTCAGTAGATAGTTTTGATGAGGAAGGGTGCCTCCTCCAAAATTGTGAAGTTCATGGCCCTTGGGTCAGGGGTTCTGATGTTATGGTGGGGCTATAGATGAATGCAGTAATTTTTTTTGAAAATCTTCTCCTCTGCTCCTGGTTATTTATCCGATGAATTAAGTACATAGTAATGATGAGGAAGAGGGCCTCTTCCAAAATTATGAATTTTATGGCCCTTGGGTTTGGGGTTCCCGTGTAAGAGCAGGGCTCTAATGATTATATAGGGTAGGATGGTGTAATTTTTACCGATTTTTTTTTTTTTGTACTTAAGATTTGTTCAGTTATGTCACTGTGTGTTATGCTAAAAAATTTTAATAATTTTTTTATAATTTAGAAAAAAATATTGAATTAAAAATTCCCTGAATATTAACAATGATTTCATTAGCCCTGTAATTATAATGCACATGAATATAAATTGCAAAAGCCACACTGCAGCTACTCAGGTGACCGAAAAGGCCCATGGGCCTCTTGTTGTAAGCTTTGTTCTCAAAATGATGAATCATGAACCAAGAACCAATTAGTAAGAAGCACGTATTTAACTTTTTAAGGTGAACTTTAATCCAAAATAATATGGCTTTAGACAATAAGTGATTATACTGTTCTACAAAACAGTCAACTGAAATTATTCAAAAAATGAATGTACTCTCTAACGTGTGAGAAGCCATATCATCTTATATGAATTGAGGCAAAATATAGTAATAGAATTATATTTAACGTGTGACTGAAGCTGAAAATTGATTCAAACTTAATATATCTACTAACGTCTAATTGTAGGAATATAACTGAAATGTACAATCATTTGTTTGAATTTCCAGAGAATTCTAAAACTATTACAAACTTTGTTTTGCTAACCTCAAATGAAGAACAGGTATTTTAATGATACAGGCGATAATATAATAATATAAATAATATAAATAGATATATCTTTAAATAAACGCACTGTTAATTAATTTGCACAACCCTTTAATGAAGTATGGTTTATACCTTTGATTACAGATGTAAATTTTTATTTTTATTTTTCTAGACTTTTTATCTTCAAGTTCATTCTAATAGGTAGGTATTCAAATCTGTTTGAACAATTGTAGAAAGGCAGATATATGATTTCAATCTAATGTTTCAATGAAAAATATCTCTTTTATTTATTCATTTTATTTCTCTTAATAGAGATCAAAATGATACTAAAATGACTGTTATTACAATTCTTTCAAAGAGGGAAATTTTTGCAAAGGTATGTTAAACATACTAGTTATTATATAACATACAAGTTATTATATGCTTGACTTTATTGAATTGGTTCTTATTATTAGATTACCTTTTAAGAAAAATGATAAACCTCTAAAGCTATAACTTTTTCTGCAGGCTACTATTTTTACTTTGTTTGACCTTTACCTTATTTTTATGAATTTTCCATCATCAAACATATTGACATGCATGTACACGTGTATGAATAATTTTGTAATGCCTAAGATATTAACTTGTACTTGTTTATGGTCTAAGTAGATCATACACTAGCTCATAATAACTGCCGAGGATAATATTTAAAAAGACTTGCACTTAAATTTATTTTAATCATCTTGAATACGTAAAAAGAACGACCAAAAAATGTACTGTAGTAATGATTGCATTGAAAAAAAATTATAGTGGAATCTGGGAGTCAACCAGTGTTCTAATTTAACTGCCCAATGCAGGGAAACCACTAACAACCTCGTGTGAGTATATGTGTTCAAAGCCTGAATGAGAAACCATCTTATTATACCAAACCTTTCTGTCTGTATTTCGAGATATATATCTTAGCAGGTATGATTCATAGCTCTATAGAAACTGACAGCGCTGAAATCTTTACGATCCAGTTCCATCCAGTTTATCGATGGATCGAAACCTTTAGCAACCTAAAAAAAACCACAGACTGCACAAAATTATCATTAATGAAAAATCAAACTCCCCTATGAGAAGAATTAACTATTTCTCTATCTAACGTGCTGATATCCATTAACAATGATTTAGTTATTTTTACTTACTCTTTATAAGAATTTTAAGATTTCTTAAAATGCTTTATGTATATTGATGATGTTGCTATCTAGTTTGTAAGAGTTATCTCTCTTGCACCACAATACCAAATTCCTGGCATCTTCATATATGGTTACGAAATTGATCGCGCAGTGTATAACCAATGGGATAGTTTCCCGGGGAAATTGTGGGTGCGTCGTTTCGTTAGCGTGGGTAATCACTTTTTCACTGAACGCCGGTCAGATTACAGTCTTTGGACATTTTTAAAAGCGTTTTAAAGCGATCAGATCTGGGTTTTTTTTTTCGCTTTTTATATTCTAATGGAGGCAAAAAAAGTGCATGTGCCTATTTCGGGTTACTCTATTGTTACTGTTTCGTGCATTCTTAATGAAGATTCCGACTTTATGACATATATCTGATTGTCGCATGAAATGATATTAGTAGTGTGATATTAGTAGTGCGACCTCCCCTGAGGAATTGGCAGCACAGCAATCAGTTGTGTCGGTGCGACATAACAGATTTTGCAGTTTCACGTGTACACGTTTGTAAATTGTTGCCCTCTTTTCATCGGCGTATTAGTTACAGATGCAATCGTTGATCAGGTCAATGTCCTTCTTAATGAGTCTTTTCAGTAATTTCAATTATCCTCTTTTTGGCAGCACAATGACTTTTCCCTATCACCTAATTCAAATCATGTGCACGCTCATAAATTCCACCCAGATGGCGTCCATTTGAATGACCAAGGCAATGTTTATCTCGGACTGTACAAAATTTTGAGCCGACTTATTTTGTCTAGAATGCGCTACGGTGCGACTCTTATATCATTGCACTTGGAATCAGCACAGTTTGCTTGTGTTTTCCTGAGATATTGATTTATTTATTTATTCATATTTTTGTGCCTCCCTGAGGCTTATCTCATTGCACTTGGGATCTACACAATTTACTTGTGTTTTCCTGAGATTTTTATTTATATATTTATTTTCATATTTTGTGCCTACCTGATGCTTATCTCATTACACTTGGAATCTACACAATTTACTTGTGTTTTCCAGAGATTTATTCATTTATTTTCATATGTTTGTGCCTCACTGAGGCTTATATCATTGCACTAGGAATCTACACAATTTACTTGTGTTTTCCTGAGATTTTTCATATTTCTTTTGCCTCCCTGAGGCTTATCTCATTGCACTTGGAATCTACACAATTTACTTGTGTTTTCCAGAGATTTTTATTTATTAACTTATTTATTTATTTTCATATGTTTGTGCCTCCCTGAGGCTTATCTCATTGCACTTGGAATCTACACAATTTGCTTGTGTTTTCCTGAGATTTTGTCAAATCTCTTTTGTCTCCGTGAGGCTTATCTCACTGCACTTGGAAGCTACACAATTTACGTGTTTTTACCTGAAATATTTGTTTATTTATTTGTTTTTTTAATATATTTATTTTCATGTTGTTGTGCCTCCCTGAGGCTTGGCTTAATATCTCATTGTATTGGAAATCTGAACAATTTACTTGTGTTTTCCTGATATTTTTCATATCAATTTTGTCTTCCTGAGGCTTATATCATTGCACTTGGATTCTAAATTTGTATTATTTTATTCCGGGAATTTTATTTTTGAGCATATTTGGTTTTGTCTCTTTAGGTTGACCGGATGTTGACATACTTTTCTATTTTTACTAACCAAAGGCAGGTTATTTATATATAATTTTAGTTTCCTCGTTTAACAACTGCAATCATGCCAAAGAGGAAGAGCCAGTCTACAGTGGTTCCTACTGTTCAGTCTGCACAGAAGAAAAAGAGAGTCGCGACTGCGAGTTCGGAGTTGCTGGCAGCCATATCTCCCGAGGTGCTCGACACCATTACGAAACAGGTCACGGACAGAGTGACAGCCTCAATTAAAGAAGAATTGAAGGCGCTCATCAACAACAGCACTTCCAATATCAAGATAAGTATATGTTCAAATAATTTTGGCGCATCTCAGTCCAAATTTGAGGCTCTTGCTCAAGAACAAATAATACAGCAGTCTGTAGAAACTGAGGTCATAAACCATGCGGAAAAGATAACGGGTAAGTGCTCAACTGCATTTGTCAGCACAGCCGTGCCAATCGACGCAAGAGTCTCAGACCAGATTAAATCAAAAATATGGTCAAATCAATTTATAGAGTTTAAAAGTCTCTTGTCAAATGAAAAACAAGAAAGGGTAAGTTTTCTCTGCAAGTTGAGGAAGGGGATGATGTAGGAAAAATAACCATTCATCAGCTGGATAATGAGTCTCAAAACGAGGTAAGTGTTGCATCTATGCATGACTGGCTTGCAGCCTGGAACAGGTTTTCAGCGATATATTGTAGCAAATATCCGGATCAACAAGCTAGGTTAGCAAAACACTTAGAAGCGGCTAGGGACATCGCAGACGCTAAGGGCAATTGGAATGGTTATGATATGGATTTTAGAATGCTGATCGCTCAAGGACAAGTCGAATGGGGCGATGTACATATGGAACTATATGTCAATGCCCGACTCGCAACGAGCCAATCAACAAAACCTAACAAAGGTAGTAAGGATATACATTATAGTTCAATGCCAAGGGGTGTCTGCTTCCAGTATCATTAAGGTAAACATTGTTCAGCAGGCTTTTCCTGTCGTTTCCAGCACAGATGTTATAACTGCAATGGGTCACACCCATTTGTTCACTGTAACAAGCGAGCCAATCAGCCCTTTTGTGTCATCCCAAAATATCAAAACCAAACAGGTGGTACAAACTCAGGGAAACAATTTAATTCAACAAAAGCAACGCTACACCCAAGCAAGGGCCCAACACCAATCAAGGTAAATAAACTTGCTCACTAGTTATCTGGGTATGATGAATCAGAAACTAACTATTTAATTCAGGGTTTTAAAAATGGTTTTTATGTAGGCTTTGTTGGAGAATGCCCTGACATTGAGTCTAAGAACTTGAATTCAGCACATATACAACCAGACATTATTGATCAAAAAATACAAAAAGAAATTATTGCTGGAAGAGTTCAAGGACCTTTTGATAATAAACCATTTTCAGATTATCAGTGTTCACCTTTGGGTTTGGTCGAAAAGAAAGAACCAGGAGAATTTCGAATGATTCATCATTTATCATATCCAGAAAATCAATCGATCAATTATGGTATACCAACGGATGAGTCATTTGTTCAATACTCATCAATTTCAGCTGCTATTCAGTTAGTTAAACAATGTGGAAAAGGTTCATTCTGTTGTAAAACTGACATTAAAACAGCATTTAGAATTATAAATATCCATCATTCTCAGTACAAGTTTCTTGGGTTCAAGTGGAAAAATAAGTATTATTTTGATACATGTTTGCAGTTTGGTCTTCGTTCATCTTGTAGAATGTTTGAACGATTTTCAACAGCGTTGCAATGGATAGCACAGAATAAACTTGGCATATCATGCATATCACATATTTTGGATGACTTTATTATTGTAGACAGATCACCAACACAATGTGTCTACAAACTCAAATCTTTTTTGGCCATGTGCTCAGATATTGGGGTTCCAATATCACTTGAAAAAACTTGTGGTCCTAATCAGGTGATAACTTATCTTGGTTATGAGTTGGATTCAACCAAAATGGAGTGCAGGCTTCCAAAGGAAAAAAAAATTCAAGTGTGTTCATAACATTCAATTTGCACTGGAACAAGACAAGTTAACATTAAAGCAACTACAATCGCTTATAGGTTTAATATTGAATTGTAATGTGGTGTTGCCAGGTAGGGCCTTTTTAAGAAGGCTTATTCATTTGACCATAGGAATTAATCAAAGTACTGAAAGTACTGAAAAGCGCTAAGCCGGGAAGAAAGTGTTAAAAATATATCGATTGAAATGAAAATACATGTAAAGAATCATATTGTTCGTTATTGAGAAAAATGCACTTACTCAGAATTCTGAAATGATGTAGAATTTGGATATGCCTCAGTTATAGAATGCATAATTTTTTAAAATGATTAATACAGTGAAAACAAAATGCTGATGACTTTTTAAAAAATCATACTAAAAGCATTTCGCAATAAATGTAAGTGTATCTTTATTTTTGAAGCATAGAATGATTTATCCATTTGACTGTAAAGTCAAAATTTCTAATTTACAATATAACAATCTGCTTTAAGGCATGTTTAAAAAGATTATGCTTGATTTTAAAATTTTAGCAATTTCTGGAAATCGAGATCATTTGTAGTAATTTTATAATGATATTGCTTGTTAGTTTTAAACAGATTTCGCTACTGTTGAGCAGAGCTACAGAGTGCATGCTTCTTGTGAAGAAAATAAAGTAAAATAAGATTGTCGCCAATAACAACGATCAAATGATGATTAATATTTATTTATGTTTAGTTGCTAATTTTCATCATTTCTTTGTTTTTACATCTGACAACTTCCAAACCAAAAAAAAAAAAAAAAAAAAAAAAATACAGTGGCAAATTACGATACCAGAATTATTGCAAAATAAAAAGCCAAACAGTTTTGACAAAAATAAGATAATACTAATCGCATTACAGATCTGCCTTGCAGGGAATGCTACTTATTCTTCAAAATATAAGCTTTGGTATTCGAACAGTATTTCCAGCCTTCTTTTACAATACACCATGCAAAGACACCTAATGTATTAACATTACCGGATGTTAGAATATCAAAATGGAGTCGTTTCTTTTCATTTAAGCATCAACTAGCACGGTCTCTGCTGGGGTATATTTTAGGGTATATCATTGAATTTGATGAAGTCTAGCTCACATCTCATCAGACGTAAAAAGGATCGTGTTTTTAACAAGTTTTATTAAAAAGATGTTGTCATGGACGCCTATGCAGATGTCACAACAGTATTTCACCGTAGGTTCACGTCAAAACCTAGCTGAGGTAAAACCATTCCCGGATTCGCCTTCGAATTTGGGCCGTTTCCGCCTGCTACAGGGGCTACCTTTTTATGAGATGAAAAAAAATGTGTAAGATGTCTGACTATTCACGTTTTGTAATAATGCAAGCTAGGTCATTTTTTGTGATGTGTGTTGTTTTTTATGGGAAGAGGGGTGATAAGTTCTTGGTTTGTGGTCTTGTGCTTTTCAAGCACACGTGTAACGTCGACGCCAACAAACTCTCGTGCCTTGCTGGATGTACCTGTGTTTTTGCTACTAAATTGTAGAAGAAGTGTTGTTTTAAAAAATATCAAAAGGATTTTCGCAGAAGTTTGTTTTGAATTTATAACTTGTATCTAAAGATGCGCATTTATGGTAGGGATATATAGTAAACTTTAATACTGTAGTGACACCTGCAATACATATACAAGGTCTGCCGGAAAGGCCCGAGAAGTTGCCATTGGATGGAAGAACTGTTTTCACCAGCGTATCAGAGGTCGTATTAAAGAAAACTCGTAGCCATGTAATAGGGTACGGGTTCTTTTAGAAAATTTGAACTCAGATGGAAAACTTTTAGTATATTTTCGACGTTATCAAGCAATATTAAATTGGCAAGAAGTTTCATTTCATATATACCAATATTATGGGTACAGTTATCACATAATACGCTAATTCATTTAAATATCTAATAGTTATATTTAATTCATAGCAGTGTTGAATCTTACACATCACTTTCAATTTTTACTGTTACTAAGTGTTTTTATTACTGCGTAATTTGTCCATACTGCACATAAATTAAATCATTTATAAAATCATATTTGCAAATTAAACGAGGTTAGCTGGTATCACTTTAAAAAAATTATTACATATATTTACTGTAGTATTTCAAATAACTCGACAGTTATATTTTTTTTTTTATAAATAATAATAAAATCATTGGTTTTGGATAATTATAAAATTACATATCAACGCAAATTAATAGAAAAATATTCCTGAAATATTGCATACAGAAAACGAAGCCTAAAATAATGTTAATAAAAAGCAGCACAAATTATCGTGGAAAAGGTGTTAATCGAAAAATTTTGTATAAAAAATTCTGCATTTTTATATTAAACATGGTGTTCATAACTGTAACATATTACATCTAGCTCGAAATATTATGGGTAAACGTCTGTATCGTGCCCCATGCCGATATTGAATTTTAATGCAATTTAGTGTCTGACACTTAAAATTTTCCGTCCGGATAGAATTAGCAATAATCATATTATATATATATATTTTAAATGTTTGGTAGGGCAGGCGAGAAATTTCAAGACTATACCGTTTAAAAACACTCAAAACCTATTAATAATGTAGAATTATTCCAATTATTACTAAACACCTTAAACACAACTTAATGCATATAACATCCATTTTTTTCTCGAAATAAATCATCATGATACGGCTTTTGGAGCACCCGTATCCGATATATAATAATGACATTAAAATGAAACTTATTGTTAATTTAATACTGGTAGAACAAATGCATCTGCATGCAGGATAACTTGAAGATAATTAAGTTCTCCCTACTGCATATATAGTTATGATATTTCCAGAGTACGACTTCTCCAGGGTGCGACTTCTCCAGCTCCGCCAGTAGGTGGCGGTATATAGGAAACGCGAAAACGAAAGTGGAAGTAGGTTTAGAAATCTGGCGACAAAAAAGCGCTGCAGCTATGCTTAGCGCTTTAAAAAGGAGTATTATAGAATAAGGATGACAAAACAAGTCAAGAAGGATTTGGAGGTTTGATTTAGTTTCCTTAAAAATTTCAATCGTTCGTGTATGTTTCTCCCTGATAAGTGAAATGAGGTTATATACAGATGCATCAGGTAGTGTTGGATATGCTGCAGTGTTTGGTAGTCAGTGGTTCAAAGGAGAATGATATATTAAATGGCAGTATCAAAACATAGAAGTTTTAAAATCGTACCCAATAGTTCTAGCTGTGGAAGTTTGGTCCAAATATATGGAAAATAGGTGCATTTTATTTAACACAGACAATCAAGCATTGGTTCATGTTATAAATAAGCAAACTTCTAAAGATAGTCACATCATGTTTCTTGTAGAAAATTGGTCTTGACATGCCTAAAGTTTAATATTTTATTAAAGCACAACATTTGACCTCAAAAGAAAATTTACTATGTGATTGTCTTTCTCGTTCGAAGGTAAATCAGTTTTTACAACTGGCACCATGGGCCAACAGACATCCAGTCAAGATACCTCCACTTCCGCCATTTCCAAATTAAGAGGCAACATACAAAAACTACTGGATGCGAACCTTAATTTTTTTCTACCAATTCTTACTCCCACATGAGCATCATGTTGGCAAACCATTTTTTCTCGCAATTCATCCGAATAGGAATGGCTTCTCACTGTATGGATGTTGGTATGAGCGACAGCAAAATTAGACTGTTAAATTGATGGAACTTGAACGCATTCAAATGCTACATGTACATAAGGCCAGTTATATTTTAATAAGTGTGTTCTTAGGCAATTTGTTAATGCCTATTCCAATACTATTCTGAAATAAGAGAAAAATCTTATGTCAGTGATTGCTAACTTTGAAGTGAAAGTGTAGGTAATTCAGGAACATATGTATATTTCCTGAGAACCATTGATTGTGTGTCTACATGTAGATCGGAAATGTGTGTATTCCTACTATTTACAAGGTTATACGGATTTGATTATAATTTTGCATTGTTATTGTTCACTACTTAAGTCCATAATGTGGGACATATGTTTATTCCTGATACTCATCACTGTGTAGTAAAGGGTTCTTGACTGCACCCTGTGGGTAGGGCATATGTATATCCTTACCATAAAATGTTTGTAAAGCATATGTTTTTTTTCTTTACAAAATAGTTGTCTTACCATATCTAAATATGCACTTTGCCACTATATCTAATTTTTTTTTTTTT
>WFKH01003881.1:30108551-30127139 GCA_016163765.1 Magallana hongkongensis | reverse complement strand
TTGTTTTTGTTTTTTTTTTGTTTTTTGTTTTTTTTTGTTTTTTGTTTTTTTTTTTGTTTTTTTTCCCCTTGGGGTCTGAACTTGATTAATTTGAATTAATCAAGTACATGGCGGTTTCAGACCACAAGGATTGTTTTTTACAAGTTATGTAATCAATTACGTCATTAATTTTATGAGTTATTGAATTTTCTTCTTTTTTTTTTTGGTTGTGAAATAATTTTGGGCAGAAAGGATCAAATATTCATAATTTTATATTAATATTATAAAAGGGGATTATTACATAATCATCTATTGTCATCTGGTTTTATTTGTTATTTTATTTGGGATAAAAATAAAGTCACAATAGCGGCAGAGTGCAACATACATCTTTTGTTTCTAGTACTTTATACAGATGGAGGACTCAGGTGGTTAATATTGATGATTGTGATTTTATAATCGTTAATTTGGAACATTATCAGTTCTGGATAAACGAATTTTAAGATTTCTTAAAATGCTTTATGTATATTGATAATGTTGCTATCTAGTTTGTAAGAGTTATCTCTCTTGCACCACAATATCAAATTCCTGGCATCTTCATATATGGTTACGAAATTGATCGCGCAGTGTGTAACCACATAATTCGAATTATGATAATTGTATATTAATAATTCATATTCATAATAAACAAATTTGACTCAATGTATAACCATATAAACTATGCATTTATAATGAATCAGATAGAAATACTTACATTGACCTAAAATACATGAAAATATTTGTTTTCGTGATTCATATTTTATTAAAATTATAATACATAACCAACACCTAACAATATTCTATACAGTGGCCAAACATTTACATGTGTTCCCCGACAGCATACATCTTGCTATATACCCTTAAATCATACAATCATATTGAAACTGCGCGTGTTACATCGCTGTATTGATTGTGATGTCATCTACGTTGATGCTTCAGATAATGTGACATCAAGAAACGAGTTAATGTAAGACGTGTAGCGGTCATGATCTACGAATAATGCCTTCCAAATGGACCAATCAGATTTATGAGTTTTCTAAGGAAAATTATGAAATAAGTTACATTTATAAGAATACTTGAATTGAATACACAATGATTTACAAATGCAATATAATGACCAATGATATGCGCGTATATTTGTTTATGCCAACAAAAAATGACTTTTTAGAGATTATTAGTGTAAGAAGAAACGAACAATGTTACAAAATAAATGTTAAATGGAATACTATTTTTATTAGAAAATCAACCGCCATCCAGAACAAAACGACCAGAAAGAAAGATTTCTTCTTTGGTCAACATTAGAATTATATCAACTGGAGGAGTAATACCACTGGCGTTGATCTGTGGAGCTATACGAGATCTCGCCTTATATCAAATGTCAATGAAAACCATCATTAATGAGGAAATATTCAATAAATTAGCTTGATTTTTTTTTAGAGAATGTACGTTGTATTTCATAGTTGTACCATCTTTTTTAGTGGTAATAACCCATTTTTGAAACTATGACTATGTTAATGAAAACATCGAAATGCATTTCTTATACTTTCTAAATGATATTATTGTAAGTATTTTTCTCGACGTGATTCAAATTTATGTATATTTTACACCTAACAAATCACATTACAGTTAAACTTCTGTATCTCGAACACCGATATCTCGAATACCACGGATCTCTCGAGGTACGTCTATGGTCCCGGCCATTTTTACTATATAAGTGATTTTTAAAAAACCTGGTATGTCGAACACGGAAATTTCGAATACCCCGCTTATCTTGAAGTAAATTTACGGCCCCAGTCACTAAAAGACATGCGTTATCTCGAGGTCAAGTCAATTAAGCGCCTTAATAATTTCAAACCTTCAGTGCACTGTCGCTCTGTTACGCCAATTTTCCGGTCAATCGAACAGATCCTTTAGTATAGCACATGCTTTTACTGAGTTCACCTGTGATTTTCACGCATTAATAGTCCCAAGCTGTTGAAACCCTTTCTCTGTAATTACACAAGCCAGGTTATCGACCGACGATGCTTATATAGTGACTTCGGATGACACGATAATTAAACATAGCTTGTGATGGTTATTTCGTAAACACACTAAACACATCAAAGTGAAAAAATAATCAAGAAATTAATTAACTAAATACTTTTTGAGGTATATAATCTGTACCAGAGACTCAATTTTCAGTACAGATCATATCTGATAATCAATCTACCGAAGGACCCGGTCTCAAGCCGGGGGATAGTTAGATTAGCTGGCAATGGTGCTTAACTCAAAGTTCAGTTCAGACCATTAGAACAAAATTCGAGGCTGTATCAGAAGTCGAGAAAGTCATAAATAAATTGAAATTGAAATGTTGAGTTTCGTTGTTCCGTCTTTGTTCTTTTTTACCGTCATCGGTTTATCAATTTACATAGTTTATTGTATATCCGGTTAACAGAATTGCTGACAAACAAAGACGATCGCAAGTCTTCTTTTAAAAAGTATTGCTTTACAAGATAATTTAAGAACATATGATGTTTTGATGTTTTATATATTTATTTTAGATATAAAATTTAAAAAAAATTAAAATCTTTTAGTGTTTTATTATTATACACTATGTATTACGATAAAAGAAATGACTATATTCATGTGTGTATACGCATGTATAGAAACATAATATGCATACGCATTATAGACCAACTTTCGTCAACTTTGATATCTCGAACCCTCGGATATCTCGAAGTTTTTCCTCAGTCCCGCCAAGTTCGAGATACCGAAGTTTAACTGTATTTAATAATTTTATTTCGGCTGTAAGAGGTTCCTATCCACTTCTTGTATTCAGTCATACTAACAATAATTCACTATAATCATATATTTATGAAAAGTATTATGTGAATTATTTAAATACGATTAATTAACAATTGTCAATTTAATATACTAGCATTTGTAATGGTGATTTTATCATTCTTTGTCGTTGTACGGTTTTAGTATTATTGTATTATTTCGATATAGCAAAAAAAAAATCTTAGATTGAATGCACTAACACGAGAAATCCGTTGTAAAAGACGACAGGAAAATTATGATTTTTTTTTTTCAGACAATTTATAACACAATGTATGAAGTTTGAATGCTATATTTGAACTATTTCCTTGTGTTGTTTCGGTTGTTTTATTGTTTACGATAAGAACAAGACAAGATTTTTATTTTGCTTTTTGGTTTAGAAATGATTTCTTTCTAGTGTTTTCCCTGCGTGGGTCGAAAATTGTTTATACACACTAAGTAGTAGAATCAAAAATCAAAATCAATTATAATATTTGTTTACTTGAATAAATAAGTAATAATCATGTCAATTCATTGCAGAACCAATCATTTTACCCTATCATTATATTGTTTAAATGTGAATTACGGACAATTACGTTCAATTTAATGATATGCATTTCCATTGAGTATGACCTGAATTTCATTTCAGAAATAACTCATATAACTTTAATACAGTTGCTTAAAATGTTTCCGTATAACTGATAATTACTTAAAACAAGCCAAAAAAAAAGTATGCATTGTTAACATATATCGCATCGAACTGATATATGTTCTTACGTTGTGAATAGCCACATCTTATAATTTTTGATGTTTTTAATAAGTTTCTCTTCATTAAACTATTAAAATGCAACATTCTTATTTGCTTTGAATACAAAATCTGACGAAAATTTCTTTTACAAATGTTGAAGACATAACAATTTGCCCTTCTAAATCATTCATCTTGTAATGTCTGAATAGTTTATATTGGAAAGTTTATCTTGTTAATATGGCGGTTTTAATTCATGCTTATTGTTGGCTTTAAAATTATTTTCAATTGATATCATAAATTCATTTTTATTTTAAATGTATTTTAAGTTTGTTTTTTTTTAATTTGAATAAATTATCTAAATATTCAACTGAGCGTCAAATATTATACGATGCCTTAGTTTTTTTTGCCCGGTTGATACATGCATGTTCACATTTATTCAGTTATTCATTCATTCATTCATTCATTCATTCATTCATTCATTCATTCATTCATTCATTCATTCATTCATTTATTCATTCATTATTCACTTAAGGCTTTACAGCCCATCAGTAAAGCATTACATATATTATAACATGCTTTATCTTAATAATAGCTCTGGTGCTTTCATACAATGCTTTTTATTGCAATTAATGATTGATTGTCATTTTGGAAAAATATTTTATTGCTGTGTTAATAACCCATTTTGCCACTTTTCAGTTTGAACTGGAAATCCAAGTTAATAAACATCAGTACTACAATTTAAGTATTTTTTAAACAAAAGAATAGCAGAACTATTTTCAAAAAATTGCCTGTTTAATCAATACAAAGATGGAAATATCTGCAAACTTCTGGGGGATACTTTGGACTTAACTGCTCTCTGGAGTGTGATTTTCCTACTTTTGGGATTGCGTGTTGTGAAATATGTAACTGTTCATCTTGTCATCATGTAGTTTGGTGTATTTCATCTTCAGAATCAACAGGTATCGTTTGATATACAGCTAATTATTCAATAGTGTCCATTGTGAACAACCAATTAAAAGGTTCAGCTTATTTACACACTACTCATATATTTCTTTCACTTCTACACTTTTGAATTAAAAATCAATAGTTAGTTTATATTGACGTTGTTTATAATACATTTGCAGCAGTGTGAGATTGAAAAGTTATCAATTCTTCAAAACATTCACATTGAGTTTTCCTTAAACAGTACATTTTTTAAGACATTTGTTAATTCTTAAAAAAAAATAAATCATACAATATAATTATGCATTTATGCACGATATTTCCTGCAATGAATAAGCGTTCTTGAACAATCATTTTTTTTTAAAATCTAATCATATCTAATAATGTCATTTGACTAAACTCATACAATCAAATATAATAGAAAAGTAAGCATTAGCTGTAGAAAATAATTACATTGGTTTGGATCCAGAATAATTTAGACATATAAGACTTTTTACATTTAGTTTGCTCATTGTTAGTCAAACTTTACTACATGTATTTCTTAAATAGATTACATAGAGATAGTTCAAAAATAACACAACATTTTAAGGCTCATAACATTCCTAGCAAGTAGCATTCGTGTCGGGCATAATACGTGAAACAAAAAGAAGGAATAAAACCACCAGATCACCAGATTTACAAACCATTTTACGTAAAATTCCGTCTCGGTACTTAGATAAGCAGTGCATCTATAATATTTGATTAAATGCACTTTTCATATACACTGATTAAGTGAATTTGAATATGGCGTTCCGATGTGTCGTGTTTATTTGAATATCCTGTTGCATAAATATAATGTGTATATAATATGGGAGTCGACCAGTGTTCTTATTTATAGTACCGATCAGACCCAACCTAACAGACAGTAAACCCCAACTAAACCCTGGGTTTACTTTCTGGGTTTACTCTGGGTTTGCTCCGGGTTTACTAGAGTGGACCCAGAGTAAACCCAAAGTAAACCCAGAGTGGACACAGAGATTAAACCCGGTCAGAAGTATTAGCCCCTGAAAGCAGACGCTAATTGTGTATACGGAATATACAAGGGGCAGGAATTACAGGCAGTGCGTACAGTTGACCTCAAAAGCAATTTCCAAGTAAACCCAAAGTAAACCCCGAGTGGACCCAAATTTTCAAAATGTTAACCCAGAGTAAACCCCAAGTAAACCCAAAAAGTAAACCCGGGGTTTAGTTGAGGTTTACTCTGGTGTTAGGTTGGGTCTGATCGGTACTGTAACTACCCAATGCAGGGAAACCACTAAGAACCTCGTGTGAGTAAAAATGTTCAAAACTTCAATGAGAAACCATGTTATAATGCCAAACCTTCCTCTCTGTATATCGAGAGCTTACTGGAAGCAAGTAGCAAGTACCAATGAGTCACAATGTTATATTTACATCTACTAAGGACGTTTTTTTTTATTTCTAAGCAAATTATGATTCACAGCTCTATAGAAACTGACAGGGCTGAAATCTTCACGGTCCAGTTCTCAACAGTTTATCGATCGATCGAAACCTTCAGCAACCTAAATAAAAACCACGGACTGCACGAAATTGTCATTGATGTAAGTAAGTAGTAAGAATTGGCTATTTCTTCTATCTAGCGTACTGATATACATTAACAATGAATTAGTTATTTTTACTTACTCTTTATGCTTTATTCGATTTTTTTAAAAGAAAAATGTAAATTTAAACAATAAAATGCTTTCTTTAATAATTCACGCAGACTACGAAGGTAGCGATCATTGCAGGGAAAAATAACATAACGTATATTATTTGTTGCAATGCCGCTATCTTCATACATATACATGAACCCGCATTAATTTTGTTACTTGAATATTAAAGGTAGTACGTGCAATGTAATCCCGCCTGTCGGTATTCCGTGAGCTTACTGCTGTAATGTAGTAGGTAACATTATAAGGCAATCCCACCTTTACCATGAAAAAATACACCATATATAGTGGTTGGGCGGTGGAATTGACTCCAGATTTGACTTAGCTTTGAATGAAATTTTATTGAAATTATTATACGTAACTAACACCTAACAATATTCTGTACAATGGAAAGAGATCTCATTTGTTCCCCGAAGGGATAGATCTTGCTATCTACCGTTAAATCATAAAATCATATTAATGCTGCGCGTGTGACATTGCGGTATTGATTGTGATTTGATCAACGTTGATGCTGCAGACAGTGTGACATCAAGAAACGAGTCAATGTAAGACGTCCAGTGGTCATGATCTACGAATAATGCCTTCCAGTAGGGCCAATCAGATTTATGGTTTTCCTAAGGATAAAAAAAAAAGTTAGCTTTGTATGAATACTGGAATTGAATGCACAATAACTTACTAATGCAGGCTCTTAAATGCTTAAACCAATAAAATAAAAAAATGATTTGCACGTACATTTGTTTTTTACCAATTAGAAATTACTTTTTGGAGCTCATTAGTGTAAAATGAAATATGTTAAAAAACAAAATAAAATGGAATACTATCTTCATTAGAAAATCAACTCACAACCAGAATAAAACGACCAGAAAGAAAGAGCCATTCCTTGATCAACATTATAATCATGTCGACTGGAGTAGTTATCACATTGGCGCTACTTATGTTGATCTGTAGAGCAATACGCAGATCTTGCTTCACATCAAATGTCAATGGTAACGATCATGAATAAGAAATAATTCAACAAATGAACTTGAATTCTTAAGAGATTGTATATTGTATTTTATCGTTGTATCAACACTTTATGGTAATGAACCTTTTTTTAAATTATGGCTAATTTTGATTAATTCCTCAAAATGCATTATTGCATTATCATATACTTCTTAACAATAGTAGGATTTTTATTGACGTGATTTAAATTCAAGCAACTTTTTAACTTAGAAAATATTCACATATTATTTAATACGTTTACTTCGGCTGCAAAAGGTTCCCATTCACATCCTACATCCAATCATATGTATCATTCTTATCATCTATTCTATTGAATATCATAATTTTATGTTTTGAAAAAAGAGGATAAAGGCAAAATATCAAAAATATTTTCTCAACAGCAAAAATTCATAAAATGTGCATTTGATAAATTACATCAATACTCACAGAAACGGAGAAAACATGTTATATCTTATCGTACACGACTTGCATAAATTGGAAAAAAAATACATAATATGTATTTTTTTGAGAAAATGATAACAAAAAAACTCTCCTGATTTGCGTCAACAAATATAGTTGCATTTTATCAAACTCTTATCAGTGTGATTTGATATCGACTGAGCAGATCGGTTGTCCTTATAGCTGTTCAGTCAAAAATATACGACTTTTAAATGTTATAAATAAAATAATTATTTCATGGACTCTTGTAGCCAATTTTCGCCATTGTAGCTTCATATATATTCAAGTACAAACTGGTCGTGCATTCATTACATTGTTTAGTTTGATGTCTTAAACATAATTAACTATATTTCATAAATTTATGAAAGGCATTATATGAAACATTAAATAAATGATTAATTCAAGGTCTGTCAATTTTATATACTAGTATTATGGTGATTTTATCTTTCTTTTAATAGCTTTAGTATTATTGTATTAATACGATATAGCAGAGCAAAATGCTTAGATAGAATGCATTATCACGGAAAATACTTTGTAAAAGACGAGAGGAAAATCATAATTTTTCAAAATCATGTTTTTATCTTTTTTGTGTCTGTTGTGTTGTCTTACTTTAAGTTAAACCATTCAATGAGAAGCACATGTACCTGTAATTATTACTCTCTGACTAGATAAATAGATGTTTGGTATAATAGGATAAAATAACTAGATACGATATCGTTACAAGTAACGAGTTGGTCTTCCCTCCAATGTTTTGAGACAATACGATGAAATATCGATGAAATTTTAGAGTCCCCCCCCCCCCCCCCTTCTTTTAAATAAAGTATAGGATTGCCAATATCTTTTACAATGCCCGACAGAGTGTTTTCTTTTTAACATACGGCACATTAAAGATTAAAGCTTTTAGTTCCATAAAAATTCCTAATTACGTCATAAATGGGCGTGGCAATGATTATGATATTGTAACAAATATTGTTGCGTCTTTGCTTCTATAATGCATTATGTAATATTGATCGTTTTAAGTTATTTGTAATTGACTTTTCGAGTGTCTTGGCCCCTAAATAAAAGGGACAGGTTCTTTTTTCTTGATATCATACGAAATGTATCACGAACACTATTTTTTTGTTCTTGCACCTATCTAAAATTGTTTATTTTTGAAAAACATGTGATTGAATATTTCAGGGGCAAGCTCTGTAGATCCTTTATGGGGACAGACATTAGGGTTTAACTAGTGGAATCAATATATATTATATATACAAATATTTTCTCTTCTACAATGTTTAATACTATGTGTCTCGTTCTTTAGATATATTGCCTCAAAGTTTGAGGACCTTGACCCCTAAAAATCCCTAAACGCCCTTACTATAGCAAGATTCTTTAAATAACACTTTGTTTTGAATATTTGTTGTTGAATATTATTATTAATATTGGCTCTGATTATATGCTGAAATCTATTTTTTGCAGTTATATGTCTCAAGTAAACCTATGGTCTTCAAAGGTCATGGTGCTTTTTTCGAAAGTATCCTAATTCTGGAAAAGTCGATAGATTTGTGTTAGACTACTTCTGACATTTCTTAAATCGATTTTATAAGAAATTCTTTTTTCCTTGTCTTCTCTGAGGACTCTGATTTAACATAGCCATCATGTGAAACTGTCGAAATGCATTCAACAATTAACTACATGTATTCCATGTAGTTATTGATTCCACGCTTTGCATTTTTTTTATAAATTTTGTACTGATATACGTAATTTTCATGTCATTTTAAGTATGTTATAGTTCCTGGACTTTGGTACTTCATACACAATCTCTTCATTTCATCCGTTTAATTGATCCGCTTTCTATTAAGAACCTTAATACTACTGTCCCCACTTTCATATTTTGTTTCTATTAAATTGAGCTACTTAGAGACTTTGGAGAACCTTAAAAAAAATTGCAGATGTTTTCTAAAATTTCAACAATGATATTTCATTTCAGTCATTAAAAAAATGATATTTTTTCTTCTGAAAGATCGATATAGGTGGATATTTACTTTAGCCAATTAAAGGAATGGCATGGGGAGGGGGGTTGGACTCCATAAAACACATGTAAACCTAATCCATATTTGTTTTATCAATATAGATTTGATTTAAAAGTTACATGTTCATAATATTCTGTTTGAATTATGTTAGAATACGTTCATACTACGGGTGATCATTTTCATAACTATACTTCATTACCATCGTTTAAACAATCATTAAGTATGGTTTTACATCGTTGATTTCGTGAATTTCAGGTCATTATTACCTGGGACGTTTTAAAGGATATAAAAAACAGCTTTGAATTAGACACCTATCTTTTTTAGGATTGTCTTTAAATTTTCCTCTAGCCTATCCGTAAGATTTTTCAAAAGAATCATCCTGAGAAGTTTTTGTAACACGCTGGCAACGGTTTGAATATTCGGTAATTTGGCATAACAATTTTACATTTATTGTCACCACAAGACTCAAAAGGGATTGTTTTAATTAAGCACTTTAATGATACGTAATTGTTTATACAAAGGTATATGTATTTTTTAAAAAAAAAATATTGCAACTTAACGATCAGTGAATTCGTTTAGACATACTATGTATTCGGTTACTGGGCAGAAATATTTTTCTGCTTTTAATGCCACAAAGCTCTAAATGCTTTAAAGAGTTAATAAATTTTATTTAATAAGATTTATTGTTTGTTAGGTAGCAAGGGACAGTTTCGGATAAAATACCCGTCAATGTTTTTGAAAAATTGAGAGTTGCTGTACTTGAAGGCTTATGAGTGTTGCTAAAATTTATGAAATGATTTTTAATGATTATCATTAGTTAGAGGGATGTCTCTTGTTGAAATTGATATGCAATATGTAGGCCTCTTATGTTAAGTACATGAGAATCAGAAGTAAAATGCGAAACTTGCGGCTATGACTGTTGTGTTGACTTTACACAGTGAAATTGCAAGTTACAGACGGGAGGTAAAATAACACGAAAAGTAGGTGGATGTGACATTGTAAACTATACAGCGGTAAGTTTCTGACATGTGATGGTGCAATATGCACACGTACTGAAGGTCAACCCTTTGCAGGGAATTAGCTGGGGGGAGGTCTAAAAAGCTGATAAATCATGAAAAATGGACGAAATAGGAAATGGTCGAAATCTCAGAAAAACCCCTATGTAGAAAATTTTACACATTCTGACTAGTAATTTTCCTCAGAAATTGGTGATTGACCTTATAAGGAGGGAATTAAAGGTATTTGTGCTGAATGGGAACTGAGGAAATTCTAGTTACAGAGTTCCAGAGACACTCGTCCCCTGGCTACAGTGAATTGTATCAAAAAAGACTGTCCCCTGCCACCTAACCCTTTACGAAGATATATTAGAAAACCTGATTGAAATTATATGGAAAAAAGAAAGCGTGTAGACATACTTAAATAGCTCTTACCTGTGTACATGGTGTTTATTGAGATGCTATTAATATCAAAACAGGTATCCTTAGGGTATATGTTGCTTGTGTTTTCAGTGTTGATAAATGAGAAATAACTGCAAAAGCAAACAACATCATAGCGTAAAGGTAATTGATCTTTTAAAGTTTTCTGTCCTGATAAAGTTTACTTTTATGTTCAAATTTAACTTTAAAGTTTAATGTATAACCTTAGATTTGTCACTGTAGGAGAATGGTCTTGTTTACAGAGGATTTGTCCAAAGGTAAGTCTAAAGCAAACAATAAGAGCAGATGACAACATTTTGTGAAAGTTGCATATTTCTACGGCTGCTATATATAAAAACAGATTACAGATTTAACAATTTAAATGAAAAAGAAACTTTCCTGATACTTATTTGATTTTAAAAATGTTTCAAACAGTTTACATGAACAATAATTCAAACTTACCCCCCCCCCCCAAAAAAAAAAAAAAAAAAAAAAAAAAAAACAGCCATCAAACAAAATGACAAAGTGTTCGAATGATTCCTCCACGTTGTAGTTGCCATTCCAAATACAACCCGACGAACTTATGTTATATTTCATAAAGAGGGATATTGTAAACACCTTGAAAGCTTTAAATAGGCGTTAAGTCCAGAAAAGTTTAAATGTAATGTTTTAACTGTCCATTGTCCAATCCGATCGTAGAAGGCGGGGTTAAGACAATACCGCTCGTAACTTTGGGAAGAGAGAGAGAGAGAGAGAGAGAGAGAGAGAGAGAGAGAGAGAGAGAGAGAGATTATAGAAGATTATGGCAGATGACCATATCATCATTACAAATTTTACATTTAAATTGCCTAATTTGTTCAATTTCATGTTACCTCGCTAACAAAATCAATGTATTTCATGTAATATTGCTGATTTAAAAAAAAAAAGCACCAAAAAAATCCAGATAACTGATTTTATCAAGTTAATGGAAAAAAGGTAATGTGTTGAAAATATTTTTGATTAGTATAAAACAGAAAAACCCTAATTTGAGGAACACTTTATCTTATTCAAATATTTGCACTCAGAATCATTGTTAAAATTAAACCAAGGCTAAAGAATGTGAGTTTGTCAATGGTTAATTTTAATTTTCTTATTAGAGTAACATTGATAAGTTTAACAAGTAATCATTTTCTAATATCATTGACTACAAAAAAAAAGCAAGAATTTCAAACTTTCCAATCAAAGATGTACACAGATATTTTGGTGGGTCAAAAACTATTATAATAACAACTCAAATTCCATACAATATTTTCGATGTGAAATTCGGTTTCCATACAGAACAATATGTTAATGCAGAAAAAACCCATTAACGTCTTTTTTGAACTTATAATGATTATATGAACATAGTTGCATGTATGATCATAAAAGTAAACAAATATGATATTTTGTTTTTTTTACCTGCACAGAGGAGCTCATCATGGTTGTCCACAAATCTTTAAAAAACATGATCAGATATTAATTTTGTCATATCCACGTACATTGTAACGATGACGGCAAACAATATATTTAAATAGCGAATGCATTTCTCTTTAAGATCTTTTTTTTCAGGTTCAATCCTTCAGGTTTGATGACCTGAACCTATGATCAATATCACTTTCAGTATTCTAATCAAACCAATGTATACAATGTAGTAAGGTAGTATGTGAAAAAAATAAAAACTAAATGTTAAGACATGTTATTGCAAACGATTGTAGAAGCCCCTAAAAAGACAAAAGATAAGAAAACAACTTTTTGAATTTGAATATATGATTTTTTCAATTCATTTCCACTAACATTTGTAATTTAGTATTTCGGAAATGTTAGAGATTTAAGACATGTTGAACATGTACATTTTCATGCATACATGTACTTTTTCCAGAGCAATTAATGCTGTAGAACTATATATCTATCTTGAAAGCCGATATTTTTTAATGTTTTGGTTTGCTAAGAAAAGGCACTATTAGGATAAATCAGGATTTGTAACTTAATATAATGAACATGATTGAAACAAATCATTATTTTTTCTAGGCATAAAAAAATCTGCTTCAAGGAATGTATAGCAAGTTAGCAACCTAATTTTTGTACAGGATGACATGCATTAATAACGTAATATTGCTTCTATAATTTCTAAATAGCTTTGATCACCAAACCTTAACAAAGGTTTATTAACCATAATTGTTTTCGTCAATAAAATAGTAAATTGCATTTTTTGAATAAAAAAAACCGCACATGAAAATGAAGTAAAGGATCATGCGAGGCTCGGAGTAGATCTTGGACCTTCCTATCACAGGCACCTACATTATTAATATAGATAATATATATTTGTTATTATGAGAAAAATATATAATGTCAGGTGCCCGTGATTCAATTCTACACATAGTTAATGAAATTGAAGTCAAAATTTATAGGTATCAATTGTATTTTTTTTAAAAGAAATATACATATGCAGAAAGTTGGCTGATGCTTCAAAAATAGCTTCTCTGGCAAGTTTACGAATTATTGTTGTCGAATAATTTAAATAAAAACTGTTGACGACTTATGAGATAAAAATATGACAACATGTTTATTTATTATTTTGTCAGGGAAATATCCTGACTAATCAGTATTGAGCACAGGCAGCTGACGTTTTATATTTTTCTCATACTAAAAATATACATAGTTATTACCCTCTTATTATGTAGAGGGAATATATATTTTGTTATTAGAAAAATATACAACGTCAGGTGCATGTGGAATTAAGCTATGTCAATTTGTCTAAAAGGTAACGTTAACGTCCAGTACTTGTTGGACATATGTATTAGAGATTTAACAACTGAAGTTTATATCAATTTAGGGACAATCATTATATTCCGATAAAGGGAAGAGTCGGGGTTGATGTCATTTTTTTAAAATAGAGACATTAATTTGTATTCTGTTCTAGTTCACATTAGAACAAATAACATTTTCTTGAAGCTACAAAAAAATCTAACAGTAAAGACTAGGCTAATAATTAATCTGTCCTTGGTGACCTTAAAAAATTCTGTCCCACAAGGGAATGAAAATAAATTCGATGTCCAACAAATCTCTAGTCCCACTCGCCCGTCCAAATCAAAAACAAATGGTCATCTTCTTATCTTTATTTACATATGATAACGAATGGATACAAAGTTTTAGCCCTAATATTAAATTATTGTAATCAGACAAATCAATATAAGACGATAAAACTGAAACTTTCAATTATGTACATGTACATTTAAGTTCTAATTCAATTCAAAGACAGTTCAAAACTCTGAAGTTGGAGTCAATTTTCAGCAGGATCAATTTTCAACGTAGTGAGGTCATCAGAGTTCAGAAAAATCTTTTTCAAAATGACATTTTGAAAAATGACCCCGGGTATAAATTTTACGACATTTGGTCTCAATTTTCAACATAAAAAATGACCCCTTGGTCAATTAATATTTACGTTGAAAAATGATTCCCCGGTCAATATAATTCGTCACACCGGCAGAGAGGTCCGCACACCTGCGCACCTCAACAGGTACCAATTGCGTCAAGTCACTTGCGCCAGAGAGGCAAAAACATCAGCAGGGATAACCGCACACCATCTTTCCGCTACAATAACCATCAATATCAGCAGGGATGACAACACACTTATATTGATTCGACACACAGCAGAGATGACTGCACACTCAGTATCACAGGCTAAACACGAAGATCTAGATAATCAAGACTTGATCAATTCATCGATCCTCAGAGAATTCTTATTATTGCTTACAAATTATATTATGAAACTCTTTTTTTCAAAATTGGAAAAAAAAATAAATAAGTAAACATTAATTAATTAATCAAAGAAGATATATCTCTAGCACAAAAACTACAGTAATAAGCTGCCCGTTTCATGTCTGCTTAATAAAGTAATTGATTTTGCTGCAAATGGTTATGCTCCTGAAAAGAGATAGCACTATGTTTTTCGAACTTGACCAATAGCACATGTTATTGAAATAAATCTCTTTTTAAGGAGGAAAATATCGATATCAATGGTAATAACAGTAAACCGTGTTGAATGAATGTTATATGTCGTAGAGTAAGTTTTCAAAATTGTTT
Source organism: Magallana hongkongensis (assembly GCA_016163765.1). Taxonomy (NCBI): domain Eukaryota; kingdom Metazoa; phylum Mollusca; class Bivalvia; order Ostreida; family Ostreidae; genus Magallana; species Magallana hongkongensis. Next base: position 30,111,961 of record WFKH01003881.1, on the reverse strand, counting down.
GAAGTATATTTATAGTGACATTAATTAGTTTAATAGTCATCAAAAGCGATTTAACACAATTTATGATCAGTTGTTACATGAATTTAAGATTGCACTTTCATACCTACATTTATGCATTTCAAGTGTACATTGGTTCAAGTACTCTTCCAAAATCTTATATGAATGATTTTTCAAAACTACTTGTATTTCCATATGAATATTCCAATGGATAAATATTTTTTAATACTATGTCCAAATTTGGACTTTTAAAATTAGCGCAAGTTTTTGTGTGCCTTAAATTGCATGTTTCATTTGCATGGAATGAACTGTAACTCTTCGGCATGTCAATCCTTATTTTTTTCCTTTGAGACACATATTTGGAGCTAAACTATGTTCATTTCAGAACTGTAAGATTGTTTATGAATAACAATTGGATTTCTTAAGAAAAAAGTGCATAATTACGTAGTGGATACTCATATAACATACTGAACATCAAATACATTCAACAACTTGTAATCAACATGTATGAATACGAAGAATACGTCGAAGGCTCTCTGATTATTTAGACTGAATGACAAATATATTGGTTGTTTTTTTTTATATGTGTATCTGTTACAAACAACTTAAATTTTAATTAAAATTCTTCCACTTTACATAAACATCGAAAACATAAAATATGAATTGTATCATAACTGATAAAGTTACGTGTATTGATAATTCTACATCGCTTTTCGATCTTAATTCGAACATCAAGTTAAAAAGATTTACATATATTCACCTTTCAACCATAACCATATTTAAACATTGTGGTGAATGCAATAGCTTAAAGGACACGACATCAATATTATCTCCTATGTATCTTTTAAATGTCGATTTTCCCATGCCTTCCCACGTTGCATGTATTTTGGAAACATAGCAGGAACAGGAACATAACAGGAAACAATTACATCAACACAGAGGGTAAAAATTGTGTCCAGGAAACATTTTAAATGCATTCTATATTTAGAGGTCGCTTTATCAAGCTAACACGTGAGGATCATGTGACCTGGTGTACACATTGTTATAAATGTAATGAAACCTCGATGTCCATAATATCGTGATATACAATTTCATCTTTCTTTGAATGAATAGAAAATATTCGTTCGGTTTCAGTCATGCGATGAATGTTTGATTTTGAAATTAGACCGCCATTTATTATTCTGCAAAAACAAATTGAAATCAAAGAATTAATTTGTCGTCAAAATATTCAATGGTATACATTAATACATCGCGAAAAATGCACCGAAAGAGAGAAAAAGAGAAAGAGAAAGATATTTGTTTACATTAATTACCAGACTTATTTGGCTTTATGTTGAATTAAAGAACAACTTTAATAGCAAATACCTGCTTTGATTTTGTTTGTAAATACAAATGCATACAAATGATGTCGACAAAACTTCGAAGATGAGCCCTGCACAGCCTATCTGCGCTGATCCTTTGTCTGAGTCCGGGTAAGAAGTATCGATAAAAATAATAATTGTTTAAAGAACAATATTCACTTGTCGGAAAAAAAACCCTGAACTTAGCTATTATTTCTTTAACAATAGGCCCACATGCCTTGACGTTCACCTGAATACCATAACCCGTAGATGTACCTGTTGGGAGTCTCATCTTTGAACTTCTAGCTTTATTTTGGAGTCTACATCCATTTCCGAGGCTCCTTCGACTATTAAACCCGCTTTTATTTTTTTAATGTTTCATAAATCAATTCATGAAAGGTAGACGCAAGAGTCGGTAGAATCTCGGATCATCAATACCCTAGTTACAGGGGCCAAATATTGTAAACTGTTGATATAAAGAGACCTTTAATAGTCACTTGGCAATGAGTAAAATAAAAGTTTGTACTCGAGAATGTTAAAAGATTAATTAGTCTTGGCATATTTTGTGATTAAACTTGCAATTTTAATCCTCTTAAGCTATCAAAGTATTGTAAAGGCAAAGGAATTTAATGCATTAACTATGGTTACTGTCAACAATAACTTACAAAATCTCAAATTAAGAAGAAGACATTATGGACATAATAACAATGAATTTAGTTTATCTCCCATGACTGTTAAAGTACATAAGAAAATATTATAATTTTTTATACATTTTCACTATGTGGCCATATTTGCCCTACCCAAGAACCTGAACCCCTGATCCACAGGTAATTAATTTACAATTTAGGTAGAGGGTTTCATGGACATCATAACCATAAATCAGTTTATCTCCCCGTGATTTGAAAGTAGAAAAGACGATTTTTTAGGATTAAATACATTTTTACAATGGGGCCATATTCGCCCAATTTAAGGGCCTGAACACCTGACCGGGAGGCCATGATTTTCACAAATTTGGCAATTTTACGCACGAGTATAAAAATTTCATCATGTTTTAAAAGGGTTCACTAATTTCTTATTTGTTTAATGTATGATATTAACAAGCAAGCCGAACCTCTCTAATTAAAATACATTTAGAGAGTGAAATCCCAAATTCTCGCACTTTGTTTGCGTTATTCAATTCACATTCTTTTATGTTACAATGAGCTGTTGGAATTTCGTATGTATGTCCTAGTTCACCCATATTTGGTGTTGGAAACGCCGAAATAATAATTGCTCCAGATCCTGTGAAAATCAAAGAGACTTGTAGATTTCTTTTGAAAACCAAATATAGCTTGTAACATTTGTTTTTCTTGATTAACTTATCAAATTACCTGTGATTGTTTCATTTTTTTCAAGGAAACTGTCAACCATACAATCTGTAAACACATATCTGAGTTGTTTAGGGGTTTTTTTTATACACAAATTTTAATTATCAATTCAAGCTAAGCAAATAATTTATTATTATGAGAGAACCGTACCTTGAAAGAAAACCGTTGACTACTAGTTTTACCCAGCTCTTCGTTTAGATGGGTTTCACGTGGTGTACATACCGGTATGTGTTTTCCATATGCAGAAAAGGATTAATTAACGTTTCTTTTGTGATGATCAGCAAAAGGGATTCACATTGTGCTCTTATTGGATTATTATTATGATGTTGACCAATATAGATAAGCATAAAACATGTAGTAGATCAATATTATGAGCCGCAGGTATAGGTATAAGTTTTACTTTCACTTTCTAAATAAGTGATCTCCCTTTGCCAGCATACTGTATCATCATCTTTTAATATTTAGATAAGCTTATCATCATTACCTATCCTATCGCTTTTGTACAGTTTCTGTCATTTTATTTGCAAAAGTTATTTTTTCATTTGTCAGACTTACATTTTGTATTTAATTTGTGTATTACTTGTAAATAAGTGTAGAGACATATCATGTTTATATGAATTATAATAGGAAGAAAGGGGTCTTTTTTTCTTAATGTATTATGATGCATCAAATATAATGTAGGCCATGACCCTATGGGATTGTTCTG
>WFKH01003881.1:30089017-30100959 GCA_016163765.1 Magallana hongkongensis | reverse complement strand
ATTGCTTGGATAAATAACTGTGAGATAAACATATTTGCTTCTATAACCTTTCACAAAATATCTCTCAGTAAAGGGCTAGAGATAAAAGACTTTAGATCCCTGAGGTCCCCTAATTTTAGGGGCCAGCCCCTTTTTCTTGGTATCAAATGAAAGCTCTTGTAAAAATAAACTTTTGTTGCATTACATGATTTAACAAAATATTTTCCAGAAAAAAAATAAACAAAGAAAAGCACGAAAATTAAAGGCGCTTTTGATATCTCAATTTTCGAGCCCTACCGAGCTTTGGCGCATTTAGTGCTAGACATATAAAACAACAACCATGCAAAACTTCAATCTTTCCTCTACCAACCGGAAAAATTTTAGCTCAATATCTCTTAGAATTTAGGAGAACAACCGCAGACAAAATACCCATATAAAAATTGGAAAAATCTCAATATCTCAAAAACGGATGTGACGTCATCAATGCAAAAAATTTGCTATCAGGTTCAGACCAATATCTATCACATCTGAAAATTTGATGGAGATCGGCCAAGCCGTTTTTGAGAAATCGCGTGCACAAAAATAGGAAGAAAAAAAAAGAATAAAAATAATAAGGAAAAAGAAACCGAAGAATAACAATAAGGTCTTCCGTTGGAAACGGAAGACCTTAAAAAAACAATAGAATAACAAGAGGGTCTTCCGTTGGAAACGGAAGACCCTAACAATAAAATAACAACAGGGTCTTCCGTTGGAAACGGAAGACCCTAACTAGATGCGATCTCGTTGCGAGCAACGAGTGGGTCTTCCGTCCGATTTTAGAATAAATGAGATAAAACTCATCATTTTATAGCTAAAATCCTAAGTCTATGCAAAAAATACAACAACAAAAATTGCGGCACTCGGGGCTTGAACCCGGGCCGCCTGGGCACTGTCCACGACCGTAACGACTGAGCTACTCGGACTCTTGCTTCAGGACTTTGACGCTTAATATCTCGAGATTTCGTTGATCGATTTTAAAACAAATTGCATATTCTGAATCAGGAAAAGAGTCTTTATCAATCCTACAGAAAAATATCAAAAAAGAAATAAGTTGAAAAAATTCATTTTTAAAAGTTGCTTCCGGTGACGACCGGAAGTGACGGAGGACGTTTTTATGACCATGTTGGACCAGAAAAACGATAAATCTATCATCACTGAAAATTTCAACCCTCTATCTTTACTCGATTTTGAGAAACGTCGCAGACAAAATTGACTTTAAAAAATCGTTTAACGACGATAACTTTCGACCGGAAGTAAATTTTGAAAATTTGTCAAGGCGGTACAAACTTCAGATAAGGAGGCATCAGAGCTAAAAATTGAAGGCAATTGAACGGGCCATCTCTAAGAAGTCGCCTGCACAAAATTTGCGATAAAAAAAAGAATAATAATAAGAAAATTGAAAAAGAAACAATAGAATAATAGTAGGGTCTTCCGCTGAAGACGGAAGACCCTAATAAAAAGAAACCGAAGAATAACAAGAGGGTCTTCCGTTGGAAACGGAAGACCCTAATAATAATAACTAGTGCAAAGCTCGTTGCAAAGCAACGAGTGCGTTTTCCGTTCATGTCGAAAGTAACGCTAGAAGTACCTCTAAGAAGCAGAGTTCTTAATCTAGTAACAAAAGTAACTTAAGTACAAAAAGATAAAAAAAAAATCGAATGATTATTGGTACGACTTAACAAAATCCGAATGGCTTTAAGTACGAATTAACAAAAAACCATAACCATTTCAAGAACGACTTAACAAAAAAATCTGAATGTGTTTAAGTACGGCTTAACAAATTTGAATTCATTTTAGGTACAAGTTAACTTTACCTTTAACTCTCTATTTTCTTAACCCAGAATGCAAAATTAAAATTTCCGTAAAAATCAATTTTTTTAACGCTTATATCTCGCATTCAATCGTCCGAATTTTAAATGGATTTCAGTTTTAAATCGAGCTTGATAAGCTCTTTTAGCGTTTATGATTAATGACAAACTATTGCTTCGAAAATAGTTAAGCTTTTGAGCCTTCCTGGCCCCTAACTTGAGGGACCAGCCGTATTTTTGAAATCAAATAAAAGGTCTCGTAAATATAAACATATTTTGTTCAACAAGTGTTCAAGAATTTTTGACCGTTCAAGTTATATCTGAAACACTGTGTTTTAGGGGCCGAGCCCTTAAACTCCTTAACTTTTTAACTCCTGCTTTTCAAAGGGTTGACCTTTCGTACTGTGTGCTTGTTGCATCATCAATTGTCAGAAACTTATCAATGTATAGTTTACTTTATTATACCTCTGTAAATATTTTCTATGTAAAATTACTATGAACCAGACAACATTGAAATGGTGAACATTTCAAAGGGCCCCGCTTATGTTATTTCAGAGAATTTTACTTTGACCTTGACCTATAACTTGAAATTTTTCCAGCTGCCATAGAACTTCTAATTCAATTTCATTTCCATTAACATACAGGCATTTTTGTTCAATCTGACCAAGATTAAGCATATCTGGGAAATAATCTACTGTCTAAAACTAATTTTAAAAAGATCTGCTATGACCGTCACATTGACTTGGTTCAAGGTCACTGCACGTCTTTAACCAATAAGCTCTGCTTAGGTAAAATCTTAGCCAAATAGGGGCTAAAAGGAGAGTATATATATGCTCTTAAAATATGGATTTTTGTGTAATCTGATATGACCTTGACATTTGATCTACAAATATCATTCGAGGTCATTGCATATCCTTTGATCAAAGGCATCATGTGGGTGAAGTATGAGCCTGATTGGAGCAAAGGAAGAGAAGATATACTCCGGACAAGGATTTTTTTTAAATATAATTCTGCTATGACCTTCACAGTTTACTTTAAAAATAGATTCAAGGTCACTACACACCCTTTACTCAAAAGCTCTGCTTATGTGAAGTCTGAGCCAAATAGGGGTTAGTGGAAAGTATAAATGCTCTGAAAAAAGGATTTTTGCATGATCCGATATGATCTTCACCCTTTACCTACAAATTTCATTCAGGGTCACTGCACATTGTTTAACCATAGAGACACTCTGTATTAGCCAGATTGGACCAAAGGGAGAGAAGATATGCCCCAGGCAAGGATTTTATATATATAATTCTGCTTTGACCTTAACCTTATACCTTAAAACATGGTTCAAGGTCACTGCACATCCTTTACCCAAAGGAACCCTGTGGATTAGGTATGAGCCAGATTGGGCCAAGGGGAGAGAAGCTATGCTCCGGTCAAGCGATCTCAGATGGATCGACGGACAAACTGATCACTAGAAGGCGCCCGCATAAACATGCTTTTTTATCTTACATGCTATCTGCCCATGGTGAATAGTCATCAAAACCATTCATCAGCAGAATTCGATTTCCCTCCTTTTTAAACTCGGAACACCTCTGACCTAATCAGATCGCCGTATTAAATACAAAGTTTGATAACTCTAATTTGTTTATCAAGAAATTCTGCATCGCTGACAAATAAAGTTTTCTTCGGTATAATAAAATACCAATTAACTGACTATTCGGACAATAGCAAGTTTATTGTCCCCCTCCACAGCAACTATTTCCCTTGGCTTTGCCTCATGAAATAGTTGCTGTCTTGGGGACAATAAACTTGCTTTTGTCCTCATACCCAGTAAATATGTATATAATATCCCATCCACCTACATTTCGTGTTATATAACCTCCCGTTTGTAACCTTCAATTTCAACACAACAGTCATAGCCGCAAGTTTCACAATTATTACTGCTTCTCATGTACTTAAAATTAGGGGCCTTAATATTGCTTACCAATTCCAACAAGAGACATCCCTCTAACTACTGATAATCATTAAAATTCATTTCATGAATCTACGCAACACTGATAAACCTTCAAGTACAGTCACTCTCAATTTTACAAAAATATTGACGGTACTTTATCCGAAACTGTTCCTTGTACCTTTAACTTCGTACACTAACATTTTATGAAAAAACAGTTTGTCTTAGAATAAGAAAGCTAATGCAATTCTGAGAAAAAGAATACCACATATTGCCAATTCCATTGAGGTTTAATAAAAATATGGCCATTTAAGTGAACCCACCATTTCCAATTTCCTATAGTAAACACAGATTTATAGGGTTCTCCATAGCAAAACACCTTTACCTGACCTTTTAGAGGTCAATTGTTGTTCAACCACCTTTAAAAAGAAACCTTATTCAATACAACATACATCTACATGATATAATCATGATAAAAGCTTCACATCACTTAGAAATGCCCTTACATGTATACCCCCCCCCCCCACTTTTGATTTTCATATAAAGTCATGGTTTGAAATGTTTTCCCTAATTTTATGAAACTTGTGGCAATTTCCTTGAGTCATTTCTCACGCATATTTGAAACAAATCATCAATGATTCTAAAATTTGATCTTTATTTGTTTATTGTATGATTTTTACCATATTAATTAACAAATAGACAGCTGTCCTGCATGTGATTTCTTGTTTTCATGAAAAAAGTAAGCTAACAATCATATTTAGTGAATATCTAATCTATTCTGATTTCTAGTCTCCTTCTAACCATGCTAAAACAGTAAGACCTATAAGTTAGACATCTGCCTAAATTAAAATTAAATTCAAACACACCCAGGTAGCTGGAGACAGAGTTGATTTCCATGAACAATGTTCAAATTTGACATGTTTTTCTACTTTTTTTATGTATATATACTTTAAAAAGGTAGAAATAGGTTGTTTCTTGTTCATTTCAACAGTAATTATCATAGCAGATGTCAAAAGTCAAATGTACATTTACATATCCTACACGTAATCTTAATGCAGACAATTGAATAGAGGGGGGGGGGGGGTGATTTTTCAATTATGTAAACACATCTAAATATCTTTATAAAATAAATAATAAAGGAAACATAATTTCATACTTTTATTGAAAAACAAATTTTCACAACAATTATGAATTTCTTTAAACAACCTTAAAATTGTTTTTCATAATTTCTTATCAAACACAAACCACAACATGGCATGATGCTTTCTTAAAGTTCCATTATTGTTCATGCATTATCCGATTTGATTTGAATTACCGGTAAATAGTATGTAGAACACAAGGAATATGCTGGTAGAGATGACAGGTTAACCTCAAGAGCTGAAACCACAAGAATCAACAGGTAAAAGCCATGTGGTGCCATGTGGTAACAAGATTCCGTTTTGAGCTGAAATCAAAAAAATAATAATAATAATAATTAGCTGTGTTTACATACATGTACTAGTAATAGCTGTGTTTACATTAACATATGCATAGTATTTCTGGAAAAAAATCCACTGACCATGCAGTGTAATAAGTATGACATATCCCAATACATGACATAACATTTAGGCAGTACAAGATCAAACATTTGCATATCAATCTTCTTAGGTATAGACACATATCATATTGAGAGAGAGAGAGAGAGAGAGAGAGAGAGAGAGAGAGAGAGAGAGAGAGAGAGTTTATTACTTGTAGTGCAACAGTCAATATTTCAATTCGTAAATTACAAAGGAATATTACCCATCCGAACAGCGTCAAAGTACATGTATTCCCTTACCAAAATATTGACCTTCTGGCAACACATTCTGGCATTATTGCAGCAATATTGCAGCAACATTCTGGCAATACATTGCGGCAATATTGCTGCTGTATCGTTTTTCGTATGCAAATAAGATTGCGGCAATATTGCCAGAAAGATGTTGCCGCAGAAGTTTTGCTGCAACATATTGTTGCGACAACACCTTTCTGGCAATACATTGCGGCAGTATTGCTGCTGTATCGTTTTTCGTATGCAAATGAGATTGCGGCAATATTGCCAGAAAGATGTTGCCGCAAAAAATTTGCGGCACCACATTGTTGCGGCAACACCTTTCTGGCAATACTTGAGATTGCAGCAATATTGCCAGAAAGATGTTGCCGCAAAAGTTTTGCTGCAACACCTTTCTGGCAATACATTTGCATAAGAAAAATGACATTGCAGAAATATTGGTTCAATGCATTTTCTGTGCTCTAGCATCAATTGTACAATATATGCAATATTTATAAATGATAAATGTATACAGTAAATCAATCATGTATATTATATTAATCTACAACCAAAATGAAAAAAAAAATCTTTAATTGCAATTACAGTTTTATTTTTTAACAGTTGCAAAAAGGTTACAACAAGACAAACATTTTGCATTTAATTTGGACTTTTTTAAAATGAAAAAAACAGTTTGGATTTCACAATATTAAAGAATTAAAAAATTTTTTTTTTTCAACATAATATGCACAAAATAAGTATTGAATTAAAAATATAATGTATAATATTAGAGATCTGAAACTGGAATTTCAACATGCTTATAAAGGACACCAGTTAAAATTAATAATCTTTAAATTTAACACATTTTATAAATACAATAAACACAAATATGTTGAACAAATGATGAAACTTGACAAAAAGTACTCAGCCGATCAGTGACGATTTGTTGCTGCAAATAAACATGTACTGCAGTTTGATTGACACAACGCGCACAGACGGATGTGGACAAAAGTTCATTGTTCACCGTAAGCAAAGCTCAAACAATATAGTTCACAAGTCCTGCACGACCACTTGCTGTCTCATTACGATTGATCGAGGCATTCGTCCTAGGCATTCCAAATGTCCTTTTTTGACAGTCTCGTGGGCATTCTGCTTTCACACATATTAAAACAATCACAAAAACAGCTATAATATCACAACAATATCCACATTAGAATTCAGCACTGGTGTGTATATGTTCCTCTCCATAATCTTAAACAAATAGCTACGTTTCGAGTTCGTCCGGAACACCGTTTTTATTCTGCGTTTAGAAACGCCATGAAAAAACTTTTCCACAGCGTTACTTCCGGTTTATACGTTTACATTAGAAACGAGTGACACCTCTGTTAATTTCCCTCAATATAAGCATAGAACTACGTCGAAAATGGAAGATACCGTTGATTACTTTTGCTGGCAAATTCCAGATTTAAAGAAATATCTTCAAGCGAGAGGTATTCAGTGCAGTTTGGGGAGAAAAATAGAGCTTGTTCGTCTATGTGAATTAGCAGACGAACTAAAATTGGAGGTTTGTTCTTTTACTTTTTAATTTAAACTAAATGAAATCACTTTTAAATGAATTGAATAACGATAATTTATTTGGTTTTTTAACTAACACAATTACGTACACTTTATGTTTTCCGTAATAATTGTAGATAGTAAAATTACCGGACGAAGAAAATGAAAAGGAGTATGCAGATTTTGACCAATTTCGTAGATCAGTCACCATTTGTTCAGAAAGAGTGATTTTAAAACCGATGAACAAAATTAATGACTGGTGAGTTTATACTTGATTAATATATTGTTGAATATACATGGCTATAATTGTCATGATGATTTTTAAAAATTATTTTCTTAATTAACTTAAAGGAACAGAGATTTATCAAAGATTCCTGATGTTGCATCTTTTGATGTATTGATCTACCTCATGAATAAGTGTGGGTGGAGCTCAAGTCGTCTCTCCGACTACAAGATGGACAACGGGTACAGACTTCACATGGCAAACGATATCGATAATGTCCAGGCATCATACGGATTACATCCAGAATTTATGTATGCAAAGTGCACATGTGTACCAGAAACCAGACAATCCGCCCAGCCGTATACTCCATGGATTATACTACGATCCTCATCAGGAGAAATTATTTCTGGTGGCTGCACCTGTGTTGCGTATGTATTTTTTTTCTTGTGACATTAATTTACATGTTAATTAATATCCATGTATTTATATAGAATATTGAAGTATGATTGTAATAAAGTGTCAACACAGTAAAATGATGATTAATTCAGAAAACGTTCTTGATTGCTTTTTAAAATTTGTTTAAAACAAACATAACTTAATGGATAGTAATGCCACATGGGAATCTATAATTAAGTCACCATTATGATCTTTATTATAGGGATAATGGAGCTTGTAAGCACTGTGTTGCCTTCATATTTTCCTTATCCAGTTTTTGTGAAAGACATCAAGACAGAAGTGCAGAAGTTTGTACTGATTTGCCGTGCACTTGGGACAAACCCAGAAAGATAACATTACCTAGTGAAATCACTTGTATTGACACAAGAATAGACCAGTCTTGTCCACCCCCTCTGGTCCCTATACTGGAAAATTATGACCCCAGAGTTTCATCTCGTGGACAAGTAGCAACTATTCAAAAGGACTTTTACAACCTTTGCAAAGGTACAAATGCTTTAGTTCTTCAAACATTGTATAGTGAAGATTTTGATAGTGATGACAGTGAAGGAGGACAGACTGTAACTATGGAAGATGTGTTTAAGGCAAATGAGTTTATAGGTGACTTGAATTCCATAAATGAAAAGTTAAAAGATATTTTTAACCCTGAACAGATTTGTCAAATAGAGGAGGCGACAAGGGGTCAAAGTGAAAATCCAGAATGGTTCGTTCACAGAAAGGGTAGAATCACAGCTTCTTTATTTTCATCCGTCAAACACTTCAGATTTACTCCATGTCCAGACAATTATATTTCAAAACAAATTATGGGAAGAACAATACAAAGAACCACCCAATCTATGTCTTTTGGTACTCTAAATGAACCTATTGCTAGACACCAATATTTTGAAAAGTATAAGCATGCTCATAAACAATCTGTAATAAAGTTGTGTGGTTTGTTCATGGACCCTGATTTCCCATATTTAGGGGCTTCTCCAGATGCACTTGTTCAATGTAAATGCTGTGGTGAGGGTCTCTTAGAGATAAAATGTTCATTTGTACATCAAAACAAAGACCCGAAAGAAGCATGTATGGATGATCATTATCATGTAAGTTTAGATGAGAATGAAAATGTTCGGTTAAAGATTGATTCTCCTTGGTATATTCAAATACAAGGTCAGTTAGGAGTGTGTCACAAGAATTGGTGTGACTTTGTATTTTTTACAAAGAAAGGTTTTATTGTTGACCGCATATATTTTGATGAAGAAATGTACAAAAACATTGTAAACAAAGCTGGTAAATTTTTTGAAACATACATTATTCCTTCACTGCAGGCTAGCTAATGGGAGAAAATGCTTCACGGGTTATTGTGTGAATCTTATTAAAGTACATGTACTTTTATGAGAAGTGGTAAATGTTTTAATTATGTGTTTGTTTTGACAATGTCATGTATTTTCTCAAGTGAAATTGCTGAATTTTAAATAAATCAGTAGGTTTATGTGATTTTTACAATTCAAAGAACAATCAAAATTTTAAGAATAAAAAAGATATAAAATTATATATATGTTTAATTTTTTACTAAAGCTTTTTGCAGATTGTATAGAAAAGCACAAACAGTAATCATTTGGTTGGCCAATGGTTTTACATTCAGTGATATTGTGTTTGATAACATCCGGAAAGTTTTCAGTCTTCCAATTGCTCTCTCTACATGAATACGGAAACGAGCAATATTCCCTGTCTTAAGGATGTCAGATGCTGACAGGTGTTTTCCCTTCCCCCAAGCACATCGCTTTGTAAATGGCGGTATTATTTATTTGGCTCTCTTTTTAAGAAGAAGGTCTCTAATGAGAAATCCCCTGTCAGCCATAATTTCATCCCCTGGCCGGATCAGATTCAAGAATCCACAATCCTTGGTAATGTATCTATCAGATACATTTCCACCCCACAGTTTTGAAACATATGTAATGGCACCAGATGGAGAAATACATACAAGGGCTTTGAAAGTATTGTGCTGTTTATACGAGCTAAATGTTTGGGATCGGGCTGTGGGATTTCTCGGTTTTTCTATAAAAAACTCTGTACAGTCAATTATGCCTGTTACATTTGGGAAACTCAGTCGGAACGATCCAGGCCGAAACCGTTTTATTACATTCTGAGATGGCCATTTCAAAAGTGGCGTGAACATAACAGCCATATATTTAATCCATGTGGTGAATATTTGTGACACCCTTGATGTTGAAACACCAAATATATCCCCCAAAAGAAATGTTGTTAAAGCTAAACGTCTCACTAAAGTAAAAATAAACTCCTCATATCGAGTAAGTTTCCTCTTTGGTCCAGTCTTCTTTGGTTGATGAGGATCAACTGTTTGGTATCCTTTCTTGCTTGAGCTGGATTGACCTGACCAGTACTTGAAATCTGGTGAGGATCTGTCAAGAATATCCGTCAGAATAACAGGAAAAAACATATTACATTGTCATTCAATTATACACTGGTACTTGGTACATATATAAATTCAAAGGAAAAAAGATATTGTTTTCAACAAATTTAGCATTTGATATTTTCCAGTATATATTCAATTATTGAATGCTTACCAAATGCACCAGCAAAAATCTTCTTCGATGGGAATCCTGTGTGCTGCTGAATTATTGAATCATCTTTTGTGATTTTTTCAATGAACAAATCTCGCATAAGTTTGTCTGGATCATTTAGGCGTTTACCACTCTGCTCCAAAACATCTATATCGGACATGGTGAGGTCGGTTTGTGTTGAGCTGTCGTCGCAGCTGTAGGAATTGCTGACTCCTATATAATTGTGGTCCTTTACAATCTTATCTGAGTAAAAATGAAATGTTCTCATGATGACGTTTGAATGCACATACATTATACACTAAAAGGAATTAAATACATAAATGAAATTGGTGCTGCAGTCCTGTGTGTAAAGTACAATTAAAACCAACATTGACAAAATCTATGATCATTACAATACATTTACCTGGAATAGGAGTAGTTATTGTTGTTTCCATTTCTGTAACTTCAACTTCATTTGCAACAGGCCAGCAACCATTAATGCCATGTGGATATGTAGGACCCTCTTCACAATCAACCATAAGCAATAACAAATAATTGCCTTAATATTCATATTAGGTCAGTGTACATAACATCAAAGGTAATATACAGTTGAGTTAGTCAATTAAACTCATCCGTTGCAAATTCATACATTATACAGTGTTACCAAAAAAAAAAAATCACACCATTATAGGTGGAATTTCGTTATCTTCATAATCATCACATGTAGGGCATTTTTATTCATAGATGTTCTGTTTTTCAGTTAGACAAGAGGCTTGTTCTCTTTTGGTAATGGCAGTACTTGATCGAATCTAAAACATAAACAATCACTGTACACAGAAAACTCTTTTCATTCATATTTATATGTCCTGTATACTAGTTTATGTATACCCCTTCAGGGTCGTGAAATGGCAATGTAAGTAAAACATGCATGAAAAAAGCATAATTAATTGTTCCTTCATCAAAAACTTTATTCATCTTGAAATTCAATATCATTTCTACATCCCAATGGATGCGGAAATGAAGAGAAAAATGAAGATCATTCCGATACTTTTATTGTGGGTAAAATGAACTATATAATTTTCAGATGAAACATAAAATAATTTTAAACAGTAACCTTTCTGCTCTCTTTAAAGTTGTTATATGAAAAAAGTTCCGGAAATGGGTGTTCACTTGTTGGTTTCCCATCCATAAAATGCAAGGAACAAACTCTCGCTTTCCTCGAAGGATCGAAGTTTACATCACGGCGTAGAAGTTCAAGCCACTTTCTTCTCTCCGATGGCGCTTTCTTTTTCGACGGAAATGCATAAAACTGGACATTCTGCATGTATCCATACCTCCCTCTTTTCCTGTCGTCTGATGTGCACCCGGGAGCTGCACAGTAATACCAATTCGTGCCAGAATTTGTGACAGACGACATGTTGTCAATGTAAACTATCTAAACCGGAAGTTTATATGAGGAACATTTTTACATTATCACGTGACCGGCGTGTCTAAACGCAGAATAAAAACGGTGTTCCGGACGAACTCGAAACATAGCTATTACGTCATCACTCTTCTTTGGTTGCCAGTTTCACCATTCATTTAATCAGTGAGGTGACAGCTTTTTTCATGGTTTTCT
>WFKH01003881.1:30031583-30064551 GCA_016163765.1 Magallana hongkongensis | reverse complement strand
GGGTTCTCTTAACAAGACCGCATTGGTCCTCTTAACGAGGGCGTATTGGTTCTCTTAACGAGGCCGTTTGGGTTCTCTAAACGAGACCGCATTGGTCCTCTTAATGATGGCGTTTTGGTTCTCTTAACGAGGCCGTTTGGGTTCTCTAAACGAGACCGCTTTGGTCCTCTTAACGAGGCCGTTCTTGGTTCTCTTAACGATACCGCATTTGGTTCTCTTGACGAGACCGAATTTGGTTCTCTTGACGAGACCGCATTTGGGTCCTCTAAACGAGACCGCAGTGGTCCTCTTGACGAGGCCGTTCTTGGTTCTCTTAACGAGACCGCATTTGGTTCTCTTGACGAGACCGCATTCGGGTCCTCTAAACGAGCCCCCTTTTTTGTTCCTCTTAACGAGACCGTATTTGGTCCTCTTACCGAGGCCTTTTTTGTTCTCTTATCGAGACTGCATTTGTTTTGTGTTCATTCATACAACAACATTCTATCTTATCTTGTAATAATTACGTTGCACTTATGCTGTACGATTAAAGACATATTTGTGCAATTAAAAAAAAACAAACATTATTATCCATTTGCTAATACCAGCACAGCAATTATTTTCAATAGTGTACATCATGGCACCAAAGCGGAAATCTACAGATTTGACGAAACGAACATCGGCCAAAAGAGGAAAACAATCTCCGGATGGCTCAGTACAACAATCCAGTTCTCCTTCTACAATCTCTCCGGAGATTTTGGAAACCATTACAAAAGAGGTCACAGAAAAAGTCACCGCGAACCTGAAGGAGGAAATTTCTAACATGTTCAATGCCCTCCAGCCAACTGCCATCACCAGTCAGGGGAGTATTGCATGTGCATCTTATATTAACTCAAATATCAATAGGGATAACGCAATTCAGGAAACTGTCGAGGCAGCAATCGTTAATCAATTTGATAAGATAACATCAGGTAGGTCCGGTAGTGGTTTTGTAAGTACATCGGTCTCCATTGAAGCTCGTGTACCTGACAAATTGAAATTTAAGATATGGTCAAAATAGTACGTGGATTTCGGTAGTCTGCTACTCCGGAACAAACAAGGTAAGGAAAAACTTTCCCTTCAGGTAGAGAATTCGATGAAGCCAGTTATGCTTACAATTCACCAGGTGGAGAGAGATGATACTGATGGAGAATTGTCTTCTATGAACGACTGGCTTACAGCTTGGAATAGGTAAATGGCTATTTATTGTATAAAGTATCCACACGAGCAAGCTAAACTCGCAAAACATCTAGAAGCGGTCAGGGACATTGCGGATGCAAAAGGTAACTGGTATAGTTACGATAAGGACTTCCGATCCTTAATTGAACAAGGCCAGGTGCAGTGGGGAGATGTTCATATGGAACTGTACGTAAACGCACGTCTTACTTCTTCTCAATCTATCAAAACAACCAACTCACACAAAGAATTGAGTAAAACAATCCCCAGAGGAGCTTGTTTCCAGTTTCACTCAGGTAAGCAGTGCAATGCAGGCCTTGCCTGTCGTTTTCAGCACAGGTGTTACAACTGTGGTGGCTCGCACCCTTTCATCCAGTGCACAAAACAGGTTCAGCGGCCCTTTCGTGTCCTACAAAGATTTAGGTATCAGTCACCACAACCAACCAAATTTGCCAATTCGTCTAAATCACCCCATCTTACCAAGCAAGGGCCCAACACCAATCAAACCAAATAGACTTGCATATTGGCTGTCTGGTTACGACGAAACGGAGACAAACTATTTAATAAATGGTTTTTCAAATGGTTTTTCATTAGGGTTTGTTGGTGAATGTCCTGATGTAGAATCTCAAAATCTTAGATCAGCTTTTATTTGTCCGGATATAATTGATGAAAAGATTCTTAAAGAAGTTTCAACGGGAAGAGTGTTAGGTCCATTCGATTTTAAACCATTTGCTGACATACAATGTTCCCCATTAGGTTTGGTAGAGAAAAAGGTACCAGGTGAATATAGAATGATTCATCATTTATCTTATCCTAGAAACAAATCAGTTAACGATGGCATTCCACGCGAGGAATCATTTGTTCAATATTCTTCGGTTGGAGATGCCATCAGTCATATCAAGAACTGCGGAGTTGGTGCGTATTGTTGCAAAACGGATATAAAATCTGCTTTTAGGATAATCAACTTAAACTATTCTCAATTCAAATACGTTTGTTTTAGATGGAAGAACAAGTATTATGTGGACACATGTCTTCAATTTGGTCTTAGTTCTTCATGTAGGATCTTCGAGCGTTTTTCGACGGCGCTCGAGTGGATAGCGCAAAATAAACTGGGTATGTCGTGTATTTCTCATGTGTTAGACGATTTTATTATTATCCACAAGTGTCCCTTAACATGTGTTAGACAGTTGAAGGCATTTTTATCAATGTGTGTTGACATAGGCGTTCCAATATCCCTGGAGAAAACGTGTGGTCCTCTTCAGACTATAACTTACTTACTAGGTTATGAGCTTGATTCGTGCAAGATGGAGTGTAGGGTGCCTCATGACAAAATAGTAAAGTGCATAGATAAAATAAAGTTTGCAAAGACACAAAAGAGCTTGACACTTAAACAATTACAGTCGCTCATAGGTTTACTCAACTTTGCATGTAATGTTGTTTTGCCAGGCAGAGCATTCCTTAGGAGATTGATAGACCTTACCATTGGTATCAGTAAGCCGTTTTTCAAAATAAGCATGACAAAAGAGGTGAAAGAGGATTTGAAAGTTTGGGAATGTTTTCTTGATAAATTCAATGGATCCTCGATTTTCCTCCCAGATAAGTGGTCAAGTTCGTATGAGCTTAAATTCTACACAGATGCTTCGGGTTCTATCGGTTATGCAGCGGTATTCGGTAGTCAGTGGTTTTATGGAAACTGGGATAGTAATTGGCAGTATAAAAATATTGCAGTCTTAGAGCTTTACCCAATAGTTGTGGCAATAAAAGTGTGGGGAAAAATGTTGATTAACAAATGTATTTTATTTAACACTGATAATCAGGCATTGGTGCATGTTATAAACAAACAAACATGTAAGGATAAAGATATCATGTCTCTTGTTCGCCAGCTCGTTGCTAGTTGTCTCGAATTTAATATTTATTTTAAAGCAAAACATTTAACATCAAAAGAAAATATACTATGTGATTTGCTTTCTCGTTCCAAGGTACATCAATTTCTACAATTAGCACCCTGGGCCGACAAACAACCAGTCGAGATTCCCAGTCTTCCGCCTTATCCGAGTTGACCCTGGTTGTGAACAAACTCCTGGATTCCAGTTTGACTGCGTCAACTTCATCATCATACACTCACGCATGGTCGACGTTTAGGAACTTTGCGGAAAAGTACAGTTTACGAACGGATATCCCCATCCAACAACACATATTGGTTCTCTATGTTGCTTTCCTTTTCTCACAAGACTACGCACCGTCGACGATAACATCTTATCTTTCGGCCATCAGTCACGTCCATAAACTCAACGGCCTCCAAGATCCATGCTCATCATTTGTTGTACAAAAAGTATTAACTGGAGCTCGTAAGCTCAAACCGACAACTGATGTTAGAATACCAATTACTAGGGCTATCTTGCACAAACTCCTTGATTCTTTACAACATACTATATCCAATCTATATGAAAAAATTCTATTTCGAGCAATGTTTTCGTTAGCTTTTTATGGTTTTTTGAGAATCGGCGAAATTACGTCCAGCCTAACCGTTCCAAATAAAAATCTGCAACATTTTAACCAAATTTCTATCGTAAATGACACAATATTGATTAAATTTGTTTCATATAAGCATAGCATGGGAAAACCTTTCTTTCTAACAATACATGGGGCTAAGGACTCAGATTTTTGCCCAGTGCAGTGCCTTAAGAATTATATTAATCAAAGAGGAGTGCAAGAGGGTCCTTTATTTTGCTACGTACCATGCACACCTGTGACTAGGATCAAATTTTCTGTGATACTGAAGAATTGTTTATCTTTCGCTAATATCCAGATGGGGAAAATTACTAATCATTCATTTCGAATTGGCATGGCTTCTCACTGCGCAGACTGCGGAATGAGCGACGGTAAAATAAGACTCCTGGGACTTGGAAATCCGATGCCTTTAAATCGTACATCAGACCGGTTAATTCGTGTAATTAGATGCAATTACCCAGTCTAGTCAACACTGTGTTTACTTTTCTATGACGCTGTATCCAGAGCATATGTTTATCTCTGTCGACATTATTGTTGTGCTACTGAAGGGCATATGTTTATCCCTCCAGTTATATTTTTGTACGTTATTAATTTTGTTGCATTGAATATATGTTTATCTCATTGTATGTTTAGCTAGGTTAATGGTAATTAATTTGTAGTTCTAATATTGAAATAGCCCAGGGTATATGTTTATCCCGTTAGCTATGAGTTTGCTCTTTCCCACCAGTAATTTTTTTTTTCTTTCCTCCTTTTATTTTTCCTTGGGGTCTGAACTTGATTAATACGTTTAATCAAGTCCATGGCGTTTTCAGACCACAAGGAATTTGTTTGACGAGATTACGTAACCAATTTTCGATTTCAGTTTCTCAATACAGCCAATTAATAAAATTCATATTTGTATATGATTATTAATTACTATTCGGAAATTAATTATAATTACATCATATTAAGATCAAATGCAGAATTGTGACATTATTCAATTAAATTTCAATTGTAGTATTACGTAATATTATTTTATATTATTTTACGCAATGTGTTACAATGTTATGTAACAATTAAAGTCACGCTGGTGGCAAAGAGCAACATATACCATGTCTTGTTTTGTTTATATATTATGTATCGAAAGATGGAGGTGATGGTTATACGTCAAGTAAACTACATAGGTTATAGCCCCTTCATACGGAAATCAATTATGGATAAAAATAATGAAAAAAATTACAATACGTCATATTGTTTAATTTTGGTTTTACATTCACGAAGTAAATTGAAACTTTGATATTGTTCATTGCAAATTTTCTGGGTGGGTGTAAATACAAAATTTACAGTATGTGATCTTGTGATTTTTGTGTTTGCACCCACTGAGTTTGTTAAAACTGTGATTATCTGAATTGTGTATCCACACCCATCCAGCCAATAACAGTTTACAATATGATGATACGCTAACGTGTACTCTTTCACTAACAATGCTGTAGTAACTATATATCTCGAGAGCTGATATTTTTTAGTGTTTTATTTGTGCCGTTAGGATGGATAACTTCGGATGTAACTAAATATAATCAAATCGTTAATTTTTCTAGACATAAACAATTCTGCTTCATGGAATCTGTAGCAAGTTAGCAACCTAATTTTTGTACAGGATGATAATAAAATAATTTTGCTTTAATAGTTTCTAAATTGCTTTGATCACAAAAATTTAACATAAATTTACCAACAATAATTGTTTCGTCAATAAATTGGTAAATTGCATTTTTTGAATAGACATAGCCTATGTAAACCCTTTCAAACATACAAAGTCAAGAAGTGGTGTTATAAAATGATCTATGGTCATAAGAATATAATATTACTAGTTTACAGAATATTATTGATAGTGTGTATATAAGACAAGGGATACTTGAATGTTAAATAATTATCTGAACATTAACCATATATGATTGTAAGACATATTGTTGGTAGACATGTTCATTCACACCTACATTTGCAAACCTATCACCTTCATTCATATATGCAGAGATACAAACATAAGAATGAGATTTTCATGATCCAGCCCATTTGAAAAGAACAGTAAATAAAAGGGAACTATATAATAAGTAAATATACATGTATAATACTTAAATATGTTTAAAAACGCTTGGGAGCTCTAATATAACTATAAACATGTGAAACAATTTTACAATTTTATTTATATGAAAAATCAGAACTACCATAAAGTATATAGTTAATATGAAAAGGTACACTGTTTAAAAAGTTCGTCTCTTTGTTGAGTGTATCTTGGACATCCAAGAAAAAAATTCACATTTCCTTCAGATTCAGACCCACAGTAAAAACATCGACTCTCATCAATTAAAAAATCCTTACATAAGTAAGCATTTAGATTACTAGCTTTATTCCGTAATTGACGTAAAATAATATTTTCTTTCCTATTGCCTAAAACTGAAGTGTTTGTAAGCTTTTGGTATATTTTGTTTTTTAAGTTTTGACTTAAAGATGGAAAAAGTTGATGAAATTTTCGTTTCTGCATGAAGATTATTCCATAATTTACATGTAAATGTAATAAGTTGTAATAAGTAGTCCGATATAGTGGTAGATAGTAAACAAGGTCATTCGACTTAAGATTATATGCATGTTCGGTTGGAAAATATGACTGAATTAAATCTAACATGTATTGTGGTGCTAAACTATTTATAATCTTGTAGATTAGAATTAGTTTATGTTTATCACTTCGAGATTCTAAGGTTTCAAGACCAAGTTCACTATATAAAATGATTTTAGAAGAATTAACTCTCATCCCTGTTACTGTCCTGGTTGCTTCAATTTGTACATGTTTAAGCAATTCGGAGTTTTCCTTGATACAGTTGCCCCGCACAACATCACCATATTCCAGTCTAGGTCTGATAAAAGCCGAACTTTAACAAGCGTTTCTCTATCAATTGTATGCTTGAGTAATCTTAATCTATTCAACTTTTTGCATGCCTTTTCATATGTACCATTAATATGTTTAAGATCAACCATCCTCTGACTGTACATGCAGATGCAAGCCTACTTTTTTTTAAAATCGCATATTTACATTTTTACTGTAGAGGGTATATGTTTTTAATTATGAGAAAATATATAACGTCAGTTGCATGTGTTTCTAATTTACAGGTAAATAATGGAATTGAAAACTCAAAATAATAGAGATGAATTGTATTTTTTTAAAAGAACTATGACTATGCACATGCAGAAAGTTGGCTAGTGCTTCAAAAATAGTTTATCTGGCAAGTTTATGAAAAACTATTGTTGAGTCGTATAAAATAAATAAAAACTGTTGACGACTTGTTGGATAAAAATATGACAACCATTCATTTATTATTTTGACAGAGAAATATTCTGACTTCTTCAAATTAAGCACAGGTACCTGACGTTATATCTTTTTGTCTTAATATATTAAATATATATACCCGTTACCTTATAAAACCGTATAGAGGTTATATATTTTTAATTATTAGAAAATTATACAATGTCAGATGCCTGTCGAATAAAGCTCTCGGTTGAATTGCCTGAAAAGTAACGATAACGGTCAATATTCGTTAGATATATTTATCAGAGATTATGACAAGTTTGAACTTTAAATTCTTTCACATGATCGAATGAAAATCAATTCTATGTCAAAAATTATTCTAGCCCGACTCGCCCGTTCCATTCCGAAGCAAACGGTCATCTTCTTAGCTTTATTTAGATAGTATTGTAATAATAAATGGATATTATATTTTCAGTCTCAAAATTAAATGATTAATCGGATATATAAACCTAAAATAAATTAGCCAGATCCGCATATGTATCGGACAGAAGGAAAATTTTAAAACTGAAACTTTCAAATATGTGCATGACAATTAAAACTTTGAAGTTAGGGTCAATTCTCAACAGGATCAATTTTCAACGTGTCGAGGTCATCAGAGTTTAGAAAAATCTTTCTCATACCGTTGAAAAATGACCCCGGGTATAAATTTAACGATTTTGGTCTCAATTTTCAACGTTGAAAAATGACTCCCCGGGTCAATATTCAACGTTGAAAAATGACCCCCGGGTCAATTTTCAACCCGGGTCAATATTCTTCGTTACACCTGCACTAATACAACATATGGTTGGATGTCATAAGTATTTAAAATTCATATATATCATTATATTATTTCATTAACATTTACATATCAAAAGAAATATGCATGCAATAAAGAATTATTTCAAAATATAGACAAAATACAACATGGAAAAAAAGAACTTTAACCTAGATCAGAGTTTATGCATTAAGAAATCTGAAAACATGAATTTTCTTCTCTTTTTTTCATTTCAGGCAATAGACTCCCCTCGTCTTGAAAAGGACTGGGAGATGTGGCCGTCGGTTGATTGAGCTAGGAATACTAGCTGATGGCCTGTCTGCCTGCAAGAAATGCAGCTTACCCTTACAACTTTCAAACTGCCAAGGAATTATAGCTATGCTTGAAATACTTTGCATGAATTCTTCTTGTAAAATAATTAACAATGTGCCAACAAGGAAAAGGTATAATAAAATTTGGGACGCTAATACTAAATTACATTGTAGCAGCAGTATATTTAATATATATTAAGTTTTAAAATGATCCAAACTCTATTAAAATTAATTCTATATTCACAAATTAACGGTATGTATTTTATTGTCGGATTATTTTTTTTTCATGTTATACAACACACTGGGATAAGTTTTGATCAGATAAGGGGATACTAGCTGAGCTAAAGCCTTAGTCACAACTGGCCGTACGTGTTTGGTGATCGTGCGTGTGTGCTACGGGTTTTGCTAGCCGTGGCTCCTTTGGCTGATCGGAGCGTTAAAAATCGCGTTGAAGTGATTGTGAGTGCTACGTAAGACAAACGGACGTTTGTCGTGCCAGTCGTAGGTGTCACGTACATTTTTCTTTAAAGACGGGTTGCTACTCGCAACGTGCGATGACGGTAGGAAACGTACTTCCGTCTTACGATTGCCGTGCACCAGACGTACATGTACGTTTGCCTTGCGAACGGCAGTAGTAACATTCGCGTCGAAGATCACCTGCAAGTCAATCGTTCCGACGTCTTTTTGTGCCCCACGACAACTGCACGGACAGTTATTAGTTTTCACGTTTAAGAACATTTTTATCTAGACATGTACTGAAATATATCTACTGTTAGGAAGTAAATACTGAAACGTCAAAAAAACTCGTAGAAAAAGATTATAATTCTGTAATTGCTGCTTTGGTGATTAGAATAGCTAAACTGTTCGACACAAATGAAAAACGTTTTAAAAACATAAATTATATTTCGTATCTAATTCCATAAAATATTGAAAACTTATCTGAAATCTAAAAGAAATTCTGTGCAAAAATCTAATTCCAGCGACTTGATTATGAACTGATGTAATATTTTTAAATGATTTTACAATTTTGATAACTATTAGTTAAACTTTACAATATCTTCGAAAAACACTTTGGCGAAACTTTCAATTGAAAGTTAAAAAAAAAGCCACATCAAATTAATTTGCTTTTATAAATGTTATTAATAAAAGGGTGACACAATTTACACTTCAAGCATTTTTTAAAAATCAAAGTCTACAAATTCTTTTCTGATATTCTGATTTTGATACAAAAATGAAAACATTTTGACAAAGTTTTAATGGACAAATGAGATGATAATTAATTATTTCAAAATGGAGAAAGTACTCTGTTTACAAACAAAAATTACCATACTCACGAAAGCAACAACTTCCTCCAGTAGGATGTGTTGGAGTTTTTTGTGTATGTTGTTTGTAATCAGTCAAAAATATCGTTCTGGGCGAAAAGATCATTTTTCCTCTCCTTACTCCGAAAATGTGTAACGGAATATGATTCTATCTTAGCACGCTTGCAGGTCGAAGTGATTGGGAAAATCTATGCCTTTTCTCTTCTACTACTAATGTCTACTTCAAAATTCAGTTCCTTTTTGTCCCGTTCTTCTTCTTTGCCTTCCATCTTTTTGTCAAAAAGAACTCATTTGTTTGTTTGATTTTGGGTTGTAGAAGGGGGTTGAATACTAGAATCTTTGATTTCCATGAATCGTAAAACTGTTGATTCTCTTATCCTTATGTTATTTTTTAAATATTCATTTTTTATCAAAATCTTGTTTATGGACAATTCGCACGCACCACGAGCAAATGGTGTACGCATGACATTAGTGTGACGTACGTTTACTGTGCGGTCAATATATATGTTGATGGCGAGCACATGCGACTTGCAGTCAGCGTATAACGGAAGAGACAAGTGAGATCTCCTTACGTTATTTGTGTAATTTAAATCGTACGGTCATCTTACGGGTTCCTTAAGTGAAGCGCAAGTGCAGCGTACGTTTTCAGAGTTTGCAAGGAAACCGTGGTGATTGTTGTTCATGTCCAACAGCCACCGTCCGTGCTAACGGGAAGCGTACGTTCTTCTAAAATCGTAAGATGCACTTGCGTGTCTCGCAATATTTTCATTAAAATCCGCCCGTAGACCACCCGTAGAAGCACGTACAACCAGTTGTGGCTAAGGCTTAAACATGCCACCCATTAGCAGAACACTACTCAGCAGTAGACAAGTAGAAATTTGAAAAGCTAAGAATAAGTTGCTTCCATATCGATGCAAGAAGCTCTAAAAGAAGAAGTTTTAGCAAAAAAAACATGTAATTTTTTTTCCATTTTTGTTCTTAAATATTACATGTGTCTTAATCAAAGCATTATATAATTCATAAGTTAACAGAAGTATAACAATAAAACCAACCATATATTTATAATAATAGTGTCCAAGTAAACAATTATTAACTATATTGTTATTCATTTACTTAAAACTCAGATTTATCATAAAGGTGTATCTTAATAGGCAATTTGAAATCATTGCTTTTTTTCCAAGTACTCTTTTAAAACTGCAAAAGCATGATCGAGTTTTAAATAGAGATATATTTTACAAAAAAACATCAAATGATATTATGGCTGTTATATTATTAAGAAATGTTTTTAAACAATATATATTATCTCCCCACAGAAACAAACAGTCAGCCAGCATAAGTGTAGTGACAAAAGCGCAAAAGTGGCCGAGCATATGATAGCCTCACCGGTAACATTATACAATTATTAATTATTTAAGATTATTTTACAATTTTGAAATCTTTAAAATTATCATTTGGTGTGATATTCACCAGAAAAACATAACCACGTATCCTTAAAATCATATCAATAATTGTTTATAATATGATACCGCTTTGAATCATACAAGAATAAAGTATGCATTTTGATTTCCTAAATTATTTGATAATGGAAAAAATATATTATTTATTTGAAAGTAGTTTTGGTATTTCATGTGCATAATAAAGAAGTAGCTTAACAGATTAAAAATGTCATTCCTTGAAGGATGGAAACATTGGTATGAGACGATGACACAACCGCAATTTCTCGAATCGACAGTGAATTAGATACATATCTCAGGAAACAGTCTGACAATAACCATATGAAAAAGACCATTGCAAATTCCCTGTACAATCTTCAAAAAAAAAAAAGAACCAATAAAAGCCTCTCTACTTAAGTTATCAAGTACATTCAGAAGTGCTTTTATTATATGATTTCTTAGAACCAGGGCTGCCCAAGTAGAAATGAAAAAGGCCTGACAGCATTGTCCTTTCATCCCTTTGATAATCATCTGAAACCAACTTACTGTTAACAAACACAGTGGAACACCCAGTGTCCCTCAAAACTGAAGAACATGTCCACCAACTTCCCCACTCACCAGATCTAGACCTGATTCACAACATGTTTCAAGAATAGAATCATCAGTAGCTGCTACGCCAGACAACTTGACAACAACATTATTCTCATTAACACTATCACACTGATCAAAAACTGTTATACTCTCATAAAGACATAAACCAAATCGTTCTTTGGACTTTGAATCCCTGGTTGATGATTCAAAGGAGGTTTCGAATGATATTTACCACGCAAAGGTTAAATTCCTATCACCTTCCTATCACATGTTCTCTCAAAAGCAAATCAAACAACTTTTCATAGTTTGACCCAATGTCCTCCCTACTACACCAATGGTTAAAGAACCTTTCTGCACGAACAACAAAGTCTTTGAATGACTCATCACTGAACTGTCTACATTTCCTAAACTCATCCCGATAAGCCTCTGAAGTCAATTCATATCTTTTCAGAATACAGTTTTAATAGCATAATCTTAAAACAGTTATTATATCATTAAATCCTATTTATTATGCTTGTTTTAATACACCATGTATTTATTTTTAAGAGAGTGTATTATTTCTTTTCTAGAGTGTTTAATGTACAAGTTCGATGTGTTTGACATCGGGAAGACTTTCTAAATCCGCTTTTTACAAGGGCATACACTTAACAGATTATTAAGATCTATTAGATATGCATTAAGGGAATGTTTAATTTATTAAGAAGTGCTGCTGCTTTGATGAAATGTATAGAATGAATTAATAAATACATAAAATATTAAGCGAAGGTCATAAACATTTCAACCGGAGTTCATTTATTTGATATTTATTCTAATAAAAGATGAACTCTATACAAAGCAGCATCACTTTTCAGAATCTACTAGATAAGTAGAATTTAATTATCATTTAAATTCTTAATTCAAATAAGGGTATGCCCTTGTAATATTGAAATTTGTTTATGACCTCCATTCGGGAGAATCACCAACACATATCACGTGACTGTCCGTTCGGGGGACCACACTAAGTGTCATACAAAGTGGCATTTACTATGCTGTTTCATTTAATATCAAATTTATATCATGATAAAATAACATTTCATAAATATTTTGTTAAAAAAAAAGATGCAGCATCGTTTTACGAACGTTTAAATCAGTTGATATTTTCATAGTTAGCCTTAACAATGTTGCGTTCTAAATTGCAAACAAAGAAAATCTTTTGATTTATGCAAGCTCAGATGCATCCCACTGCTGCCACCATTTGTGAGGATTTGTGGTTATGCATCCTGATGAGATTACATAAAACAAAGGAACAAAATATTTATATAACAAATTAAATAAGAATTAAACAGAAAATTCAACCAAAAAAATATACAAATGAAATGAATAAATGAATAGAGTCAATGTCTTTATTTATTCGGCCTCCGCGCAGCACCGTCCGGAAATAGTGTTTGATGGAATTTTAATGTTCAATTTTGGTTATAAGCTGCACGGCACAAACTATAGTAACGGACTGCATGTTCCCTCTTGAGGTTCCGTATGGAATGGCCTACTACTGGTCCAAGTTTCTGAGAAGTCGTTGAACAGAACTGGATAGTCAATTAATATCAGGTAGTACGGGTGGGGTTCCGTATTGAATGGCCGACTTCTGGTCCAGGCTTCAGAAAAGTCTTTCAACAGAACTGAATATTCATTTAATTTCAAAATACACAATATAAATTATTAAGTATTAAACTTTCACAATGAAGATAGATACTTTGAATAACGAAAATATTCCACGAGGGTCACCGCCAGGTAACAATGAATAAACAGGATTTAGAGATGGGTCGTACGGGCCGCCATAGCTTGCTCATACACGAATCTAACTATATGTCGACAAAGGCTACTTCATCGAGACCATAGCCGTTAATAAATTCAGCACCCGAGAGTTCTAATATCACCGACAGCAGACGTTTGTTAGGGAGACCTTACCGGCAAAATATAAGGCAAACGAGACCCTGATAAAAAATAAACAAAAGAAAACATACTACCCGAAAACTATTCAAACGCGTGTTGTTTAAAACTTACATAATTTTTTTTTAATACCTGATGTTTCTCAAGAGAAAGGCTCCTGATAACATTAGACGAGATGACGATCACGTCTACCTGCTAGTTTTTTTCCGGGTACTATCCTGTGCATGTTTTTACCTCACTATTCAAAATATAAACGAGGGGGTCCCCACATGATTGATATGTAACCATGGGAACCAAGTGTTAAAGTATTAAAGCAAGGGGTTTCCCAAAGGATTGTTACATGTACGTATAAACCGGAAGGGTTAACCGAGGGAAATTAGAAAACAAGAACACAAAGAATTTCAGTTCGTTACAAGCATGTTCAAGCAAAGAAATATAATGTTTGAAAAAATCAGTCCATTTTTTATTAAAAACAAATGTTATTTAGATATATTTACATTCTACTGTGTTTTTTCATTAAATTTTGTGATCTTGAAATGCCTCTAAATGCAACAACTAATCACTGCGTATGAATTTACATGTAATTTACATAAGTAGTTCCCAAACAGTGATTTCTATGTTATCGGTTAAAAAATATATTTCATAAATGTTGTCAAAGCAACATGTTTTACAATTATACAACAAAAGAGTTGATTCTATTGTTAAAAGCAAAATTTCAGAATTATTTTCGTGGATTATATTTTCATACTCATCGATCTCAACTCAACAGTCTATGTGATAACCAGTTTAAACCGGTTTTTATAAAACAGCTGTTCACGCTGTTACTAACCTACTCCCTCCGTGATCTGAAATTTTTATCGATTTATGTAAGTAAATAATTGATTTCATCAGTAAGGGAATGCAAATATAAGCTTATATTATTATAGCATTAAATGATTTATTTTTGACGTCGTCGTGTCAATAACTGTCGTTATTCAATTCGTCCGCTCACCTGACGGCAGTTATTGACACGACGACGTCAAAAATAAATCATTCAATGCTATAATAATATAAGCATCCAAAGAACAGCGATTGTGTCATATAATTTGCTTAATTCTCTTGGACATATGCAAGAAAAGAAAAGAGAAAGTAGACAATGTTTCTATTTTTGTGTAAAAACATGAAGACGAAAATAAGGTTCAATTGGAAAGGAAAAATTCATAAGGAGCCTTAAAAGGTTCAATTCAAATGTATTCATACTATTCGGAAAAGTAAAACTTTGAATGTTTAACTTAATAACGATACTGAAAGCTTAAGTAAACGTTTCAATGATTACAGTACCCGCAACGTTATTTTTTTACAAGATAAACGATAGGATAGAATTCACGCACGATAGGTAGGATTAAAGCACAATAGAAGAGTATAAACGCACGATACGATAGGGTTGATACACAATAGGAAAGGATAAACGATGTACATGATAAACGT
Organism: Magallana hongkongensis; assembly: GCA_016163765.1. Taxonomy (NCBI): domain Eukaryota; kingdom Metazoa; phylum Mollusca; class Bivalvia; order Ostreida; family Ostreidae; genus Magallana; species Magallana hongkongensis. The sequence goes on along the minus strand of WFKH01003881.1, from coordinate 30,049,708 downwards.
ATAATCGCGTTAAAAATTAACCTGATAATGGCAGAGTTTTAGAAAGAACAGGCACGAATCAAGATATACGCGGAATTTCTTGTTATTAACAAATGCCAAGTTGTTGATCATTGCTGCATCATTTATATAATGTATAAAAATGATCAGTTAAAATTTATTAACAAAAATTATCATATTCCCCATCTTTAAGCTCGTTTAAGAAAAGTTTCCCCATACTAGAACTTCACGGCCATCTTATTTTTCTTTTAATGAACGCTACTGGAATATAATTCATGCAAGACTAAGACATAATTGCGTTTTAAATATATATTTATTCAGATGTAAAATTATCGATAGTCCTCTGTGCTCTTGTGGAAAAGTAGAAGATAACTACCATTTCTTTTTTTTTGTCCGAAACACAGTGTTCCAAGAAATGAATTGTTTAATGCTATTTCTAGAATAGATAATTTACATATTGCAGATACCCATGTTCTGTTTAGGGAGACAATTCCATTAGCGTTGCAGAAAATGAATTTTTTTTTCTATGTACAGTTATTCTTAAAGAGATCCGGGCGGTTTTGACTTATTTATATATCTATTGACTTTAATTTATTAAGCTACATACACTTTGTCTTTTAATTTATGTCCCTGTATATTCAACCATTATAATGTGTATATTATGTATTTGTTGACCTTTGACACGTGTTTTATATTAACATCACTTTGTGTTAGCACTAATTATGTAGGAAAGGTCGTTCTAAGTTTTAAGAACTTGTGCCCAATCCTTTTGTTTACACCATCAAACAGTAAACTATGTTCAAATCTGACAAAAATTATGAGCTTAAATGATCAATAAATTATCTGTATTCTTAAGATTGTTTTCATTACCGAACACCCAAGCTGATCGCCGCAAACATTTCAGCCCGAGTTCAAATCACACGGAAAATAGCGGGTTCAATTAAAACGACTCTTGTTCTAAATAAATAAAAAATATATCATAAATACATTTCTTTCTGTATAAACAATGATGCATAAACATGAATTATATTACATACATATTAAAAAAAATAAAACGTTTACGCAGATTTACACTCATTTTCGTTTTCATTACGGTAACCGCACACCCTAGCCAATCGCCGAGAACATTCTAGCCTGAGATCAAATCACACGGAAATTAGCAGGTTCAATTAAAATAAAACTGTTTTTCTAAATATGAAAAACATATCATAAATACTTTTGTTTCTATAAAAAATGATGCATAGCAAAAGAATTATATTGCATACAAGTTAATCATATCTGTATAAGCAGGTATACACTCTGCGTACGATTTAATATATTCGATGTGCACGTAAATATGTTGCTTTGTTCCTAAGAACTTCGATAGTTTACATTAAGTTTTTATTTCCACTGCTTAAAGATATGATTTACATGAAATATTGTTTAATCTTGATCTAAAGAATTAAAAAATAGGTATCATGATAAAATGCTGGATAGGATTTTATATTTCTTGTTCGATAAATTATCGTATACGGCGCACTTAACGACTTGTCACTTTGAAATAAAACGATAAACACGATAGAATTAACGAAAAAACTGTTACATGTAAAATTGAACGATAAACATGATAGGATTAACGCATGATAGAATAGGATCAACGCACGATAGAACAGTATACACGCACGATACGATAGGATAGGATTGATACACGATATGATAGGATAGGATTGTAAAAAATAACGTTGCGGGTACTGTATACGTCTATATACTTCTGGTTACCTACCTGTTTGATAGCAATATGTTCTATGCTATTATGCAATTTCGTAGGTATCATTCTTTACCTAAACAGAAACAAAAACCTAAATTCAAAACAATTAAGCATTCGGTGTTGAAAAAAATCAGAAATAAGGGTAGGCGTACGTTGGATTTTAGACCGTATACATACATTGTACATACATTCTAATTTTGAAAAATGATATCATTCCATAGATCCTACAAATAGATGTAATGAAAGGTATCCTGTCAATGGTCATACTAAGATATATAATATAAATATGATAACTTTAATGGAAAATAATTGGCTTTAAAATTGTTTTATAATTGAAATTGATTGTAGTTTCCCGGATGTGTTTCAAGTAGGATTGTCGTCGATAAACCATAAAATTAAGGAAATTGTTATGTCGCTATCACCATGTAACAACAACCATGATTTAGATATGTGAGTTTGCAAAAGCTTATGTACATAAACATGAACTAATCGTTTTGAATTAAAATGTGTGTAAGTGGATTGACATTTTCCTATCTTTATTTAAAACAAACATATATTGTACATCTATTAATAATGTAAATTGATCAACATTGTTTTCATAAGAATGGCAAATAGAAAGCAGAAAGGAATTAAGAAAAATACATTACAATCAGTATATCGTCAACGGTAATTGGTACATTTAGGTTAAGATACATTATTTTGAAAAGTTTAAATAGATTTTTAAAGCGTTGCACTTTCATTAAAATTGCACATCAATCTATTGGTAATATTTTATCAACTGCATGGATATTGTTAATAAGATAAAAAGCTGAACAACATGAATGAAATAACAATACATGTAATGTGAATTGAAATAATGATATTAAAAGTGCAGACATTCATAATACGGCATAATTAAATATAAGCTATTAACACATGCGCGTTCAGCTTTGCGCTCTGTATGGTTATCAAACGATTTAGAAAAATACTAAACATCGTGTGCAATTAATTTTAATTATAAGCAACAAGGATATGATATCTATTTTTGCTTTTCTCTTAAACTGTGCATTTCTTTATGTTCAGAAAAGCATCGTGAATAGTTGTTCTATGGGGTGAGTATGTATTGAAATGTCTTATTCATTTTATGACATATTTTTAAAACTATACGGCTTTTTGATCATATTAATAGGTCATAAAGCTGCAATTTCGTTGCAAAAAATATGTTTTAGAAAATGATAAAACATTTTAAATGACAAAAATTATTTTTTATAAATATAACTTACTATAATGTATAAGTTTACTGAAAGCTATTCAGAGACTCAAATTGAAGCAAAAGATAAATTTTACTCATGATCAAATTTAATTATGTGTTTACCTAATTCGTCTTACAGGTCTTAATATCATTGTAGCATAATTATAAACAAAAACATCTGTTAATTAACTTATTTTTACTCTAAGATTTGCATGTTTTAATTATTTTATTACATTTTTAACTCGTGCATTGATTTTACAGATATTTGAAAAACAGCTTCGATGACTGTTGTTACAATTATTTCAAAGAGAAGAACTTTTGTAAAGGTTTGCTTCCTGCATATACCATTTATTAGTACTGAAAAATGGTTCTTACATGAAGATATTGAAAGGCTGACGTTTACTTTTAGCAACATAAGTACGCCAATGGTTCCAATTCCAGTACATCATTAATTGCTTTCTTTTTGGTAGAATGCCCAACTGGATATATAGGATATAATTGCACTGTACCATGCAAGCCACCTTTTTACGGTACCTTATGTAGTCATTTATGTGATTGTTCTGGATGTCATCATATTTACGGCTGTGTCACAGTTAAATTCATAAGTATGACTAATTAAGTTCCTTATTATAAGATATTGTATAGAAATGAGCATTTTATATTTTGATGAGACGTGGTATATATTTAAACTAGTTTTCCTCAATGCTTTCCATTTTTTTTATGTTAAGAATATGCTACTAATGTTACGAAGGTATTTCTAACGGTTGACCAAAAATTGAATATCGTCTGTCAAGTTACATGTGCAAGCAAGACACATAGCTCACAACTCTCTGTTATGGAACATGATTCGTGCCATATGTTAGTTCACGTTGATTGTGAGTTAGAAAACGCTTCGTTTTAAATAGTTTTAATTAAGGTGCAAGGTTTTTTTTTTGATTTCGTTTATTTTATCTAGCTCTCTTATTAAAGGGGTATTCCTTAATGAATACTTGTAAACATTCATTCCCTATTTTAGCATTTATATACATTATCCACGTACGTAGTAGTAAATAGAATTAATCAAGAAAATATTCAATTGACTTCCCGTTTGGTAAATAATTGGATTAATAACTTGCCGGAATGAATGTTTGTCATCCACACAAACATTCGGCTTTTATCTTTTATCCTAAGTTTGCCTTTGTCAAGTGAAAGGCAAAAATCAAAAACATTTTAATTTTTCGGCATATAACACAGAGACTATCTCTTTAACGATCTCCGATCCTGAGCAATGTTCGATAACTTTAAATTATCCAGAATTTTTTTTATCCGTACCACAAATCTGCCTTTTATATAGACAAATTAAATAAGTCTTGAAATGTTAATATTACGCTAAGACATTCAACGAACTGGTTGCCTTAGTGGCTTCACGGAGACCTACTACCTAGAGGTAAAGGGGTTTTAGCCACCGATGCACCAGTACAACCTTTTTTTCTAATTTGTTCTCAACTTGTATACGTAATTTATTCCATTATATTCACCGTGGCCAAAATTGCAATAATCTCGTAAAATGCATGGATACCATCAAACAATTTCTTTTTATTTTATTTCATTTATAAAGTTTGAAGGATAAATAATATTTTTATGATGAAAAAAATATTTTGAGGCTGAGGATTGGAGAACCTTAACATGAAAATTTTATCCAATATTATTTATGTAAAGAATATCTGCAACAGCTTTGTGTATATAACAAAGAATATTGTGTTTTGAATGAAATTATGTATTCAAATTTAGGTTGAATGTTAGAAAAACCGAAGAAAAATATTTATATCCATTGCAAAAAAAAAAAAAAAATATTGAACAGTATTTAGCTAATATCGTAACCATTTCTCTTTAAGAATTGTTCTGAAAAATATGAGTGCAATTAAAACAAGAAATGCATGTACATTTAATATGAAATGCATCTGATTTTAGAAATTTTCAGAAATCGAAAAGAGTTTAAAGTGATTTTTACGGTAAAGTTATTTGTATTTAAAGCCTCGAAAGCATTTAATGATTAATGAGTAGGCACTTTTGATTAATTTACAAAATGTTGTTTTCTAATGCATAAATAACAATTCATAGTATTCAATACTACACTTGACATTTTTTATCCAGACAGAACAATGAGCGAATCAAAAATCACTACACGCGCACTGCAGTACATTACAAATCCAAACATAGGTAAGCCGACTTTGACTTTTACTATTGTCATTCTATTTAATTGTTTGGAAAACTTAAATTCGAAGCTAACATTTGCTATATTTTTCTCATTAATCTACAGTGAATGTTAAGTTATGAAATAATAAAAAAGATTTTTAAAATATACACAGTTACACTTCCGAATTTAAATGGGATATAGCTTTCAATATTGTAAGGTATTGTGAGATGTCTGTAACTATATATTAACCATCCTAGTAGAGGGAAACAACAATGGAAATGATTAAAATGTGAATACCAAAATGCGTCAACAAGTGAAAAAAAGAAGAATTTTTGTGGGTTCTGAAATTCACCAATTACTTATGATATTTGCTTTACTTCGGCAATATGTTCATGCATGACTTATGAAGTTTTTTTTTCAAAGCAATACGGTATCAAAGAAGAAATCATAGTGGTATTAAAACTTTGCTACTCATTGTGAACATCATAATATAACCGTTTTAAATTTCTATAAGTAAATAAGTAAGTAAAAAAAAATATTAAAGTGACATGTGTTATCATAATAAATTACATATATATAATACAAAATAAATAATGAAACACCCTGCCCATCGGGCCTATATGTCACTGTTAATACAATTAAAACATATACACATATTATGCATAGGTTTTTTTTTTATATAATAAGGATTGTTTGTACATGTATGCCTCAAGTAAGTATTCCGAGGTTTGTCTAAGGAATTTTGATAGTAGCCCAACAATACAGTCTGAGTTAGACATTACTAATGTTAAGTTGTATGTGATATGATTAAACAATTTCGTTCTAAAATTAGACTCCTTAGTACAATTCAAAAATAAGTGACACTCGTCTTCTATTTTATTTAATAAACAAATAAAATATCATTTCATCGAGAGGTTCCCCTTTATACCTTCCCGTTTCAATTTTACTTGGAAGTATCCCACATCTAAACTGTGCGAGAATAGATCTTGAAGATTTTGAAATGTAGTAATGTGCAATTTTCGACCAATTAAAGGATGAATATTGAATATTGTAAAAGTTCATAATTGGTTTCAAATGCATGATATAGAAACGAGATGTTGACACAGTAAGCAATTGTTTAAGGTTGCAGTATTTTGACTCTAAAATCAATTTCATTGCAATTTTAAATTTAACAAATTAACAGTAACACCAATATTGAAGCTTATTTTACTGATTATCTTTTTTTCTCTTAAAATCTCTTAAATCCAAGAGCTTCAGGAAGCTTCGTCCCCAATACACCACCAAACCTCCCTTACCTAATTGGGGCCTCTAAGAAGCACAGACACCCTGCCTCTGAAAAAAATTTCAACGCATCCCAACCGGACCTGGCCCTGAAAACGACAAAATATATGCAAGCCTAAAAAAAATAATCATATATCCTTACATTTTGGGATAATTTTATCTATTTAAAATATTTTCGAAACTTGCATATGATCTTTATTTGACTTAAAATGACGCAAATGCAATATCAATTTTGTCCAATAGTCAACATTCGCATAGACAATATATCCTCTAATTATGACAAGGAAGTGATCCACATAAAATTATATATATATATATATATATATATATATATATATATATATATATCAAACTCGTACATCGATTTATCTTGAGCTTAAAACTAAACTTCGCCGTGTTTTTCTTTCCTTGCCGGTATCCACACAACTCCTAAATAGCCACATACCTCTCAGCAATTCAATGCATTTCGCTATACAGGTCTCACCTGTGTGGACGACGTACATTTTACCTCGTCGTGTTAACCGTTGGCGATGAAGTTATCGAACTTTACGCGCTCATCCAACATAGTGAATAAGCGATGATAAATCCTAAAATGTAACAAAGTGTTGTCTTTTTTTATCAGTTTCTACAAACACTCAGCTTTGTAAAGTCAGTGCAGCAACCGCATAATTTACTACAGTGTATGGTTTGCAGTTGTTCAATGATAAAGCAAAACGAACATGAAACGTTCTACAATTTAATATGATTTTTGAAATATTTGTGCCTGGATTTCAGTCTTTTTGTTTCGTTTTTTTCACTGGATATTCACTACCACTGCAGTGGTTGTCATTTTATCTTTTGTAAAAATCCTTGCTTCGAACGTAACGTGTTCCAGTGAATGAAATACCTGAATGCAGTAAATCACAAAAGTGATATCGCCCTTATATAGGGGATGTGCAACGATAAGCTTAAAGCTGGCATGAATTCATAAATACGCATTATTTTTCTTTTATCTCTGACTGCCACCTTATGAGTTTTCGATTTCTATTGCTACGACCATCGCTACACACCCCCTATTTCAGGCTGAAAGCACTATTCATGCTTCGCTGCATTCAGGTATTTCATTCACTCGAACACGTAACATTGAACGGAAAGATTGGTAGAAACGCGTTTTGAAAAAAAAAATGACAACCACTGCATTGGTAGGCAAGAATGAGGTCGAAACTTGTAAAAGTGGTCGATTAAATTACAATTACATTGGATTTTAAAAGTAATTGATTACAAGCTGATTACATCCATTTTAAAAAGTAATTGATTACATTAGATTAATTTTGCTTCCTGTAATCATGGTTAATTATGGTTACTTTTGACTACATTATCATTTTGTAGTATTTACCTTGTTTGATGTCTACTGTTTTAAAAGTGAAACTATGCATAAGTTTGGGTTTTTGTTCATTACAATGTATTATCATTAATATTTGAGTCACTTCATCTTCTTAAGGCTTTCGCAATACACCGTGACGATTGGTCTTCAGGAAACTCAAAACATTGGATAGCAAACATGTTGATCCTAAGTGACCCTTGAATTTAATGATTGTTTACAACATATAATTCAGGATTCACCAAAACGCGACGGTGGTAAATACTTAGAAATAAAGTACAACTACATGCGTCATACTTTTAATCTTTTGTGTTGCGATGTAGACAGTAGTACACCTTGTCAGCTATGATATTTAATCATTAGCTTTGATTTTAACAACAATTGGCTATCAAGTTATTCCTAAGGAATTACACTGTTCTCGATTAAAAGTACGTGTAAAACGCACTCAAAACAGGGGGCGACTGTAAAACAAAGTGTTTCTACGAGTTAACGCTAGTATCGATGGAATCTTTTAAACTAAGGTATTATGTCTCAGAAAGATCGTATTTTTTATTTTAACATCACGCAACTCAGCTTTTGCAGAGTGCAGAGATTGCTGGTGACAAATACGGGTATATCATCAGCAAAATATTGGTGTATAACCCTTATCAATGTTATCATAAAAAATTGATTACATAATCTGAATGTAAGTCTTTTTTACAGTATAAATTTCGAACAGTAACAAATGGACATACATAACATAGTTGCGTACTTTTTCCCTTTTTAGAACATGAAGTGGAAGACAAATTAGATTCCGTTGGAAACAAGCTCACCCCGTCAACATATTCTGTCAATTTAATGATCATAACAATTGGATCATTTATTGTAATAGTGTTAATCATGTTGATATTGAGTACAATACGCAGAAGTCACTCCTCATCAAATGTAACCAGAGATTTAGAACCCAGAACTTTTGATTTGGAACCCAGAAATTTTGAACACATTTTTTAGTAGATATATATATATATATATATGACTTTTTGTACAAAAAGAATTCAATATTGGAAATAAAAATGACACTCACCAGAAAAAGTTTATTTATTTATTTGTTTGTTTGTTTGTTTTTTGCAAAAATTGTTTCAATATGTAATGTGTTTGCAAACACACGGTTCCTTGGATTATTTACCTTGCATGTGTACAGGTCTTACAGAGTGCATAAAGCTTTCATCGTATTGTAGACCAAAGCACCCTTTCCAAATTTCTAGTAAAGTAAGCATAGGGTTATAACTCACCATACGACTTTCTACAGTTTATGTTTCGAGCATATACAAGTAGCAACTTTATAACAATATAAGATATCGGAACGTTCTGTGTCGACGATTTTTGAAACATTTAGCCTAGCGAAACATAAAAAGTACGCTAACTCATAAACAAAATTGTTTACACCAGTTTCCACGTTGTAAAAAACTGATGATATCGAAATATTTAAATATAAAACATCTTTACATATTTGTCATACTGTTTTGTCATAAACAATTCATAAAATAATACTTGAGATCTAAGACTTACACAATGTTCACCCCAGGACACCTAAATTCGACAAGAAATTATTTTTGTTTTAGTCACTGTCGAATTCCATATTTTTTTTTTATGACTGAACACTATCGATCAGTGAATATAGTCTATAGTCTTTAGCGTGCATTCCTGCATCATGTGATTAAGGGGTTTTTTTTTCATACCTCCTTATAATAATTCTATATCACGCACTATCTGATTGGTCTAAAGAGTCACGTTACAGAACGAACAAAATGCCGTTTCTTCCGGGACATCATACTCCACCCCTTCGGAAGTATTGGCCTTTTTCATTCCATTGGTAAGAAAAAGTCGATTGTACGGCGCAAATAAGGTTTTACATGATTAAATCTACAAAAAACAAAAACAAAAACAAAAACAAAAAAAAAACTATTTGAAAGTTTTAGGTTGTTTTCAATACATCTATTAGAAAACAAATTCAACTATATATGATTTGGATTTATGAAAAAAAAAAAGGGAAAAATTAGCATAGAAAATCAAACATTTTTAAAAAAGTTTTTGCTTTTTTAGATTTGCAAAAATATCAGTACTCGACGTATATTGCATTAAAGTATATTGTTGTTCGGTAAAAAAAAAAGAAAAACAATTAATTGCACGAATATTGGGGACATATAAAGATTTATTCACCCAGAAAAATACTTTCCTCAGGAATATCAATCTTAACTTCTCCATCACCATTATGCAATAAATGTATAGTAATACACATGTAAAAAGACAGTCAAAAATTTCTTGTCCCAATCAGTATTACTGAAAGACCAAATGAAAACCTAAAAAGAAAGAACATCTGCTCTCCTTTGTTTTGATTTTATGCTTGCGTTGTACAGTGTCCTTGATAGTTGATCGAACTATCTTTCTACTTCCTTATTACAATGTATCTTATTTTTTTTATAATATGTTCAACTTCTTATTCTAGTTTACGCAATTCCCGTGTAATGCATAACTGAAAATTTTACATTCCATTTATGTAGATAAGACTGACGTTTAATGCTGTCAATAAAAAAAAATAAACTTAAACGATGAAAACATATGTCTATAGTTTTGCTTCTTCAGATAAATATCGATGAGTCACCTCTAGGATTTGGTTTAATAAATACTGCGTTTAATCACTACTACAGTATTCTAGGTAACAAATAGTCTCACCATGTGAAATATCTCTTCATCGTATACAACCTCTCACGCGAGATAGTTTCAAAAGATGGGGAAGTTGCCTTAAACGTAAGGAAGAGTACATGTCTCCGCTTCGAAGACAATAGATAGGTAGGTCATGGCTATAAATGCTATTTATGACAAGCATTTCCAGAAAAAAAAATGACAGTGTCATTGCCACACTAATTATGATTAGTACAGCGTCTGTTAATCAATGTTTGTCTATCATCATTATACCGTATATCAGGTTTTTTCCTCGTTACGTTTTTTTCCGCGATTCAGAACCTAGAACAGTATATAAAATTTACGCGAATCAAATTTTCACTATTTCAAATTCATAGTGAAAATATAATTCACGACTGTTTAAACCTTTGAAGTATAAGGAAAACAAGTATCTAAATTGTCACTTTTAATAATGAAAAATTTGGACAATGAAACCATTTACGCGATTTCCTTAATGTGAAATAATTACCGATAATTATTTTCAGAGACGCAAACATTTATAGATCAATAGATCATATACCGTTACATATACCAGTAGCTCAGGTATAATTAGACATCGGTTTATGCAAGGAAAGTAACCGTTTTAATTAGCCTGTCAATGGATTATTAAATAAACAAAGAGGTTTATACATACCTGTTATCGGGCGCTTGTCCTCCGATCCCGCAATTTCTACCTCTAACTAAACAAACTGAACACAGATCACCGGGCTTTTACTTACCTGTTTACTTTATAAGGAAAGATAAAACTCTATTACAAGAACAAAACTTTGTATCAAATTTACGCTGATTTATTTTCCGCGATTCGGAAATCGTCGCAAACAAAGCGGAAATTGGATATACGCGAAAAAAAAAATGATATACGGTAATATGATGATCAGACAATAATCATATTGTAGGAAAAGTCCGAACAATGAAAATATTCATTTGAAGTACGTAAATGCAGCAGATGTTAGAATGGAAATTGAGTGAGAGTATCAGATGGAAACAGCAGGCCTAGAAAATAACGGAAACTTTTTGTGCTCTAAAACGCCGTAATGCAAACACATTATTTCGGTTATATAAAAGGTGCATACTTTATGTTTTTGGAACGACTCTTCTATCACACTGTTGTAGCCATTCAGAGCAATATCTCGATTGTGAATGTCATCTTTTAACACTTGTAACACTTATCTCTATGTTTAAAGATATGCATATGATTAATGCATTTTTAAAGGCACGTGTGCCGGTCCAATTTATTATATTACATTTCTTTCCTGCTTTAAATCAGCTATAATCCGATTAATATATATATATATATATATATATATATATATATATATATATATATATATATATATATTGACATAACTACATGAATGAAAATCATTGATCTAACCTTTGCTAATAAGATATGACAAGTGGTTTTTATTAAACCGATTATGATATGATCTTTTTCTTATGAATACGTCTGGTTGGCATCTACTTTGCTTTTTGAATTATCATTGCCTACATTTTTAGTAGAGGTGTTGGCGCATTTGATGGGGTCGACTGATTTGGACACGGTAGGTTCGAGTCCGGTCTCTTGCTATCGCGGTAACATTGTAACATTGGGCAAGTTACTTTACTCTCACTCTACCCAGGGGTTAATATGGGTACATGGCACATGAGACAAGCTGGTGATGTGAATGAGTAAGCATTAGCGCTGTAATTCGGCAGATCTGTTTGTATGCTCCCCAGGGAGTTTAGAATGCTACAGATTGTACAGGTCTCGCCAGGGGGTGATATGTAGAAGTCGTGCAAGGCAATTTACTTTGTTATCAAGACAATAAACCACTACCTTTTTTACCTTTACTTTCTCATAAATTCTCGGGATAAGAAAGCAAGGGGTTAAAAATTTTAAAAAGTCTATTTAGATTTGTTCAAGGATGCGAAAAATATTCACCGCATTATTAAACATAGTTTGGTTTTGATTAAATTTCATTATTGCAGTTTAAAAATATTTTTGCTTTTACAGATATTTAACACCCAGTTCAGATCATTGTTGCGTAAATTTCCACCTTGATGGCAATATCTGTAAAGGTGTGTAACAACAATGTGACAGTATTTATTTATAAATTTTGAACTGAACAATAAAATTCAATAACGCAAGAACATATTCAAGCCTGTTAATTTTCGCATCATACTGAATATTATGTATCTTCTAGTGTGTCCATTTGGATACGTGGGGTACAACTGCTCCATATCGTGTGATCAACCTTATTATAGATATTTGTGCAGTCAAACATGTCATTGTTCACCATGTCATCATATTCACGGTTGTATCAAAGGTTCATGAAACATTACATTTGACATAAAGACTATTAAAACAGAATATTTTGAACTACGTAAAAGCTTTAATTAGGTGTAAACTCCAGAAAAGTCGCAACGTAATGTTTTGAATGAACTTAGTTTAATCAGATCGTAGTAAAAGAAGTTCAGACATTACCGCTCGTGACCTGAATGAGAGAGAGAGAGAGAGAGAGAGAGAGGGAGGGAGGAGTGTGTGTTTACGTTACTGGAGTAAATTATAGGTGATGCAGATGACAAACCACCAATGACCTTAATCATAAACTGCATAAATTAAGGTCTATATATCCTATACTCAGTCTGGTAACTATATTTTTTTAGTAAGATTGGTGAATTTTGTGGCTGTTGACAACTATCTCTATATATAAGATTGACGTCATGTCAAATCTTCTGGAGAATACGGACATTGAACATCAAAGAGTGATTAATGATTGTAATTTTGCTGATAGAAAGGTTGATATAGAATGTGACTAAGTTTTGATATATACGGGCATTAAACATTGAATGGTGATTTATGGTAACGGAAAGACAACGCAGGCGGTAGCTTAGTGGAAAAAGAAAACCAATGGCAGGCATGTGCAAATTCATCCTGCGTTAGTGATGGGTAACACCGAGTAACCATTCATTATAAGAATTTTGATATACCAAAAACACAGTCACCTCTATATCGACCTTTATATCAGCAAAATTATGACCTGTATTTTAATTCCGGAAAAAAGTTGGCATACTGTGATTAAAATTGTAAAACTTGCACTTCAAAGCTTTTTGGAGGTATTTCTCAACAAACGGTACCATCTTGAATGTTTTGACAACCATATACGTCATTCTTACATATAGACATTGTTGTTACTTTGTTGTTTGATAGTGAAATAGTCTATGCATTTACGCAATTTTGTGACATTCAAAAATCAAACAAAAACTAATAACTAAATTGAAAAAAAACTAAACATGTGTTGTTTAAAAAATCAGGAGTTAGAATAGGCGTACTCAAGATGTTAGACATAAACATACATTGTACATGCATTGTTATTATAAAAATATCATTATATGGATCCTACATAGAGCTGCATTGAAGGCTATTATGTCAATGGTCAGACTGAGATGTTTGATATAAAAATGATAATATAAATGAAAAATAATTTGCTTTTAAATATTTTATAATCAAAAATTAAAAAATAAATCATTATAGTTTTCCGGATTTATTTCAAATAGGACTGTCGTCAATGAGCTGCAATTTTCTTGTCAAAAATATGTTTCGGAAAATTATAAATCGGTTTAAATGATAAAATGTATTTATAAATTAAACTTACTTAAACGTATGAATTTTTAAAAGGTGTTCAGAGACTCGAATTAAAGTAATAGATAAATCTTACTTATGATCAAATTTAATTATATGTTTTACTTAATTCGTCTTGGCGCTCTTAATAACATTGTATCATATTTATAAACAAAAACATTCTTCAAATTAAGTTACTTGTCTTCTAAGATTTACATGTTCTAATTACTTTATTACGTTTTTAACTCGTGCATTGATTTTACAGATGTTTGAAAAACAGCTTCGATGACTGTTATTACAATTATTTTAAAGAGAAGAAATGTTGTAAATGTTTGCCTCCTGTATGCAACAAACATTTTTTTAGACCTGAAAATGGATCTTACATGAAGATATTGTAAAATTTGAAATATGAAAGGTTGACGTTTACTTTTAGCAACATAAGTACTCAAATGGTTCCAATGTCAGTACATCGTTAATATTTTTATACCCGCACTCTCTAAAGAAAGTTCGGGTATATTGTTGTTACCCTGTTCCGTCCGTCCGTCTGTCCGTCTGTCACGTTTTACTTTCTCAAACTGCACTTACATCTTATAAACCAGCAAACTGAACTCTTGGAGTTTGATTTGGGGTGTCATGTTGTTTTGTAAAAAGGTTTTAAAAATTCTCTGGTAGTCCTGGGGGTCAAATAATTGGTAAAAAATGACGTTTTTTTCACAAAAAACCTTCTTCCTCGAACTCCTCCTACATTTTCAACAATAGACAAATCATCTCTTGGAATATTTTTTGGGGTGTCCTATAGATGCACAACAAGGTTTCGGAAATTTCAATTTTGTCCTGGGGGTCATTTGGTGGCTGAAAAATGACGTGTTTTTTTTTTGTTTTTTGTTTTTTGTTTTTTTTTTTTTTTACAAAAAATCTGGTTTCATAAACGTCATCATTTTTGCAGTAGCCAAATGATCTTCTAGAATATGATTGGGTGTGTCATTTTGAAGTGTGATCAGGTTTCAGAGTTTTTTATTTATTCGGTTTTTTTGCAAAAAAAGCAGGTTCCCAGAACTCCTCTTACAACTTTTGGAGTAGCTACGTCATCTCTTCGGATATGATTGGGGCTGTCCTATAGATGTGCAATAAGGTTTTAAAAATTTAAATTTCATCCAAAGAGTCAAAAAGTAGCAGAAAAATGACGTTTATCACTCCAAAAAAAAAAACCTTGATCCCAGAACTCCTCTTATGATTTAATGAATAGACACATAATATTTTGGGATATGATTGGAGCTGTCCTATAGATGTGCAATAACGTTTTAAAAATTTTAATTTCATCCAGGGAGTAAAATAGTAGCAGAAAATTGACGTTTATCACTCCCAAAAAAAAAACCCTAGATCTCAGAACTCCTCTTATGATTTAATGAATAGACATATCATATCTTGGGATATGATAGGGACTGCCCTATAGATGTGGTTTAGTGGTAGGGATCTCAACAGTTTTCAAGATATTTGGTATTTTCCTGTTTCATGGAGTCAGAACAATCCCATAGGGTCATGGCCTGCATTATATTTGATGCATCATCATACATTAAGAAAAAAAGACCCCTTCCTTCCTATTATAACTCATATAAACATGATAAGTCTCTACCCTTACTTACATGTAATACACAAATTTAATACAAAATGTCACAGGGTCAATATGGGGTCAACTCAATAGTACGTGTAACTCTGACAAATGAAAAAATAACTTTTTCAACTGTACAAATGCGATAGGATAGGTAACGATGATAAGCTTATTTAAATATCAAAAGATGATGATACAGTATGCAGGCAAAGGAGATCGCTTATTTAGAAAGTGAAAGTAAAACTTATGTTTACCGGTGTCTCATAATATTGAGCTACTACATGTTTTATGCTTACCTATATTGGTCAACATCATAATGACGATCCAATTAGAGCTCAATATGAATCCCTTTAGCTGATCATCACAAAAGACACGTTTATGCATGTTAATTAATCTTATTCTGCATATCGAAAACACAAATGCATTTACACCACGTGAAACCCATCTAACCAAAGAGCTTGGTAAAACTATAGTCTCTCCCAAGGTATTTATGCAGTACATTTGGCCGATTTTGAATAAAAATACACATACCTGTGAAAAAAGTACCATTGAAATCGATGAAAGGGAAAATTTCCAAGAAACCTTCACTGACACATTATCATTTTTCACTCATAAAAGTTCACAGGAACGATAACAGATTTCTTACGGAGATTTATAATGGGGAATGTTTACATCTTTTCTCCATTCGGAACTCACTAGGAATACCACGCGCAATTTTTCAACGTCATCATCCGGGTCTGCTTCAATACAAAATCTCCGTAGACATTACATTTTTTAGCCGTGTTTTGAAACATGATCAGCTAGAGCGGGCGTTTCAACGGAGAAATTTTTCATACTTTTGAATGAACATAGTTTGAACCCTGAGGTATTTATAAATATCGAGTAATTAAGCAAAATGTGAATCCAGGATATCTTGGAACAGAATATAGTACCCGCTAATTCAAACTGTAGACCCGTGTTGTGTACCTAACTTCAGACAAAGATCATTTATATTGGTGTCTCATAATATCGCGGTACTTATTTTTTCCCCTAAAAAAAGATATGCCATGTTGTCATTTTCACATGTCATTAAGTGCTGTTCAAAAAGCTTGTATTAGACTAGCTTTTCTGAGGAACATCAATTTCACAACTTAATTCGTTTATTTTGTGTGCTATTTTTAAATCACAAGTCTTATTCACCATCAAAATTAGAGAGTTACAATGTGTCGCGGCATTGAAAATCTGGAAGCCTGGTTCAGTTATAACGGAGAGTTTTATTTTTTTTTTAATTAAAATATGATTCTACATGAAAGCAAAGTCACTTAAACTGGTTAGGGAATGAAATATGCATTTTATTATGCTTTTTATTTAGTTTTTTTCATCAAATACACTGTGGACTTTTGAACTCGCTTTCTCTCCCGAAAAACTTCCACTAGTGAGAACATTTTTATTTGCCGATATAATTGACAACCTTCTTTGCACTCATTCGGAAGTTGGTGCATGAACTCTTTGTGGAAAACCGTGGAAAAAAACGGGAATGCTATTTTTTGGAACATACCGCGATACAACGGAACCCGCGATATAATGAGAAGAGAGTATACTTGTCTTATAAAATGCATGTATTTTCACATCCGTATTCTTTAAAACCCCTTGCACAATTTTATTAGGTAATTTACAATGTAAAGCACAAATTTTAGCCTTAAGGTGGTACTGGACACCTGCATATTGTGATATACTCCCTATTGAACTAAACAAATAGAGTATAAAATGTAATATTTTCCCCAAAATAATGTTACCTAACAGCATAGCGCAATTGGTTAGAGCGTTAACTATGTGTCTGTAAGTAGAGAGTTCGAATCCTGCTGGGGCTTATCTAATTTTTACCTTAAGTTTCCAAAAATTTCAAAACTTGTTTTTTTTTTGGGGGGGGGGGGGCAAATATTGTAAAATTTTAAAATTCTAAAATAGTGAAAGTATTTTAACTTTAATATAACTATATAGTATAAATAACGCACTTTTATCCACATAAATATCTACATGACTGTGTCCAATACTAGCTCAATCAATAATCATATCTTCAGTCCTAGCAGTCCTGCAGTGAAAATCATATGTCATATGTCATTTATTTTGCACTGTTTACAATTTTTATACCCGCACTTTCTAAAGAAAGTTCGGGTATATTGTTGTTATCCTGTTCCGTCCGTCCGTCCGTCCGTCCGTCCGTCTGTCACGTTTTACTTTCTCAAACTGCACTTACATCGTATAAACTAGCAATCTGAACTGGAGTTTGGTTGGGGGTGTCATGTTGTTTTGTAAAAAGGTTTCAAAAATTCTCTGGTAGTCCTGGGGGTCAAATAAATGGTAAAAAAAATGACGTTTTTTCACAAAAAACCTTCTTCCTCGAACTCCTCCTACATTTTCAA
>WFKH01003881.1:30005977-30023966 GCA_016163765.1 Magallana hongkongensis | reverse complement strand
AAAGGTCAAGGTCATTTGGAAATTTCTTAATTAATGAGTTTTTAGATCTCTTTTGTTTAGGGTGGTACAGAAATACTTTTTCATGGATGTAGTAGGACATCTTAAGACATTTTAAAATATGGCCCCTTGGCTCATACCTTTGAATAATTACAGAGTTATTGCCCCTATTGTACAAAATGCTTGTTATCGCTACTCCTCTGAATCCATAAGAGATAGAGACTTGGAACTTTTACAAATGTCTTCAGTACACTTAGAGGGTTCTTCAATCTATTCATACCGAAAGGATCTGAGGCCTCCTTCTAGTAGTTATTGCCCCTGAAAGTATTTTAATTTCTATAAAATCACTTCCAACTTTTTTATTATTAATCGTAGAGAGTTCAGACCACTTGTGATGGAAGCGTCTACCTTGGCCGAACAAAATGACATAAAGGTCAAAGGTCAAGGTCATTTGGAAATCTATTAATTAATGCGTTTTTAGATCTCTTTTGTTTAGGGTGGTACAGAAAAACTTTTTCATGGATGTAGTAGTACTTCTTGGGATATTTGAAAATATAACCCTTCAGCCCCTACCTTGAAACAATTGTAGAGTTATTGCCCCTATTATACAAAATGCTTGTTATCGCTACTTCTCATAAACCATAAGAGGTAGAGACTTGAAACTTTGACTATTGTATTCAGTACAGTTAGGCGCTCCTTCAATCTATTCATACCGATAGGGCCCGAGTCCCCTTCTAGCAGTTATCGCCCTTGATAGTTTCTTTATTTTGTTAAAAAACACTTACAGCTTTTGAACCTTACATCGTAGGGCCATCAGACCACTTCATATTGAAATGTTGACCTTTACCAGTCATTATGGATATAAATATATATATATATGAGGTCAAAGGTCAAAATCAAACAAAAAAAAAATTACATATTTACGTTTTTGACTTTCTTTCATTATTTAACGAAGAAAATGTTTTATTAATTATATTGAAACAATACATTAAGAAAATGAGGTGGAAAGACCTCTAATTGTTCGAGAACAATTAGTCTTCTAGTTTATTCTTCTTCTTTTTTTCTATTTACCTCGGGGTGACTTTTTTGTTATAAGGGTTATCCAAACAATTTAAACTTTATGTAATTGGCCATCAAAAGTTATGGTACCAATTGACCCTGTGTCGAAAAACTCCCAGAACTTACAAAGTTATTGCCCTTGTGTACGAAAAGCTTGTTATCGCTACTCCTCTAAAACCGTAAGAGATAGAGACTTGGATCTTTTACCAATGTGTTTAGAACTCTTAGAGGGTTCTTCAATCTATTCATACCGAAAGGATCTGAGGCCCCCTTCTAACAGTTATTGCCCCTGAAGGTATATAAATTTCCATTAAATCACTTTCAACCTTTTTATTATTTATCATGGAGACGTCGGACCACTTGGGATAGAAGCGTCTACCTTGGCCGAACAAAATGACATAAAGGTCAAAGGTCAAGGTCATTTGGAAGTCTGTAAATTAATGAGTTGTTAGATCTCTTTTGTTTAGGGTGGTAGAGAAAAACTTTTTCATAGATTTAGTAGGACATCTTAAGACATTTTGAAATTTAGCCCCTTGGCTTATACCTGTCAAGAATTACAGAGTTATTGCCCCTATTGTACGAAATGCTTGTTATCGCTACTCCTCTGAAACAATAAGAGATTGAGACTTGGAACTTTTACCAATGTCTTCAGTACACTTAGAGGGTTCTTCAATCTATTCATACCGAAAGGATCTGAGACCCCTTCTAGCAGTTATTGCCCCTGAAAGTATTGAAATTTCTATAAAATCACTTCCAACTTTTTTATTATCTATCATAGAGACTTTAGACCACTTGGGATGGGAACGTCTACATTGACCGAACAAAATGACATAAAGGTCAAAGGTCAAGGTCAAACAAAAATAAAATGTTGCAATCTTAATCTTTTGACATTTTTTTTATGAAATAACGCAGAGAAAATATTTCATTAATTTAATTGAAACAACATTATTATAAACATAAAAAATAATGAGGTGGAAAGACCTCTAATTGTTCGAGAACAATTAGTCTACTAGTTTTCTTTATGTTTTTTATTCTTCTTTTTTTCTATTTAGCTCGGAGTGACTTTTTTGTTATTAGGGTTATCCAAACAAATTAAACTTTATGTAATTGTTTCTTAAAAGTTATGGTACCAATTGACCCTGTGTCAAAAAACTCCCAGAACTTACAGAGTTATTGCCCTTTGAGAAGGAAATGCCTGTTATCACTACTCCTCTAAAACCATAAGAGATAGAGACTTGGAACTTTTACCAATGTCTTTAGTACACTTAGAGGGTTGTTCAATCTATTCATACCGAAAGGATCTGGGGCCCCCTTCTAGCAGTTATTGCCCCTGAAAGTATTTAAATTTCCATAAAATCACTTCCAACTTTTTTATTATTTATCATAAAGACGTCGGACCACTTGGGATAGAAGCGTCTACCTTGGCCGAACAAAATGACATAAAGGTCAAAGGTCAAGGTCATTTGGAAATCTGTTAATGAATGATTTTTCAGATCTCTTTTGTTTAGGGTGGTAGAGAAAATTTTTTACATGGATGTAGTAGGACATCTTAAGACATTTTAAAATACAGCCCCTTGGCTCATACCTTTGAATAATTACAGAGTTATTGCCCCTATTATACAAAGTGCTTGTTATCGCTACTCCTCTGAAACAATAAGAGATAGAGACTTGGAACTTTTACCAATGTCTTCCGTACACTTAGAGGATTGTTCAATCTATTCATACCAAAAGGATCTGAGGCCCCCTTCTAACAGTTATTGCCCCTGAAAGTATTTACATTTCCATTAAATCACTTTCACCTTTTTTATTATTTATCATAAAGACGTCGGACCACTACGGAATCCGCCGTAATCAACATCTGTGCAAAAATGGGAGTCACAATAACATCGGATGATATCGACCGGTCCCACCCAATAGGTCGACCAAACAGAAATAACAAAATCCAAATTATCTGCAAATTCAAAACATGGAAAGCAAAGAATAAAGTTTTCAGTGCCAAAAAGGAATTGAAAAATAATAGCGACAAAATCTTTATCACAGAAGACCTAACGAGATACAGACAATCCATTGTTTCCAAACTCATCGAGGCTAAGAAACGTAAGTCAATCTTCAGCTTCTGGACATTTGATGGCCGTGTCTATACCAAGCTGGAGCAAAACGGTGAGAAACTTGAAATTACCTCTCTTGGCGAAATCAATAGACTTCTCAGCAGATAAAGTTTCCACCAGACAAACTCAAAGTACACATCTCAGACTCTCATATTGTACTCCGCATGTATACTGATACATATAAATATGCATGCCTTTTGTATTTTTCATTTGGATATTATTACACAATTGTTTACTTATACACCCAATCTCTCTTAAGCTTATTTCCTTATTCTTGATATCTTACAAATGTTTTGTACATACGTCAGAAATGACTGACCTATATAGGCTACCGTTCAGGTACCTAGTTTACTTTTTCACATTTTGTTTTCATGTTTCATTTTTGTTTGCAAATTTCTCTTCCCCTTTCATTATCAAACTCAGTCACCCCATCGTGACTGTTTCTCAGGGGCCACCGCACCTTGTTCTTTTTTATTATTTTTTCCCATCTTTTTTATTTATCAAATTGTTGTTTGTATGCACATACGTAGACAGTTTTGTATTCTTGGCGCAAACTCGTCACAAGTCTCCCATTTTTACCTTTCCTATGCGGCTCAAATATCCTTTTTTGCACTTGTTGGAAATCACTTTTCTCAATGACAGGTAACACAATTGTACAATACAGAGCTGCAATTGGAATTTATTATTGTAAAAGCAGGGGTGTCTTAAAATCGAAAATGTTCACTCTCTTCAATGTCATATATTTGTTTTTATTTTTCCTAATATGTTGTAAAAAAGGTTTAAAACATCTACATATAAACAAAACTTTCGTAGAAAATATAACATATTTACATTTTTGGTTTCAAGTCCTTTTTTTGCTACATATGATATCAGGCGACATTGAAGCCAACCCGGGTCCTACAGACGATCAAATACACACATTAGATATATTTCATCTCAATATTAGGAGTATTCGCCACAAAATACAAAGTTTAGAAACTTTTGTCTCAGATTTTGACATTCTTTGTTTTACTGAAACACATTTAGATTCAAAGGTATGTGATAGTGATATTTTGTTGGACGGTTACGGCACGATTTTTCGTAGAGACAGAAACTCACACGGAGGGGGTATTCTTATTTGTGTTCCTTCGACTATTAAAGCCTCTCGACGTATTGACCTTGAACCTTCATCAATAGAGTGTATTTGGTTAGAAATATGTGAACCTACCTGTAACTTTTTTCTTTGTTGTATATATCGACCTCCGAACAGTGATAAGTCCTTTTGGGATAAATTCTCGTGGTCACTCGATAAAGTGTCGGATATTTCAAGCAAATTCCTAATTTTAGGTGATTTGAATGTTGACTTCTTAGAAAATTCTCGTTTATATCCCATTAGAGATATCATGATGAATTACAACCTCACAAACACAATCCATGAAGCCACGCGAACTACAGACACGACGAACACCCTTATTGACCCAGTTTTGAAAAGCACTGACCTTGTATCTCTCCACTCAGGCGTGATAAACACGGATAATACTTTGAGCGATCACAAAGCTACATATATTTTTCTGAAAACGGGTATCAATAAAAGTAAACCTTATATTAGAAATATTTGGGACTACAAGAATGCGGATATTACAAAACTTAATACTATTATCGAAAATACCGACTGGGATTCAATTATAAATAATGCTATTTCTACTGACAATGCTACTAAACTTTTTACAGATAAATATTTGGAACTTGTTAGAGAGTGTATACCTGAAAAATCGGTAACGATTAGACCTAAAGACAAACCTTGGTTTGACTCTGACTTGCGTACAACACTTAGGAAAAAAAATAGACTTAGACATAAAGCACTTAAAAGTAACTCTCCTCTAGACTGGGATAAATTCAGACATATTAGAAACAAATTTAACAACATGAAAAAACACGCAATTCAAAACTATCATAACAACATTGAATTACAACTCACTGGTAACAACATAAACAACACAAAACTATACTGGAAAGTTCTTAGGGACACTTTTAAAACAAAACCACTCTCGGACATTCCACCTCTACAATATACAGATAGCAACTCTTTTGCTTTTTCTGATGTCGAAAAGATTAACGCACTGAACGAATATTTTGCTTCAATCGCCTGTATTGATGATGATAACTCTGTATTACCACATGAAATATTTATGTGTGACAGTTTGTTTGTCAATATGTGTATCAATGAACAAGAAATAATTGATATATTATCCATTCTTCCTGTAAACAAGGCCATAGGTGCAGATCTTATTAGTCACAAAATGTTGAAAGCTACTAAATTTTCCATTGTCAAACCATTATATCTGTTGTTTAACCGTTCACTTAGAGAATCTGTTTTTCCTACTATGTGGAAACAAGCCAACGTTATCCCACTTTTCAAAAAAGATGACCCTTCTGTTTTGTCCAACTATAGACCAGTTTCGTTATTAAGTTGTGTTGGTAAAGTCATGGAACGTATTGTATTTAAGCACTTATATAACTATTTTCATAGTAATAATATATTTTATAAATATCAAGCCGGGTTTTTACCTGGCCATTCTACTGTTTTTCAATTATTAGAAACATATGATGATATTGTTAGGAGAATTGATGAAGGGAAATCATGCTGCATGGTGTTTTGTGATTTATCCAAAGCCTTTGATCGTGTCTGGCACAAAGGACTTTTATATAAATTAAAAATGTATGGTATTGATGGAAACATGTATATTTGGCTGAAAAGCTACTTATCAAATCGGACACAAAGAATTATGTATAAAATCTTATTTTCTACTACGGCACCATTACACGCCGGTGTACCCCAAGGCTCCGTACTTGGACCACTTTTATTTTTAATTTATGTAAATGATGTAGCAAACAACATGTTAAGTTTTTGTAGATTGTTTGCTGATGATAACTGTTTGCAGTATTCATCAAAATGTGTCAAAAATATTGAAAATTGTCTGAATCATGATCTTAATGTTTTAGAAATGTGGTCGAAGAAATGGTTACTAAAGTTCAATCCTTCTAAAACTAAAGTTTTATTTTTTAACACAAGGAAAAACTTAGAACCGCCGAATCTTATTTTTCAAAATAGTCAGTTAGAGTATGTTCAAACTCATAAGCATCTAGGAGTAACTTTTTCATCAAACTTGAGTTGGTCGTCTCACATTGAAATTTTACTGTGTAACGCTTACAAGAAAATTGGTTTGTTAAAAAAACTAAAGTTTAAAGCTAATCGTAAAACTCTTTCACTAATGTATACTTCGTTTATTCGACCACAGTTGGAATATGCGTCAGTGGTATGGGGAGGTTGTTACGCTAATGATTCTGAAAAACTAGAAAAACTACAACTGCACGCAGCGCGAATTGTTACTGGAATCACTATTTTTACTTCTAGAGAAGCCTTGTATTTTGAAACGGGTTGGGAACCACTCAATGTAAGACGCAAAACTCAAAGGTTAAATACAATGTATAAAATCCACAATAATTTAGTTCCTGACTATCTGTCAGATATTGTACCGGATATGCGATGCAATGCATCTGCATATCATACGAGAAACTCACAAGACTATAATATACCTGTATGTAGACTGCAAATTTATAAATCATCATTTGTTCCAACTGTGGTCAACGAATGGAATTCCTTACCTTTGGATACCAGAGATTCGAGCTCTTTATCTTTATTTAAAAACAAAACTTCTAAATCTCTAACAGTAGCTCCACCTTATTTCAGTAATGGTAAAAGAAGTACTAATATTTTACACACAAGACTCCGTCATAATTGTGCGCTTAACATAGATCTTCATAGATGTAATATTATATCAAGCCCTCTCTGTTCATGTGGAATGATTGAAGACACACATCACTTCTTTTTCTCTTGTCCTAAGTATGCTACTGTTAGGGAAGAATTTTTTAATAAATTTCTTAGATTTGACAAAATTCATATTCTTGACTCACGTACTTTACTTTGGGGAGACAACTCTCTCAGCGTGGATGATAATAAATACCTTTTTTCAATTGTTCAAATTTATATTCAAGGTACTGGCAGATTTGAATAATCACAGATCTGAGTATTTTTGTTGATAACATTTTGCTTATTTATTTTTTATTTATTTATTTTGTTCATCCTTGCATACATGTAACACTGAAATTAAATAAGATTAATTTTTACTGTCAAATATCTAAGTACTGGAAATTTGTTATTGTGTAAGTACAAACTGTGACGTATTTGCTGTAATATTGTATATGTTGCTAAACATGTAGGGAGAGGGCGAATTAAGTTTTTATAACTTGTGCCTAATCCCATTGTAATATATATGCAATAAAATATGTTCAAATCAAACCACTTGGAATGGAAGCGTCTACCTTGGCCGAACAAAATGACATAAAGGTCAAAGGTCAAGGTCATTTGGAAATCTGTTAATTAATGAATTATCATATCATTTGATACAGAATTTTAGTAAGGGTTTCAATAGCTTGCTGGATTGCGCAAAAAGGTATTCAATTAGGTCAGCCAGGTATCGCATCAAGTCCTGTGGTTACTCAAGTGGAAATTGTTTTACAGTCAACCCATTCATATTGTACAAAGACAGCTAGCCTCTAGAACACGCTCTTCTATTGTTAGGTTTTCTGTTTATATGTTTGTGTAAAGAATATTCACTTGGCGAGCACATCAATTTTGTTCAGAGTAAATGGGAAAAAATTCAGAAAAAGTAATTCAAAAGATATCTACGATAAACAACGGAATTCTTAAAGCAATCATGGCTTGAAATACAAAATAATCTCTTAAAACTCATTTATGGCTTTGCAGTATTCTAATTTTCTAGTACAACATATAACACAGGTATACTATTTTTGTATACCTTACTGAGCAATCTAGCAATTTATTAAAAAAATAGTAGGGTGGAAAGACCTCTAATTGTTCAAGAACAATTAGTCTACTAGTTGTTATATTCATCTGTGTCTTCCGTTCTGTTACTTTTATTCCTCTTGTTGCCTTATGTTTCCAATTAAGAGAGTTCGGCGGGGTCATTGTATATTTTTTCTACATTTGCTGTTTCCTTCTTTAACACCTTTGAAACCTTTAAAATGATGATGCAAGTAACAGCAAAGCTGCAGTTTGACTTTTTAATATCTGTCCTTTCAGCGCATTACATTCCTTTTAATGTGGTTATCACAACGTTTGATAAGATAGTATGATTATTAACACGAAAACTGATATTTAAAGATGATCTGATGAATACAGTACATTTTCGTCAGTTTATATTGTTAATATAAAGTCAATGTGTTAAAACTTTTTTTCATTATTATTACAAGTAATCTTTAAAAAAATAGTAAGGACTATATTTGGTATGGTCAAATATCTGCCCCAAATTTTAATCAATTTTTCAATAGTATCGTATCAAAATCAAATCTTCATAAAACATTATACAGAGGATGCCTATCACATTAATCTTGATATTAGTCATCATTGTTCAATGATTGTTCAAACAATGAACAATTGTTCAAATTGTTCATCTATGAGGTCACAAAAATGGGCAAATTCTCGCCATTTCGCAAACAAATAAAAATATTGTCATTTTTCCTTCATATTTTGCCTTTGATAGTATAGAGTGCAGGTCTGCTCAAATACGATTTTTACATATGTTTTTGTTCTCACATTTATACACATCATTGTTTCACTGTGTTTTAATTTTAGTTCATTAGTTTTTTGGTTTTTTTTTTGGTTTGTTTTGTTTGTTTGTTTGTTTGTTTGTTTGTTTTTTT
The DNA here is from genome assembly GCA_016163765.1 of Magallana hongkongensis. Classification (NCBI taxonomy): domain Eukaryota; kingdom Metazoa; phylum Mollusca; class Bivalvia; order Ostreida; family Ostreidae; genus Magallana; species Magallana hongkongensis. Next base: position 30,015,039 of record WFKH01003881.1, on the reverse strand, counting down.
TTGTCTTTTTCTTTTGTCTTTTTTTCGTTTTTTGTTTTGGTTTCTTTTTTTGCATTTTTTTCTTTTTTTTTTTTCTTTTTATTTTTGTTAGTTTTTTTCATAGCAATGTCATTAAATGCATTGTGTACACTCGAGACTGTTTTAGGACTGGTGTAAACACTTAAATTGCATGCCCATTAACATTTTTTTAATGAACAATGTGGTTATCTACATGAATTCGATTACATCATCTATCCATATACCAATTAAGAAAAAAAGAGTTTATAGTTATTTACATATTTTCCCGTTATGTTAGTTTCCTTCCCCTTATTGACTTATTTATATCCGATCTAAAGTGCGTTGTTAATGTGCGTTCTTCGAAGTGCCATCATTTCCTTCTATGCTATGGTATTCTAAACATTATGATTTGTGTTATAAATAATTTCTGTTTAAGATGTTATTTAATATGCACAAGTTTATGTTTATTTATGGATTATGAATAGTGCATTTTTAGGGCCCCATATCTCAAAAACTAGAGATTACCACATCACCATATTTTCACGGTGGTAGTGGTATATCTCTAGTAGATGACCCTGAACAACAAACATGAATTATAAATTTTGAATTGCGAACTGCGTTCTAGAACGCAGTTCACTTTTGAATTGCGAATAGGGTTTTATGAGCGGGGCGCGAATCTAAAAAACTTATGATGACCACAATACCATTTTTTACAGTGGTAGTGGTATGCCACTTGTAGATGACCCTGAAAATTTTAGCGCCCAGCGTAGGGGCCATCGATGTTTCCAAGCCCGATGTTTAAAAATCCATTATAATAAATGGTGTTCAATAGGTGGGAGTCTGAATCTCAAAAAACTAGAGATGACCACTTCACTATATTTCCACAGTGGTAGTGGTATGTGCGAAACAACAAGGAATGAGAAACAGACTTAACATTAAAGTTGAATATGGTTATGTTATTGATAAAAGTTACGTAAACATGTAGTAGAAATTGTAATAGCATGAGACATAAATATCAATAATTAAAAAAATAATATTAAACCATTACTTAAATGTACATGTACGTAGAGCAAAAAGCTTACTCTTTAGAAAAAAACAAACATCTAAAAGATGTTCGATAGGACTACAAACAGTTGCTATAAGGATTCAAAATATAGTCAGCTGGCTGCTTTGAATTCATTTGAATAATGAAGGAAATAAATTTCATGGATCAATATTTCCTTTAAAGTAAAAATAACGTATAAAGTTAAGTTTCCTTCTATAATAATGTCCTTGAGCGAATATTTCTAATGCTATAGCTAGCAACTGAAATGTTCGAGTTCGATCGATTGATAGAGAGAGAGAGAGAGAAAGAGAGAAAGAGAAGAAAGTTATTTAAAAATACTTTTGATGCATGCTTTAATTGAAATCTTAGTATATCAATATATGTCTTAAACCTTACTAATCCAAACTCAGACTTCATTCTGCCAGTGAAACTGCAAATTTGGTACGTTTACCTCTCTGAAAACCCATCATTACACACCTCGCTGTTTGCATTACCTGTCTAATGTCAAAAAAGTTATGTTCTTAAGCATAACGGCAATCCGTGGAGAAAATGCCTATCATTTATGCTGAAAATCTTCAATACAATCTTAACTGAATACATATATATGCATCATAGAATTGTTTCATCTTGAAACTGGATCTACGTGACGGCATGATTGTTCAAGTTGCTATAATGAACAAATAAAGTGCGTCATACATGCCTCAGTTTAACTTTTTTGTCTAGATACATTTCCGAAATTGTAGTAAAATTCTACTAAATTTATTTGCGTTATCAAAGAAAAACCGCGGATATGATTCTCTAATAATAAACCACGAACTTCATCAATAAATTACCAGATCAGAAACTTAGCAGTCTCGAACATGTAATGAACATGATATATAATTGTAGAATATAAAACAACGAGAATCTAATGTCGATTAAACGTCTTAGTTCTAGCCAGATGTGCACTGCCTAAAATGTTTGTTTCGAAGAGTTTGATGCGCTGTTCCAAGAACCTTCCTCACTCTTATACTGATTGTTCTTCAATACGATAAAGAAAGTGAAATCATAAAAGTTATATTTAATTACTTTAATGCATGTGTTAAATGGAATATAATACAAAGATATTTTAGAAACAAATGAAGTATATTTAAAACTCAACGAAACATCTGTCGTCTGCATGTCATTTTGATCAGCAACCTGTGATAGATACACATGAATTACTTACAAAACACTTCTAAGAAATCCATGTATAATTTTTAATAGGCATTCACAGTATCTTTTTTTCTTTAAATAGACATTATCAAAAAACAAAGCACGGTAAATATACGTACCATTGAATCAATCTAGGTACACTCTTAGCATCAATAACTTTAAAAATCTGTGTTAAATGTTATACAACAGCAACCAGATCAGTTCTAAGAGACTTTAAAGTCACCGTGCAGCGGTTGCCAACAAAAATAGGATGGTTATTGTGCGTTGGAGACTTTATTTTTTATCTTTAAGGAGTAAATGTTTCCTATTTCTTTTACTCTGCCCAATACATTGTCATTTCTTGCTTAAATAACCAAACTTATTAAGCGGAACCTTTAAAACCCAACGCTTGGCGATGAACATTGTCTCCTTCTTACGTGAGATATCAGCAATGTTATAAGATTTCCTTGGGCCCAGCAAGCCATTACGAAGTTTAGGTTACGTACATTTAAAAACGAAGCCATTACGAAGTTTAGGTTACGTACATTTAAAACCAACTGATCATTCCAGTAACATACAAATTTATGTTGCATTGCTTTGTGTCATTCAATACAGTGATACAGTACAAAAAACAAAAACAAAATACATATATGATATATCTTTTGATATGGCATGATATGCATGCCATTTGCGAATATACAGTTTGTTATTTCAATAATATTTCGATGATATAACAAAAACTTAATGTATTTGGATTGTATACAATTTAACTTGGTGCTTTTCAGGTATGTATTAAAGTGGGGTATTTACAAACAACTGTGGTCTTGGTGTTTTTTCTAAACGATGTAATAAAAATGTATCTAATAGTAAATTAGTACAGAACATTTCATAGAAAATAGGAAGACACTTTTTCTTTCATGTACATCTATTTACATGTATGATACCCTGATCAACCAAGATGTTACTTAAAAATTGAATGCTTATTTTTGGATATAGTTGGTCCTATAACTCAGTGGGCCGTGCAGAAGAAATGAAGACCACGCGTTAGCGATACATGTGTTTCCCTTATGAATCATACATACAGCAATTGCATGAATTATACGGATAAGTACATTTCACAAAATTCGCAAAGAATTGGGTAACATCAACATGCTATAAATATGTGTAATTCTTCACTTCTTCACCCTCTCTATCACAATTTGTCATTTCAATTGAGTGGCTGGCCTTAAGACAATGAATAGTCGCTGGATGCTTTTCTTCCTTCTCTTGTAAGATATAGTAAACAGTAGATTTTAGGTTTTCAGTATCACCGTTGAAGGCCTACACAGCATTGGTATCCGGCTTAACGTCTCGAAAGCTTTTGGCATTCGACTGACTAACAGGTTCTTCATACGTAGCAAATTGCTCATTGTTTTCTGTTTGTAATGATCTAACCATTGTCTTACCCGTCGCAGGGTCTTGGATATCTACAGTAAATGCTTCACTTTTCAAACGAGTCTTGTGTTTTGTGCTTGTCAAAGCAAAATTGTTCTCTTTTGAAAACTCGTGGTACATGTCCGATGGTTCATTTCTTTTATATTCTTTTGGTGATATAAGGATTTTATTCAATGAAACTGTGTCGATTTCATTTTCATAGGTACTTGTACTGCTTTTAAGACTTTCAGTATATTGCTGGTTTGGAAAGTCATCCTGATTGAAAACGTTGCTCTCACTGTGTAGTTTTTCTTTATTATTGGAAGGTCCAAAACGACATTACATTTATATAATCAATTATATCAAATATAAAATATACATGTGGGTTTATCCACCCTTTAACATTATATATGCCGAAAGTCTTTTTTAAAAGTCACATGATAACCTTACTTTTATTTTTATTTAAGCTGATTTATTCTGGAGAGAAGTCATTTTATATTGATCAGTAACAACGAATATATAAATTGAAATGAAAGCAAAAACAAACCTGGATGTCCAAAATATCATTATATACAATTTCATCTTCATTTGAATGAATAAAAAATATTCGTTTGGTTCCAGTCATGCGATGAATGTTTGATTTTGAAATTAAACCATTATTTATCATTATGCAAGATTAAAAGAAAATAAAGAATTGATATGTTGACGAAAAATATCAATGATAAACAATATTGCATTATAAACGAGAGAGAGAGAGAGAGAGAGAGAGAGAGAGAGAGAGAGAGAGAGAGATAGAGAGAGAGACAGACAGACAGACAGACAGACAGACAGACAAGCAGATATATTTTCCTTATATTTATCATTAGAACTTTTTGTCTTTGTAAGGTTGGTTTCGCGGCTTGACGCGCCGAAGGCAACCGTGTAACAACCACTTTGTCGCATGGTCTTTGTTTCTTGATTGAATGATTAAACTTATCAGGGTTTGATTGGAGCGAAATGTGTTTAGATAAGCAGTTACACCGCTCTGAGATATAGTCACTCGTCACTCTGGTCAATACTTTAGGTAGAAGATAAAACTTGCAGATTAAAACTTGTTTTATGGACATAGCTGAAATAGATGCTTTAATAAATAAATAAAGAATGCTACAAAGAACACCAAGTGGAGTATTGATACCAGTGACAAGTGGACTTGTGCAAGGAACAGAGTTGCGCGTGATATATTCTATGTGTTATGTCTTTAAGTTGGCCTGAGATTAAATAAACAATGATTGGTCCAATGGTTAATCAATTTACCTTTCCAATTCAAAAATACCCATTCAGACATCAGTGATATACCACGGGCAATTAAATGGAAATTTTGCAGTCATTAGAGTGGAACCATGCGACAGATGTTGATTAAAAAGACAGCTTTGACAACAAATACCTGCTTTGATTACAGTGGCGGATTCAGAGGGGGGCGCACCCGGCGCGCGCCCCCTCTTAAATTGTCAAAATAAAGTTAAATCATACTCCTTTGGGCAAAGAAAATGTACAACTTGCGAGTCATAATTATGAACTTTTAGGGATTTTTCTACATTAAACTGATTTCAACGGTGTGGTATGAAAAAAACCCGTGTGTAACGTACATAAAAAGCCCATTTTAATTACCCTGTCCTTGGGTTCAAATGTAACCAGTCACCCACTTTAAAGTAATTGGTTATACTAGCTATGTTTAACGACTCTTCCATGTTTATTATACATTACAAGTTGGCATGGTTATCTTTTATTCAACTTCATAAACATCGCCCCATTGAACATGATTTTTTAAACTGATTAATTTACAGCCATTCGTAAGAAAAATAAAAAAAAAAATGTTTCCTATATTTCTGCATGGCAGAGGGTTTTACTGGGATTTTGCAGGTCTCATATTTACAAATTTTAAAAAATCAAAAATCGTCCCCTGGGCCCCAACCAGGACTGTCCAGACCCCTTGCCTAAAATGGCGCCCCCTCTAACTTCAAATCCTGGATCCGCCCCTGGATTATGCTTGTAAATACAAACGCATACAAATGTTGTTGACGATAAGCCCAACACAGCCTGCCACTATTGCTTGAAAAAAAAACTATTCGCGTTGATAGTTCGTCAGAGTCCAGGTAAAGGAAGAACCACGCATTATATTATTTTACAAAAAATAATGGCAAACGATATTATCTAATCATGATTAAACACTCTTCATCTATTACTTTGTACAAAGTTTGATTCAATTGAAAAAAATAAAACGACGCGGACACTTTCTTATCATCAGCAAAGCTTATTTAACAGATGAAATAATATAGAAATTTATTTTTTTTTTTTTTTTGTTATTTGTACCTGTACACGGCGGAGTACTTATTTCTCGCATTTTGTTTGCTAAACACCTTTTCACTCCCCATTCTTTCATGTTGCATTGAGCTCTCGAAATTTCGTATGTATATCCTAGGTCACCTAGTTTTCGTGTCGGAAACGCCAAAATAGTAATAGCTCCAGCCCCTGCGTAAATTAAACAAGATAGAAGGTTTTCTTAGAAATAAAATGAAAACGAAAAAACCCTGCTTTTGTATTTTTTAAGATTTTAATATCTTACCAACTGTGGTTGTGTCAGAATGTTCAAGAAAACTGTCGACGTAATAATCTGTAAAAGCATTTCTATATTGTTGATTTTTTAAATTTCAAAACACGAGTAATTATTATTAATTTAAGCCTAACAAAAGAAAACCATACGTTGAAAGTAAATCGTTGACTTTTTATCTAGATGTTGGCAACTATATTTGAAGTCCTCAATGGCTTTTTTACAATTTCTGCTGTTGATAGACACAGTTAATTTGGTTCTACAGAGTTGTCGCTGATGCTTGTCAAGGATGATGCATTTTTGTACCTCTCTTAACAAAATGTTTTCTGGTTTGCATGACGTATTCCTATTTATAAATGATGATATACCTAAAAATCGATTAATTTCACAGACCATCACATGTTAAAAATTTATATAATATATGCGCAGGGGTGTCAAGGAAGCATATGGAATCTGAGTTACTTGTAATTCTGCGAGTAACAAATCTTCGTTATTATGTACCTATTCAAATATTAAAACAACGAAACGTAGACAAAAAATAAATAAGAAATACCAAAGACAATGTTTTTCGTAAAGTAGATTGTATTACGTAGATTGCACATAGATCGCGTCACGACTGAAAGTTGAATGTCGTGTTTTGATCGGAAAGTTTTAAAAACAGATTCAAATTACAAGGAATCTAAGAACAATAATAAAGTGTTTTGGTGTGATTTGTTAAGAATAGAATTTCCCGCTAGGGGGTATAAATTGATAATACAAGGGTACTCCTGTTATCTAAAGGTCCTAATCTCTTTGTTTTAATGTATATTAGGATAAATGATGGTAAAAATATTGAGGTTTATTGATTAAGAGGTGGTCCGAAGGGATTTAGTATAAGAAATAATTAGCGGGAAATTCAAAATAGAATATATGTTATTGTTATGAAATATTCTCTAAAACGTATGTATATTATGCTTTAATTTCTCGACGGGCTTTCCTCTGCCGTTGTCTACGATAAAATAGTCGGACTAGAACAACACTACCCCGTATATGTTGAACTTAACATTTATTCAATACTTTGATCGATGCTTAACTTGAAAGGTGTTGCTAAATGTAGAATCCTTTGTTTAGTGTTGGTTTGATGCAACATACCCTTTTCCGTTAGAAACTAAGGGGTTTTTTTAAGATCGGGAAGAAAAACAATATAATCGAGGAGAATATAGGATTCTAGCAGTAGTTTTTATAAAATATAGGATTCTAGCAGTAGTTTTTATAAAACTGAGATGGTTTGTCTTCACTTGATATGTTTTATGGAAACCGCGGGGTAGTGTTGTTCTTCATGTATCTCATTTTATATTAAGTTATATACGTCAAACATTTATAGTCATCACGATTAACCGATAACACGCACACGATATTTTGTCTTTATTATAAATTGCTTGGATGAATTCATCTAGTTAACTTTGCTTTTATCCTTTTTTTCTTCTGTTCTGACATGATCTGGTTTATCAAGCACCAATACAAAAAGGATAATAAATTCTATAAAAAGAATAGGAAATAATGAATACAAAAGAAAACACATGCACAAATGCACAACAAAAGTAACAACATTTTAAATGTCAAAATAAAATTATTTTTTCTACAATTTAACAAACCAAGCGACATTTTAAAACTATGGGTTTACTTAACAAATTACTTTGGAACAAGAAAACACATACCCTAATTCATTATAGTCATACATATTAACTCTACAGCTTTACGCGGAAGTCTACCGCTTTTTAACTCTATCTCCCGCCTACCGCTTTTATTGGAAAATCTACGGCTGTTCTTCAAAATACGTTCGTTGTTTTGATAGATAGCCATTTTTAAAGCCATTATGGTAAAAAAAAAAAACGTCGGGTTTGAAATTAGCGCGTTACTTTAATCGGGGGCATACAAACGCTTTAAATTTTTAAGTTGGGTGAATGATAAGTTTCCAAGCATGTGATTTACATTGAACAATGAAAGAAGCCACTCCCCGTGATTACATTAATTACAAGACATATCGATATTATCCCCGCCAAAGAAGCTTTTCTATTCCACACGTGGCTTTAATATGGTGTTCCGAAGGGCCACTTCGACCTTCGCACTTTCGCCTTCAGGGCAAAGATGCGAGAGCTCGAATTTGCGAAGTCGAAGGGGCGAATGTGTTAAGATTCGACGTCGAAGCGCGAAGATGCGAAGGAGAAAGTACGAAGGTGCAAAGCCGAAGGAGCGATACCACTAATGGTCCTTCGCCTTCACACTCTCGACTTCGTACCTTCGCACTTTCGCCCCTTCCCATCTTCGCGCTTCACGAAAGTGCGAAGGTGCGAAGGCGAAGGGGCAATATTACTATCGCTCCTTCGCTTTCGCAATCTCGCCTTTGCACCTTCGCACTTTCGCATTCGCATCGCTGCGCTTCGCCGTCGCATCTTCGCACTTTCGCCCCTTCGCATTCGCACCTTCGCACTTTCACCTGCGCAACTTCGCACTCTCGCATCTTTGCCCTAAAGGCGAAATTGCGATGGTCGAAGTGACCCCATCGGAACATCATACTTTAACGATAACTTAATATATTTTTTTAACTTGTCCAAACAGTAAATTTACTTGCATTTCATTAAAACACTGCATGATTTGTGATAAGCATGTAACCATCGTTTTTGATATTGAAAAAAAAATACGATTTTTCACTAGTTCTTACTTCACGTATTTGATAAATTTCGGTATCTTAACCTTCTTTTACTGAACAATGGCAATTGTTAAAGTCTCTGCACACAAAGATATTTTTCCTAAAATAAATAAATAAATAAATAAATAAATAAATAAATAAATAAATAAATAAATAAA
>WFKH01003881.1:29990359-30001309 GCA_016163765.1 Magallana hongkongensis | reverse complement strand
TTTATTAATTTTGAACGCCAACAATTTTTGTGGTATAATGTATTATAATCTTTTATGTTGCAATGAGGTTGTGGAATTCTGTAGACATGTCCCAATTCGGCAGGATGTTTTGGGAAGTTTGACAGAATAATCTCTGATGTTTCTTTTGAGTTAAGAATTACTATTGTTAGTTAAATAAACACTGACGTAGACGAAAAGAAATACATGATTCTCCTAATTAAAGACATCGTACCTACTGCATTGCTTTCATCATTGGAAGGATAACTCATAGCCATACATTCTGTAAAAGTATTAAAACAATGATGAAAACATAACTTTTCAGCAATTTGTTCAGCTATCGTAAAAAAGAAAATTTAAAAAAATGAGTGGCACCTTGGAAAAAAATAGATGAGTTTTCTTGAGTGCTTTGGCAGAAAACAAATAAGCCTGCAATTGTTTTTTCACATTTTCTGCTATTGATGGACATGGTTATTTTGGTTCTACATAATTTTCGCTGCTGTCGGTCATGTATTATGTATTTCCTTATCTCTGTTAATTCAATATTCCTTAATTCACAAGATGAGTTCCTGCCCGTATGCTTTATGAAGAATGATATACCTATTGATGAAAGAAAAAAAAATAATATATCAAAAGTAGTGTACTTAAGATTTTTAAATAAAATAGAATTGCGTTATTTAAATATTCTATTTAATAATAATTATTTCTTAATTATTCAGCAAATAAGATACCTGAGGTAGTGTCTACCATTTGCTTTAAATTTGTATGAAATTTATCTGAGACGAATGTTAAGAAGTCATGATAAATTTAACAATTCAATAAATGTAACAGTCTAAAATATCTCAAAGTGTTGCTGAACACATTAACAGACAATACCGCACAAAACAACTTGATATCGACGTTATAACAATTTGTTTTCGATTTAAATTATTTCCTTGATATCAGAAAGTTTGTGATAAATGAATCTAATACAGATTCAATGATATTAGTTCTATCATTAGTATAACTCTTCACCTGAGTACATTGCGTGCAGTGAGCTGTTGTCAATGGCGTAACAGGTATCTTTTATATTAAGCGGGCTCGTCCTTTCAGTGTAGATGAACGAGAAATATCTGAAATGTCATAATTTGAAAAATATAAAGAGTAAAAAAAATCCATATATTCTTTATTGATTCAAATTTAGAATAATGTATTTCAAAAGATAAAAGATTATTACCTTTTGGTTTCTTTGCATTTAGCGTAATCTTGTTTACATGTGGTAACAAAAAGGAAAAGAGTATCTAAAAAGAATTACAAAATTTGATAACATTGAACAGACGTCAACATAATTATAACGCCACCTTTTTTCACCTCAATAATAAAACTAAATTGAACAGATTCTCCTGAATACGGTGACAAATGTAAGCGACTAATGTGTACAGAAATATGTAACAATATTAAAAACGTCCATCTAAGGAGTCGAGTGAGTGGGATAGTTTTACTTACAGAAAACAGTAGATTTCTTCCAGATTGCATTAATCGTTTGGTCGAGTGTCATCTTTTCAGTACACTCATTAATCTTAAAGAATGACTTAATGTGTATTTAGAAATCCTAATTTATGGAAGATTTGTTGGTTCGTTTAAAAACAAAACATAATAAATATCCTCTTTTAATGTTTGATCATAGACAAATTATCGCTCTTTGATCGCTCTAACAAAGGTATGCAATAAAACTAAAAGAGAATGTTCTGTTTATTGATCAATTCATTGTTGTTTATTTTCAAAGGTATTACGATGTAACATTTTTTTTTACCTCTGAAGCAGTATATAGCCTCCAATTAAGTGTTTTAAGTGTTAAAGAGGTATGTGTATTTTTAGGACGTTTTAGCTTTTTATTTTTTTTTTCAAAACTTTATTATATCTTTGCTTTTCTAAGTGAACAATTTCTAAAAATGTTTGTTAAGTCAATAAAAATTTAGGGCCTGTTTAAGATGCAACGAAAAGGGCAACGTAACATGCATGTATATATATATGTATTTTAGTCTATTCAAGTCCACAAAACTATAGCATAGCATATTATAGAAATCACTTTGTCGAAATAAGTAAAATGTCATTGCATTTTATTTGCTTGTGCATTCATCTTAGCATACGTTTAACATATTATAGCATTCCTATATATTTTTGAGTATATTTTATCTTTACACTTCTGGATTTACTTTGAACGATAGTGTAACAAGAATAAACACACCATTTATTCAAGCATAAAATCTAATCATTCACTATTTCATTTGAATTTCTAATAGCCTTGCATGTCAGTCTCTAAGTATTGCTAAAAAATATTAAATATCAATTACTAAAATCGCATAATATAGCTAAGCAGAGGATTATAAAAAAATAATAATATAAAGTTTCGTATGATTGTCATTGAGAAAGCTTTAAAATACATGTTGTAAATAGTGCAATAATCTGGGACGTAAGGATACATTGATAAAGAATAAAATCAAACCATTACTTACATGTACGTACGTGTAACAGCATATTGTAGTAAAAAAGAATTTCTCTAAAGTTCGATAGGTTTACAACAGTTCCGATAAGAATTTAAAAAATATGGCCAGTTGGCTAATTAAATACACGAATAAGGATAAGGATAAGAAATTAATTCCATCAGTGTAGATTTCCTTTAAATTAAAATTTCCTTTTGTACCGGTGTCCTTTTACATGTTTTGTATATGCTATATATATATAGCTAGCAAATGTAAAATGCGTTCTTCTTGTCATGCTTGTCAATATATTTCCTAAAATGAATTTAAACTTGAGAGAGAGAGAGAGAGAGAGAGAGAGAGAGAGAGAGAGAGACGCAGAAGATCATGATAATCTGATGCATACTCATAGTGTATAATAAACATTGAGCAGGAATAAGCATACAGACTAGCAATGACAAACATAGGAATTGATAGGGCACGAGTGAACACTTTTTTAAAAGAATATTGAATCACCATTTTGATAATGCTTATCTCTAACGTTGAAGACCTAAGGTGCTAAAATCAAATCATTAACTTAACAGTGTTTAAAGAAGTTTCAGATATGACTTATGCATAACTAATTTTATAAGAGTTTATCATATTACCCCATATGTAAGATGTGAAGATTGTAAATTATTATAGAAAAATCCAAATTGAAGCAAATTTTTAAAATAATCAAGAATATTTGTGTGTCCTGATATACAATTTTGGATATATTTTAATAAATGACAGGATAAAAGAATTGTTATGAGAAGACGTATTGGTAAATTTCTTAAAAATATATAATATATTTATTGACATTATACAATACAATTGCTTTACGTCAACAAAGGTAAAATTCTTTCAAGATACACTTTGTAATGAATGATCCTTTAAAAGAAGTTAAATTACATGTATTAAAAAAGTATAGGAAACATATGTACCATTGAATCGATTCAGGTACAGACTATGCATTAAGAAAATGTATGTCAAATGTGATATAAAAAGCAACGGACTCAGTTCAAAGAGACATTAATGTCACCATGCAGCGGTCGCCATCAAGAATAGGACAGCAATTGCGTGGTGGGCCTGTAATATTTACATTTAAGCGGTAATTGTTCCATCCATTTAACTCTGTCACAATGTCTTGTCATTTCTCTTTTAAGTGAGTGAGATTATTAAACGGAACCTTTACAAATTAACGGTTGGCGGGTGAGGAAATTAAATTAGGAAAGAAATGATGCACTGAAACACCATTGACAACTGCAGGTTATAGAGGGCCTGGACATTTGTCAGAATAATGTTCAGCAGCAAAACAAATTGGCTTCCTATCTAAGATCCATGTCATATATGTATGTTATATTAATGCTTTCCATGGTGCCCAGCTAGCCACTACGAAGTTTTGGTTACATTTAATAACAACTGTCTATTCAATTAACTTACAAGTTTATGTTGCAATGTTTCGTTTCATTTAATGACAGTAACACACTACATTAAAACAAAATACATATCTTGGTTTTTAATATTCCATTTTCAAATTTACAGACATGCATATTATTTGTTAATTCAAAGATATGTCGGTGATAAAATAACAACTGGATATATTTGGAATATAACACAATCTTACTTGCATTTTGAACTAGTACGTATTGAAGCGGAATATTTACCAACAACTGTGGTCTTTTTAATGTTATTTTTGCAAACGGTGTTATAAAAATGTATCTAATAGTAAATCAGTACAGAACATTTCACAGAAAATAGGAAGTCACTCAATCTTTCACGTGCATTTATTCTTCATACCCTGATCCACCAAATCTAAGAATGGAAAAATAATATAACAACTGAAGTTTAAAAAAAGAATAGGAATGTTATGAAACAAAATTATTCGATGAATATCAAATAGTACAAAATTAATTAAGTTTGGAGATATGTTGTGTTAAACCCATGTCACACCGGGGCTGCGTCCTCAAACCGATCCCGCTGCGTTCTTAAATAATGTAAAACGCCAAGGTACACGCAGTAGAGTCTCCTACAGCGCCGCAACAACGCAACGGCATCTTCATTTGTCGCGGTGGGATCGCCTAGAACATTGAGCATACACAAAGTACGCGCCGTGGCTCTGCGTTCTGAAAAACACGTAGTAGGAAAAGAGTGAGGTCGCCGTGACAGCGCCGTAAGGTCTCCAACAGCGCCACGAGAGCTCCGTTGGCGCGCTCATGTAACGCACATAATCGCAGTAGAGACGCAGTGATAAGTCGATTGCGCTTGCACAGAGACCTCTCGGAGTCCTTTGTGATGTCACTGCGTCTCTATCGCGCTCTCACTGCACATCCACAGCATTTGAACGTGTTGTTTTTCATTTTGCTGCGTTCACACAGCGACCCCAAAGAGTTGTTGCTGCGATCATCGCGCTCTCTTGGCGTTTCTTCTGCGATCATTAGCGTTTATACCGCGCTTCCAGGCGTTGACAACCAGACCACAAAAACTTGAACAATGGCTGTTGTACAATAACAAGCGATATAGTATTATCAAACTTGATGTAGATGACTATGTAAAAAGTAGCATTTGCGAATATTCCAGGACCTATTAAAGGGCGAAGATGGAATTCATGCCATTTTGTTCTGATGTTGCTAGCCCTTCTATGTTTTCTAACAACTACCAACGGTTCTTTTTTGTAGACCGGTCTACTTAGACTTTGTCTTTCACAAATTATTTAGAATTTAGTTACGTTTCAATTACAATGTACCTTATTTCATTAAAACAAAAAAATATGTTTTTATCATTTATTTACTAGTTGTAAAGTTCAAAATTCTTGTTTGTTTCCCATAGTTACCATTGTACAAATTAAAATTTACCTACCAATAAGTAAAAAACGTCTCGTGCACGCAGTCAACGCGCAGAGCACGCCGTGGACGCGAGGTAAAAACTCTTACATGTGGCACGTCCTAAGCGCTCGGCGGATACTCAGTGAGAGCGCAGTCAATCGCCAAGCACATGTAGAACTCTGTGGAAACGCAGTTTCACGCCGCGGGTGCTGCGTTGAAACGCCTCGGTCGCCGTGAGAACGCCTTGACATCTTATTTGATAAAATTTCAAATATAACTATTTATTTTTTTTTTTAAACTTTTCCTGCGATCCTACGGCAATTCCAGGAATTTTACAACGCCGTGAACACGCTGTGGGAACGCACCTTGGTGTGAAAGGGCCTTTAGGAAACCACAGTCGTACAAGTTTACTTCTTGGCGTTCAAGTAAACTTGGAACGAGCTAACCATTATCGCAAACCAGAACCACACCAGATAATCTCCTCAGGGCGAAATACATCTTTCTAGGGCGAAATATATAGAGAGGTGAATCGATCCCCATCCAGCCCATATTCAAACACTACTGCGCCAGAAAAGTACTGACTTTCCCATTTTGTACTTATAAACTTAGACATTTACTGACAATATACTGACATTACTGATAAACTTAGACAAATGCTGAGGTTTTTACTGACGGTACTGATAAACTTAGAAAAGTACTGACACATTTTACTGACGGTACTGAGAAACTTGGAGAAGTACTGACAAGTGCTGATAAGTACTCATCCTATTATTTTTGCTCTTAAACTGAGTTGGGAAAATGTATCTGAGCTTATTTCGCCTTTCGCTATAACTTTCATTTGACTAATATTTAAAAATGTTTTCAATAAATTAATGAAATAGTAGAAAAAAAAATAGTTTCATTCAAGACTCTGTTTTTTTAATATACAAGTTTCATTTACCATTTCTTATTCTATTTAAGATTTTGTTGATAACAGTACGTGTATGTTCGTTGCCTCCTCTCCTGATTTACTTTAACGTTCTGTGCAAAAATATTTCTCTTTTAAGGAGGCTGGTTGGTCAACATACTAGCCATCAGATCTTCTTAAAATTTTGAGATTTCATGTCTTTAGCTATAAACTAATATTTAGTTAAGAAAAAGTCCGTAAATTTAACATTCTAATTTTGGCACTTCCTATTATTCTTTTAGCTCTCCTTTTAAAGGAGATCAAAATATTCTAAAAATGGCCACGACCATCGAGCCATCTCAAATTGAAAACAACGACAACTGGATTTCTAGTTCTTCGGAAAATATTCATTTAGAGCATTTTATCACCCCGCGTAGAAAGGCATATACACACAGGTGAACGCGTTTTCCTCGTGGTTTCACATCTTTATTGATTTAGCCCCACCCCTCACCTGTATTTACCTGAGGTGCATGCGGTTATTATCAATATTTTCACATATTTGGACACACTCACTGAATTAGATTATAAGGTTTCTAAAATGTTAATAAAACTTTACATGTATATTTTAAAACATGATAAATGCGTGGAGATCAATTTAGGCGTTGGCACGATGTAAAATTAATCCAATTTTTATGACACGTCACATGACATGCAAATCCTCTAAGCTAGAGGGAAATAGGAAATCATGCGATTCACTCTGTGATTTAGTACTGTGAAAACTAATTTTAAAACTAACTTTTATTTCCTGTGATTTTGACAAAAAAATTATTCTGATGTGCATTTCACGGACATCCCTATTGAGGTCAAAGAGCACTACTTGATATTAAACACACTATTAAATATTAAAAATAGTCTTCCTCTATTTAAACTTTGCTATGAATTTAAACATTTTTAACGAAATTAAATTAGTTAGCACGTGTGTATTATAATAAACAAACAATGGCAATTATTTTATGCATCAAAAAGATTTGGCACGATGAAACAGATTAAGAATGTGATTCGCTAATTGTGCTGTGTATATACTGTGGAATCATTAAAATTCGTGGGGGCCAATTTTCGTGGATTGGTTAAATTTTACAGGTTCATGGAGACGTAATTTCGTGTATTATCTTATACCTACAAAAGGAAATATGACTTTATAACCCTAATTTATAAGTTCTTGGAGGATGTTAATTCGTGGATGAGAGGTACCCACGAATTCCACGAAAATTGAGCCACCATGATTCCACAGTACACATGACCAATGTAGCCATTCTCCATGTTAGTTGGTGGGGGATGGGCTAATTAGGGCCTATTGTTCTCTCTGACCGTCCAATTTGTATGGAATTTACATTTACAGCAAACGAACAACAGCTGAACAATGTTAGAGTCTAACTTTCCACAAGATTATGTAATTGACATTTATAATGTACACAAGACTTGCTTCTCCATAACTCTAATTGAATGGGTGTCCATAGATTCAAATTCATTTATTTCAATCTCAAAACCACTTTGCAATGGTATAAAGAGACTATTAAATACATAAAAATTTAAGATTTTCTAATTAAATAACAACGGCAAACAGGAAAATACAAGTATAAAGAAGGGTAGCCTCATGTTTAAATAAATGTGAAGTACAAAAACTACTGGGGGAGCATATTTTATTTATTTTCCTAATTTTCCTAATAAATGAACATAATTTTCTTAAAAAAACCCCAGTGTTTACTATTAGACATTATATGTTTAAAACTAAGGGTGTTTTTTATGTTGGTGTAACTTGCTGATAAGTATTGATTTCTTTCTTGTTGTAATGACGGATAATTAAGAATATAATGAAAGTCATCCCCAATTTCGTGTTTTGTGCATTTTTCACATATTCTTTCATTTCTAGGTGTATTACACAAACGTCCACTTTCAATGGGTAGGTGGTGATTACAAGTTCGAAATCTACAAAATATGATTGCATCTTTTTTTGTTAACGTATCAAAATAATTTTCAAATTTTAGTTCTTACTTGTATAGTCTATAATTTAAAGCTTTAGCAGATGATTGAAATACTGATTGCCAATTTTGGTTGAATTGATCAATTAGTCTAAGAACATTTTTTACTTTAAAATTTACTTCTAACTACTTGCTATTTTGTATATTTTGTTCAAGCCAAATATTAGAGAGTCCACAATGATTTAGTGTTGTTTTTATACACTCAATTTTACCAATTTCTTGGTTTAATTGAAAGGCCAAGCTGTAGAATAATTTAGAAAGTTTGGTTTCTTTTCCAGTCAATAATGTTGACTAATATGCAATCATGCGTGTTTTTACTTGAATTTCTGAAGGATATCGACCAAGTTCATCATATATCATGAAATCTGGAGTTGTTTTATATGAAGCAATAGTTTACAAAATTTGAGGTGTAGCCATACTTCACATCCATATAACAATATTGGCTGAACAATTTTATCAAATAAATCAAGTTGACACTGTATTGATAGGTTGAACATTCTTCCTTTTTTTAAAACTTCATACATTGCCTTTGTTGCTTTTTTGGATAGTATTTGTATTAAGAATTTAAAAGACCCTGATCTACTTAAAGTAACTCCTAAGTTGTTAAAATCTGTCACAATTTCAATTAATCTATCGTCATATCGTAGCTGTAAATTTTCTTTCTGTCTGCCTCTGCTAAATACTAGTATTTTAGATTTATCTATATTCACTTTCAAATTCCATATTCTGCAATAAATAAAGATGTAATTAAGTTGTTTTTGCAATTCTTCAGAAGATTCTGCTACTAATATAGTGTCATCTGCGTAAAAAATGGCAAATAGTTTAAAAATACATTCAGCTTTAATTAATTTGTTTCAAACATTTCAGATATAGCGGGTAAGCTTTGAACATTTCAGGAATTTAAAAAACCGTGTAAATCATTTAGGTATATGGAAAATAAAAAAGATGACAAATTTTCACCTTGTCAAACACCATTTTCACAATTGAAAAAAGGTGAAAATTCGTTATTATAAATAATTCTTTATTTAGTTTGGCTGTACATATTCAATATAATGTCATACATTTCACCTCTTTTTTTGTTAATATATAATAACTTAAACCATAGCGCTTTCCGCCATACATTATCGATCGCTTTTTCAAAATCTAAAAACGTACAATAGAGCTTTTTTTTTCTTAATTTTCATAAGTTCAAACAGAATATGTATTGAAAATATATTATCAATAGTAGTATAGTCCTTTCTGAATCCTGCTTGATTTTCATACAATATACCACATTCATCAGAAAATACATTCAAACGTTCATTAAGTATTGAAGTAAATAATTTTCCGATATAACTTAAAATAGTAATAGGTCTATAGTTTTGCGGATTGTTTTTTGCACTCTTATTCTTATATACGGGCATTATTTTCCCTTCCAGCCAAATGTTTGGAGTTTTACCAGATGAAAAAAATTTGATTGAATAATTTTTCATAGATCGGCAACATGATTTGTAGAGTAGCTTTAATGTATTCATTTCTAATCCCATCTTCCCCACTTGCTTTATTGTTTTTGAGATTTTTAATGGATTTTTTAATTTCATCCTGAGTTATGTACTCATTCAATTTGTGACAATTTAAAGTGCTAGGTTGTAGATTTGCAATATCTATATCAACCATGCTGTTGATTTCGTCACTGATTTCAGGAGGCTTGTTTAAGTCTATGAAATATTCATATAGCTCATCAATATCGATTGATGTTTGTTGCTGGCGTTTACTGTTTTTATTTATAACTTTCCAATATTCTTTAGGATTTTTATGGGTTAAGTAATATAAATTGTCACATAAATTATGGGGGGGGGGGGGGGGGGTTCGGGGCTGGGGCGTACAGCGTACACAGTGGTAGTTGATCACTTATACTGATTCAAAACCGGTTGTCTCCTCCCATTTGCTGCTAAAGCAGGGGCAGATTTTATGTATACCCTTAATTTGGTCAGAGAATAAATAGGTCAGGGCTCAGCATTCACTATATATGTATTAAAAGTAATCGGGGGGGGGGGGGGGGGGGGCACAGCTAGGTCATTGCTGGTGCCACATCCACCTCCCAAACACGGGAGGGGATGCTACAGACTGGTGCATGTTTCCTGGGCAACGGAAGGGCTGTCTACATGTTGGTCCTGGTCATGCTTTTATACCAAATAGCCCGCAGGAGACGGGCGAGAAGAGCAGACATCACTACCCGCCTTAGGATGCGGTGACTCCTTCAGGCTTCGAGCACCTGTGCTCACGTAGGGCTACCATGGCCAGTGGGTCCCTTACATTGGATAGTTAAATCGAAACACTGGTTTCCTCCCCAGTTCCCCACAAAGTTTATTAATATATTATGCGACCATATCCACCATTCTAGTTGTACATGTAGTGGTTGTATTGTTATGTCTGCTTAGTGATTTATAAATTGTGTGTATGTGCAAGTCTTGTTTATCTCATCATTTCTACCTATCATAGCTATTTGGGGTCTTAAAAGGCCATGTTTATAGTATATGTACAGGTCAACCCATTCAAATAAATGGTTGTGTACTAAATAGTTTTCAAGTTAATAGCCTATAATTAATGGAAATTATTAAACAGTAGTGTAACGTTAGATGATATTTTGATCAGCAAGAAAAAGCTTCACGATTTCGGTAGTGTGTACATATATAATTATATCTTATAATTGTTAATGTATTGTATAATGTAATACTATAATA
>WFKH01003881.1:29950778-29985359 GCA_016163765.1 Magallana hongkongensis | reverse complement strand
TTATATCTTATAATTGTTAATGTATTGTATAATGTAATACTATAATATTAAATATACTTGGATCAACCATTTCGCCTTTTTTCAATTCATTTAAGTATCTTTTTCACATCTTGTTTATAATGTGAAATTCGTATAATCTGCGGGCGCCCTACAGTGATCAGTCTTTCCGTCCGAGATCGCTTGTCCGGAGCATATCTTCTCTCTCCTTGGCTCAATCTTGCTTGTACTTCACCCAAATAGTGCCTTTGGGTAAAGGGTGTGCAGTGACCTTGAACCTGCTTCTAGGTCTAAGGTTAAGGTCATAGCAGAATTATAAATAAAATCTTTGTCAGGAGCATATTTTTTCTCCCCTTGGTCAAATCTAGCTTATACTTCACTCACAGAGTGTCTATGGTCAAAGGGTGTACAGTGACCTTGAATGAAGTTTGTAAGTGAAGGGTCAAGGTCATATCGGACCATGCATAAATCCTTTTTTCAGAGCATGTATGCTTTCCACTTATCCCTATTTGGCTCATACTTCACATAAACAGAGCTTATAAATAACGCGTGTGTAGTGACCTTGAACCAATTTTCAAGGTCAAATGTGAAGGTCATAGCAGAATTATATGAAAAATCATTGTCCGGGCCATATATTCTCTCCCTTTGCTCCAATCTGGCTCATACTTCACCCACATGGTGCCTCTGATCAAAAGGTATACATTGACCTTGAATGATGTTTGTAGATTAAGTGTCAAGGTTGTATCAGATCAAACAAAAATCCTTCTTAAAAGCATATGTACTCTCTACTTAGCCCTTTTTGGCGAATACTTTACTTAAACAGAGCTTTTTGGTTAATGGCATGCAGTGACCTTGAACCAAGTCAATGTGAAGGTCATAGCAGATCTCTTTATAATCAGTTTTAGACCATAGATTATTTCCCATTTGGTTAATCTGTTCAGATTGAACAAAAATGCCTGTATGTAAGGTTAATGAGATTTAAAGTTCTATGCCAGCTGGAAAATTTCAAAGCTATAGGTCAAGGTCAAAGCAAATTTTTCTGAAATTCTTTTCATCCTATTGTCCACTATTTAAGCGGGGCCCTTTTAGATGGTCACCGTCTCAATGTTGTCTAGTTATTTCTGATAGTCCTTGCGAAGTGAATGTGTTACAATTATGGAAATGTTTCATTAAACCTAACAAGTTTATCATTTTCTTACAAATCAGTACACATCAACATATTGATGGAATGATGTATTAGTGCAATTAGTTATAGTATCATGCTCAAATAAACTGATCTATTTTGCTCGAAATTGGTTGTTAAATAAGGTGTTTTTACGTGATTAAAAAAAAATATGATTTAGAATTGACAGCAGACCAAACTTATTTAATTTTTTGTGAAATTTACGTGTAGGCGTTTTTTTCAGAATGATGATGTAAAAGGACCACCCGTAACAGCTTTGGATTGAACATAATACATGTAGTATTTAAAAGAGCGTACCAATAAATTTCATAAAAATGTCCTTAATAGAGACATAAAGAAATTATGATTAATAGACACAAAAATATTTTAATTTTTTAATTTTGTTTTTTACAACAACAAAATGAATATTGATAATGCAGGAAATAAATTAAACAAGTGACGACTAACATCCTGATGTAGTTTAAACTTGTGTGTATATGCAATGATGCATACTATTGACTGATGTTCAAGAATGTTACCGGATTATGATTTTAGATACAATTTTGTACTTTTATTTATTTGGATTATTGGTGTTTCTTGCAGATGCCCAAAACAGTATGTAGATATGTAAATTTCTTGCAAATTTCTTTGGTAACATTTAGATTAAGTTTGAATATTGAGTAGCCAATATGAACCTCATTGATATTTTGATTATCATTAAACAGATACATTAAAGATGTTTCTGGAGATTGTATTTTTAATTTCTTTTGGAATGGAACTGTTTGTCAAGGTATTTACTTTAAAACTTAATACTTTTCTTCCAGAAAAAATAGTCCTGATTTAATTATTATAATCATCGTCAATATTAATAGTGTATTCATGTTATGAATTTCTAATTTAAACATTAGGTTTCTAGTTACTTTTTTATGAGATATACTGCATTTGTAGAATGTCCAGCTGGGTATTTTGGAAAAAACTGTTCAATGATGTGTATCCCTCCTACTTATGGATGTTCGTGTACTCTGCAATGTTACTGCCCAGTATGCCATTATATTGTAGGATGTATTTTTACTACGAAGTCCACGGGTACTGATCTAGGTAATAAATAAGCGGACATTTCTTCAATTTCATAATTTTACACCTTTACTTTAGATATAGATAAAATCAGTTATTTAAAATCTGGTTAATCGACCTCATATTTACCTCAAATGAGCAGACCTTCGGTAAGGTCCACTTTTGTTCAGTTATTAAATGTTACTTCTATTATGAGGATTTATCTGGAAATATCTCTGCTGATTTTGATGTTAAACTATGGTTATGTTATATTTAAGATATATTGTGGTGCTAAGAATGCAAAGAACGCAAATTTTCATAATACGTAGAATAACTTCATTTATGCATTAAAATAAATAAAGCATGCTTTTCACACCACTACTTATACGCGAATGTGTAAAAGTATTTGTGTAATAAAATTTGTTATTAAATTATTAAAACAGTAAATATAAAATGCATCTGAACAAACGTCAAAATGTGTTATTCATATCTTTAATGGTTAATTTTGTTATGTTTTGTCAGTTTCATGAATACTACTTTTCTTTAACATATTCGAGCCATTTGGATAATGAAGTTAATTAAAGCCAATTTATTCTATAGACACTTGTATATCATTGTACATTTCAATTATTTCAAGTTTCCGTAAACTCAAAAGATATACATTATTAGATGACCTAATTTTTTTAATGTAAGTTCATCACATAAAAAAATATTTAAAATAAAAATGACAACACTGCTCATATTCATCTACATTTACAGAATATATACCAGAAGAAAATGTAAAAACACATGGAACCATGAACTCTCAAAGTGTTCCCACCGACTTAATATTCATTTTGATTGGAGTTCTGATCACACTGGCCTTACTTATCTCAATATTATATGCAATACGCAGACATTGTTCTTCAGAATATGGCAACGGTATATGTAACAAAAATGTTGAAAAAGATTTACCAGAAACTGAGTCTGTTTATCATGAAATGGATTAGACACGAATTACACAAAGCTGAAGAAATATGCAATTCTCTCTCAGCAAATAGCAACAATTAATGAATGTGCTATATAATTCAAGATTTGCGATCAATTTTGTTGGATTAATTATGGTTATGGTGAAAAATGATTTTGAGAACTTAGTCAAGATAAAATGGAAAGACTTTTACAAAAAAATCATGATTAAATGGACTAAAACTTTAAAGGGGCATGGTCACGATTTTTGTCAAAATTTGTTTTTACGTTTTTAATATTTACAATGTTCCAGTAAGGCATTTCTAATAGTCAATTAAAAGTTGAGCGTCAGTCGTTGAGTTATCAGTGAGATACAGAGCTTACAATTCTTTGCTATGTAAACAAAGCTTTTGTTTACATTTTGAATGTTGAAGTGACAATTCCAGTTTTATACCTAAAATAAATATGTTAAACATTAGGAACTGTTTATTTATGCTTAAAATGAATAAGAAGATGGACGAATCGGCTTCAAAAAGATTTCTTTACTGGTATACTGAACCTATGTAAACAAAAACAGGGCACGAGCCTTGTTTACATGCCAAAGAATTGTGAGCCTTGTATCTTGCTTATAACTCTACGGCTGACTCTCAAATTTCATTTGATCATTATAAACGCATTCCTAAAGCATTGTATATAATAAAAACAGAAAAATAGAGTTTGACCAAAATCGTGACCATGCCCCTTTAAGAAATGATACCAACATTACTAACTTAATGTTATGTTGTATCGATCTAAACATTTTTTTCTATTAAGTTGGTAGGTTTACACGGGATTTAAATCATTAAAACAATTTCATTTTTCCCTTTATTTTTTCTTAGAATTGACAGTTGTATTTAATATACATAATCTACTTGGTATGAAATTTTTTAACTACACTCGTTATATCTGAGTTTGAAATCATTTTCGTCATATGTACAAGAAATGTTTTAGCATTAATGATGTTTATAATTTAGAAATGACTACACAAAAAGTTAAATATTATGAAAAAATAACCAATGTAGATATTACAATAATACTGCTTATTTGCAAACCATTTAAATTATTACATAAAATCTATTAAGCTATTGAAAAATTGTTCTGTTGATATTTTGTTTCATGACATTAAACAGAACATAACAAAACTGCTCCGGATATTGATGCCCGCTGCTTTTGCTTCGGGAATTGGGTAATCCCTAGCACAGGGAAATATGTAATTATGAATGAGAAACTTGATTTTTTTTTTATTTATGCAGTCAATTTTGACAGTTATTTTAAATTCTTTTTTTCGTTTTGACAGTTTAGAACATTGAAGAAAATGATACACTTCCAAATTTCATTGTCTTTATTAATTTAATATATATATATATATATTTTTAATTTAAGGTAGGTAAAATTGAGTAACACTTGTATTATTGGTCATGTTGCATCTGTATGGAAGAACCAATACACATGAATTTGACCTTTGATATTGCTCCAAAAGAAATTCATTTATTAGGTATCTAAAGCAAGATGCACCTGTAACTGTTTTGTCTTAGCATTTGGCTTTTTAAAAAAATGATATTTAAAAAAAAAAACAAAATCAAATATATGCTATATTTCTCAGCAGTCTGGGTTTGAAATTATGCTTGTTAAATTTTTGTCTTAAATATTTTTTTTTATTAATTACATGAACTGAACACTTTCAAAAATATGTGTTGGCGAATATTTTATCATTCTATAGACCAAAATAGTAGCACACCGATGTTAATTCGTAAAAGGTGTAAATTTCAAAGAGATGTTTCCTTATTGCGTTTTCCCATATTTTTTCGCTATATCCAATTCCCAACATTCTAGATAATCGTATTAGGGATTGACAAAATTCATTTTCCTGTCCACAATCATAATTTTGAGTTAAAAAGCTTTGCAGAAAAAGCTGATTTTAAAATTGCATTTCTTTGATTATTAATTTTGTATTTTCGAAATTTAGCATTCTTCTTATTATAGATTTTCACTTCAATTTTTTTTATTATTGATTTGAGTTGATTCATATGTAAGTTAATATATCGAAATATAATCACCAATAGAAACAGTTGTACATTAAAAATAATGCATTCATATTTTCTAAGAATATATTTACTCTTTTACACAATTTTAATCAAATTAGAACATTTAGATTTTTATCAAAAGATGTATACATGTATGTTTCAAACATGTACCGTTGGTTGTCTAATGAAAACGCATTGTACAACTCTCAGAATACGATGACTCAATTATACTGGTAGTGCTACGGTGAACATTACTTTGTTACTCAAATAAACGAAAATGTATGACAGAAAATCTGCATTGTTGTGATATTTGCACTGATAAGAATATTAACTTTCTTCCCCATTGTAGAGGGTGTCAAGTTTAAAATTACCCTCAATATTATTCAGTTTATCAGTAAGGAGAAACCATTATCAATGTGTGATGTTTATTAATGTTTTTAACATTTTCATTGAATAAATTCAATAAGGATTGGAAAACAGGTACAACCTATAAATATTATGTCTCCTTGTTTAAGCAGGCAAGTAAATAATACATTGTAATTGATGAGTATACATTATAACATTCAGATGTAGCTATAGATAATTATGTAATTAATTAATAACATGATTTGTATTTTATGTATGAATTGTAGATATCGAGTCCAACAATAAGTATTTCCCAGGGATAAGATCAAATACACAAAAATGTTATGACCACTCAAAGATAACAAGTTAACAATAAAGATATATACATTTAATCGATTAATTGTTCCAGCCCTAATAGAAATAAACCCTCCAAAATCTGCAGATACATGTATTATAACATTGTAGACTACATTGTAAGTCTATCCTTAATCATCTTAATATAATTGATAAATTCATGTACATGTTCAATGGAATTTCATAAGAATATTGGCTTTTTTCCTTAAAAAGGGGTGTCAAGTTCAAATTCAGCATCAATTTCTTTAGTTTATTTATAAGTACATGCATATTTTATAGTGTATTATATTGGCAGTGTTTAATCATGCATTACACTAAAATATTAGTGCATATTTGAATGATAATTTGTTTTTTAAACAGATGATGGTACAATTTAAAAAACTACTTTATGTATACTGTATTTCTTTCTTAACAAATATTTATCTTATTACCAACTGGCCATTAAACCGCTATTCTAATACACGACTGATAAGATATCGAACGTTGTTAACGTGTAATTTGTTATATACGATAATGTGATATAACTAAATATATTATTTTGGATTTAGGAAATTTAACTGACTTTGATGTGACTTTGTTATACGTGAAATAACAAATGCCAACACCTTTATCTCTTAGAGGATTCCTTGACCAGATCAACAACTTGCATTAGGCCAGCTTTGTTGTTTTTTTTTTGTTTTTTTTTAAATAAAAATATAATATCTTTTCCAAACATTTAAATTCTAAATGAGCTTTATTATAATCGACACTTAATAAAAATTAGTGGTATTAATCTTTAGCCATGCAATATAAACTACTCATACTAACTGCACTAAATAAATACAATATAAATGGTGGCAAGCTATAACCATAACACCGAGCGCAGCGCGAGGATTAATGGTAACACGTATATATAAGAAAATCAGTGAAAAGTAAAAGTTGAATCGGGGGTACTATGGGCTAAAAAATGTTGGCCGCCATCTTGTTCTTAAAAAGTTAGTTGATTGACTGGCACTTATCGATGCTTATTGCCCCTAAACTCGATTTTAAACGTTCCAGTGTTTCAATTGAAGGTAATTTAAATTAAAAGAAATTAAAGTGGAAAATAAAAAAAATTAACATCAAAGAACTGATCTTTTAGATACTGAATAAATTATTCAATTTTATTACCGCAGTAGTCAACATATGAATTTAATTGATAAACAATGAAAGAAGAAATAAAGAAAAATTCGGAATCACGTAACTCTCTTCGGCTATTTCCGAAGACAAAACTTGAACGTTTTATGTATGAAACATGGCGTCATAATGTAGACTGAGCACGCGACGTTTAGTTTAACTTTTGCTTATGATTTGAGTAGGCAACCAGGCGGATCCTACTGTGTGCGTTTCAAATAAATTGTTGTACAAAGATCAAACTGCACAGTGTTAAATCTGCGCTCGGTCCGACGGTCACACCGTTTACATATTAATTAATAGGTAATTAATAGAATATTTTCCGAAAAAAAAAACCAAACTATGTATTTTGGATGATATAGACCGCATCTTTAATAATTGTTTCAATGAAGCCCGAGGATAAATGATAACACGTATATATAAGAAAATCAGTGAAAAATGAGAGTTGAATCAGGGGTACTATGGGCTAAAAAAAATTCTTTCAGCCCTGGGCGCCGCCATATTGGCTGCCGTTTTGTTTTTAAAAAGTTAATTCGATCATTGATTGACCGACACTTATCGATGTTTATTGCCCCTAAACTAGATTACAAACTTCCCAATGTTTCAATTGAAGGTTGTTTAAATTTTAAAAAATTGAAGTGAAAACCAGATAAGTTTCAATAGAGCTTCAATCAAGAAACACGACTAGTTCTACGTATGTCTTACCAAATAATCAGGTGGAAAATTAAAACAGCATTAAGGAACTTATCTTCTAGATTCTGATTAAAGTATTCCATTTTATTACTGGTAGTCGACATATGAATTAAATTGTTAAACAATGAAAGAGGAAATAAAAAAAAATTCGGAATCACGTAACTCTCTTCGGCTATTTCCGAAGACAAAACTTTTTTTTTAACTTAAGGATTTTTAACCTGCATTTCTATTAACTGAAGCGGTCAATTTGGCCGATGGCCGGTTCTGAGGGGAAAACACTGCTGCAATATACGATGAAACTGTTGAAGCCGCTGAGCGTTTGCTAGAATAATATGCGATATATAGTAGAATATGTTCTGACGGGACTGGTCATTTATCAGGTAGCTTTATCATGAGCCTGAAGTCTTTCAAATTCCTTAAAGCTTGTAAATATACAGCCCTGGTGTTGACTGAAATACTAGCATCTAATAATCGAGCGATTTCGTCTCGAAAATGGACCATAGCGTCGCTGGAAATGGTCTCGGCTGACTGTCCGCGTCCGGAGCCAACTTGTAAAATCGCTGAAATTGCAAACGTGACAAATTGTCCGTCAGCTAATTCTGACAACCAAATACGTGCTGAGCTTTCAATGAAATGTTCAGCTGTAAGCATTTTAGAACGAATTTCCGTAATAAAATCATGACTAAATCAGATTTTGATGTCATCGAATTTACAATACGTACTACTGACTGGTTATCTGACGAATTAAAAAAAATTGTTGCGAATCTTTTCCCCCAGATAAGTACTGAAACGAGCAAGGGAAAAAAATTATAATACAGTGATATCAGTAGTATAGCCCTTACTAAACCAAAACTCTGGCCATTCGCCAGAAGTCCATGCACCACTAAAATATATTCCGAAGCCGTTTCCTCGGCGCGCTGAACTATCTGTAAAAAGTTCTATATCTTTGTTGGATACCCAAAACTTTTTTTGGAATACAACAAAACCATTGAATCTATCAACAAATTCAAGCCAAACGAGCAAATCCTCCTTTATGTCTTTTGTTATTCTTAAATGATGATAAGGTTTTGATAAACCCCGCGTTGCATTTGACATCCGCCTGCAGAAAGTTCGACCAAGCGGAATTGCTCTGCAGGCAAAATTTAAATAACCTATTAAAGATTGAGTGGTCTTCAAGCTGGTTTTCGATTTTCGCAATATGCCATTTATAATTACGCTAATTTCTTGAACTTTCTCTTCCGGTATTCTGACTTGCTTTTTATTGGTATCAATTTCTAAACCGAGAAAAGTTATCACCTGTTGGGGACTCTCACTTTTTTCTCATGCTATTGGAACCCCTAGTTCCCTGCATATCTGTATAATTGTGTCAACAATCGTCCTACACTCATCTGCGGAATTGCCACCGAACAAAAAATCGTCTAAATAATGCAAGACTTCTCTAGAGTCCGCGCGCTTGCAAACTAGCCTCTCTAAAAAGGAAGAAAATTTTTCAAATGGGGAACAGGTTATCGAACACCCAAAAGGAAGTACTTGTCGAAATAAAAACAACCATTAAATTAAAAACCCAGAAGCTTGAAATCACCCGACCAGATTGGCAATAGTCTGAATGCACTTTTGATATCCGATTTGGCTAAGTACGATCCGCGCCCCAAAGGTTAAACCATGCTAATCGCCTCGTCAAATTTGGTGTAGTTAACGGAACAGAGCGCGTCGTCAATAAAGTCATTGACGGAATTATGGGTGGGGTATAAAAGGTAGTGGATTACCCTCAATTCCCCTTCCGCTTTCTTGGGTACTACTCCCAGCGGCGAAACTCGCAGATTTGACATAGGTCGCGATTTAAAAGGAACGGCCATACATCCTTTAGCTTTTTTCTTTATAATATTATCTCGGGCAATATCTGAATGTTTATATGATGACGGCAAATTAGGTGCCTCCATTTTAACTCGTGGACCCTGGTAGTGCAAACGAAAACCAAACTGAAACCCATAATCTTAAGCTCTTCTCCTATCTCTAAATCTGTAAGGAATTTTCCTAAAGCCAATTTTTTAATTGGGGAATTTACCAGTTTAATATTTTTTTTAAATTTTGTTGGTTGCATTGGTGATATAGGTTTTTGAGGCTCGAAAATTATCGTTTTTTTGAGCAGCTCAGTTTTGGGTGCTTCCCCTTAGAGATAGAACATAAGTGCGAATATCTGCAGTTGGCTGCATTGCAACGTCCCCTATTGTAGCTAAAACATACACCAGTTTGGGTTAGCACTTGCGCTGCCGCGGGGGTAGATTCCAGCTTGGGTGGGACGGCTATCAAACGTAGCCATAAATCAGAATTTAATTTTGACCAACTTTGGCAAGCAATTGCTTGTCGTATTCTGAACTGCGCGTCATAGTTTATCCAGCCCATGCCCGGAAATCTCCTCACAGCATCGCGAATGATAAACATATATTGCACGAGTTCCGCTGCCCTCCCTGGATGTCTTTGAATATAAACGTGCAAAAAGATCAAGAATGCGTCTGTTTAGCACAAAACTCCTCCCGGCAGCAAACTGCTGTATTTCCGCACTGCCTTTTGTTAGCAAGGTTAAATTGATATAATTACCAGCCCAAATTTTCTGTTTTAATGAGAGCGGTACGTGGGAACCTATATCGTCCCCAGCACAGGCATCCATATTTGGCATGACCCCGAAGCTATCTGCCGATGTCCAAGGCAGCTTCCACCAGGGTAGGCCAAGAGCTAGTAAAATCTAATTGCCTACCCTTCTCTATTTGCACCTCCGTATCATAAGCCATTTCACACGTGGTTGTATCGGCTGCCGCTAAAAACGAGGACGCTCCTTCCACGGCCGAGGTACCAGTCGTATACTCCCCTGGGGTGTGGTGGAGGGCGGCTAGGGTCCCTACTCCACGTCTACTGGAGCGCTTGACACCTCTGGTGGTCTTCGCCCTTGTCTTAGTGGAACTGGCCCTAGCGTTTTTATTTGTTTGTACGGGAGGCATTACAAAGTTTTAAACAGTTATTTTGAGTGCAGGAAACGCTGGGAATTATTGCTTGAGTAAGAGGAGGAATTCGCCGCGTGCGCCCCTCTTTATACTTTCAGTAATTGAGGGAACGTGTCAAAACCTACGCCTTTACTTTTTTGTACGCCAATATATACTACAATAAACCAAATAGAGATATAAAACACCCTGTTAGTTTGTTTATTTGATCTATTAAAGCGATACATGTACTAGCATCATTGTATTATTTAAAAAAACCTATACCAGATACCGTTCTATTTTTACTGGGACGTGAACATCGGGACATGTTAAAAATTTGTAAAGATAGGTGCTTGGCTTTTTCTCGATTTTCTACCATTGTAACAAAAGGAAATATTAAATTATCTTAAGTCTCAAAACAAAACTGTAAAACAATACAGGAAACCATTACCGAAAAAATAGAGAATGTGCGTACTACAAATACCAAAGAATATTGGAAAATATTAAATTCAACCTGTAAAGACAAAAAATGTGCTGTTGATATTAATGATTATTTTAGTTTTATAAAGGGTATCACTGAAACTGAAGATGTGTCGCTTGCTGTAGAAAATGATGAGTACTTTTTAAATGTCGCTCATGAAAATGTTTATTAATTTTTTAAGTGTGAAATAGATGACGGTGAAATTTTGGCTGCGGTTAAAAATTTAAAAAACAATAAAGCAGCAGGTTTTGACAGAGTGTTGAAAATATTTGTTCTACTATTACTGTATTTTTGCCGGTGTACAAAAAATATTCAATGTTATTTTTGATAGTGGTATCGTTCCAGACGAGTGGTTAATTGGAATTGTAAAGCCTATTTATAAAAACAAAGGGGATCCTACGAAACCTGAAAATTATCGCCCTATAACAATATTAAGCTGCCTTGGTAAACTTCTTACATCTATTTTAAGCACACGGCTGGAGGCATATGCAAATGAGATTAATTTAATAAGTGAAAGCCAAACTGGTTTCCGAAAAGGCTATTCTACCCTAGATCAGGTATTAACTATACAGTTTTTACTAGAAACCCTTATGAAACAGAAAACGAAATTATTTTGTGCTTCCATTGATTTCAAGCAAGCATTTGACACTATTGAGAAGTGGTCTATGGTACAAAATGTCAAAAAATGGTATTACTGGAAAATGTTTTGTTTATATTAAAAATATGTATCAGGGTATTAAATTTCTTATAAGTATGGATGGTATCACATCTGATTTTATAAGCTGCAATGTTGGAGTTCGCCAAGGCGAAAATTTATCACCATTTTTGTTTTCATTGTATATCAGTGATTTGGAGAATTTCTTATTAGAAAAAAAACATTGAAGGTCTTAAGAGTATTTCTGATGCTATAGAAAACGAGTTATTTCTGTATATGAAACTTTTTTTCCTTCTTTATGCTGATGATACTGTTATTATGGCTGAGTCTGCCGAAGATTTCCAAAATGCACTGAATTAATTTTATCTATAGTGTAGTCAATGGAGGTTACAACTTAATACTGATAATATAAAATTTTGATTTTTTCAAAAGGCCCTTTGCCAAAACATGTGTTTTATTACAATAACGTTGCTATAGAAAATGTCAAAGATTTTGAATATCTGGGTATTATTTTTTCAAGAACAGGATCATTTGCTAAAGCCAAAAAACATTTGTGTGAACAGGCACAGAAAGCAATGTACAGTGTTATTAGAAAAATAAGACAATTTAATATACCAGTCTATTGTCAGTTTGAATTATTTGACAAAACTGTAGTTCCAGTATTATTGTATGGGTGTGAAATTTAGGGTTACGAAAAAATAGAAGTTACTGAACGTGTACATTTGAAATTATTAAAATATGTTTTTAGCTTAAAGGTAGTTCACCATCTTACATGGTTTACGGAGAGACAGGTCGTTTCCCTTTATGTATCAGTGTATATACCAGAATGATTTCCTACTGGTCAAAATTATTTTTAAACTCTGAGAGCAAAATTGTATCTGTTTTATATAATTTTTTGGTCTTGCAATATCAAAGGGGAAAAACGTCAAACTCCTGGATTGCATGTGTTAAACATATTTTAGATACTAGTATGTGTGGTTTTTTAAATATTTGGTCGAAACAAAATGCTGTAAATGTAAAGTGGATTTCTGCAATTGTAAAACAAAGATATCCAAAAATGGTCTAGTGAAATTCATAACTTGTCAAAAGGGCAAATATACAAGATTTTTAAGAAAAAATTTAGTTATGAAAATTACATTAATTTTATATATTGCCACATAAGCTCAGAAATATTTTTATGAAATTTAGAACATCAAACCACCATCTCCCAGTGGAGACTGGGAGATGGTCCAATATTCCTTTAAACCAAAGAGGGTGTAAACTGTGTAATACTGGTCAAATTGCTGATGAATTCCATTATATTCTTGAATGTAAAGAGTTATCAACGTTTAGACGTAGAAATATTGAGGATAAATACCGTTAAGCACAAAATACTATAAAGTTCTGCGAACTTATGTCTTGTAATAATGTTACAAATCTGAAAAAAAATATGTTACTTCATTATCAAAATTTACAGTCTGATATAATAGTCTGTCCTCCACAATTCTACTTGTTCCTATTTTCATTGTATATATTGTATATTTATGCTTATTTACTATTTATTTAGTGACTATCTATTCATTTATAAAATGTACCTCTGACTTTTGAACTGTATACTTATACTGATTGACATAATGTACCATTTCATGGTTTGAGTGAATAAACTGAATTGAATTGAAATTGAATTGAACATGGGCTTACAGTTTAATTGGACAGAGTTTCATTAGACTGGAACTCTCCCGCATGACTTATTGGTGAGAAATCTATATAGCAGAGACAATGTGACCTAGTTATAACTATTGCAAATAAATTTAGATTTGCAAGCAAACTATTGTATGCATCGCAACATCTGGTTTTTGTCAGTTGAAGCCATGTTCATGTATTAAAGAAACATGCACAAATAAACTATACAACTATAAAAAAAAATTAAATTTATGCATCCTTCATGTTTATTGAAAAGCTGTTTAAGAATGATTTCGGAAAAAAAAGTCGATGAATGAGAAGTGGTAACAGACGCATACACTTTCGATTATTTTCTTATCAATATCGTGATTGGGAATGAAAATGTATCGTTAAATAACCCATTACTTTGGAGTTTCCTTAAAGTAGACAGCTGACGATAATAATTACGTTTGTGGTTTGTTTGAATGTTGTTCAACAACAAAATAGATATTGATAGTCCAGGAAATAAATCAAGCAATGGACGACAACTATTCTTAGTATATAGATTGTTCTTAATATATGTATAATTACTTGCATGTACGTACAGTGCCTATTAGTGAATAGTATGTAGAGATGTTTTATGATGTCGCATATAGAGATTATTGGTGTTTTCAGCTGTCCGAACCAGTGCGTACATATCTATAATTCTTAACATATATAGTTTGCCATAAAAGACGTTTGAATATATACATTGCTATTAGTAGGCTGTTGTCATAAAATTAATGTATTGCATTGTATATAACAGATATGTTATCGACGTTTCTGTAGATTGCACTTTACAGTCATTCGAAATGGAAGTGTTTGTCAAGATATATTGTGTTTTAACTTTTCTTAAGATAAAGAAAATCCTGCGGAACGTCTTTGACATATGATTTTCTATTTTCAACATAAACTATTGCTATTACTTATTTAGAAGAATATGCTGTTTTTGTAGATTGTCCAGATGAACATTATAGAAATAACTGTTCTATGTTGTGTATCACACCTTCTTATGAATGTTCTTGCACTCAAAAATGCGACTGCCTAGAATGCCGTTTTATAGTAGGATGCATTTTTACTCCAAAGTCCTCGAGCATTGATCTAGGCTCTAAACTAGCAGATGTTTAAATTTCATATTTGTAATAATTTCTACAAAATTTAAGACCTTAAAATTGATTAAAAAACGATCGATGACTTAAAATTTGCTAAAATGAGATGAAATGAACATATCTGCTGCAATGAGTTGGTTTTGATCCATGATTATTTATCACATTTTAGGATTATGATGATTTATTTTAAACATATTTTTTTTGGTTTTTACTTCAAGACTATGGACAAGATTATAACCATATTATGGCGTTAAGAAAAGAAATTAGCAAAATTTCGTTTATGCAATACGGTAAAGACAACATGCTTTAAATACAATGTACTACTGTTTACATATGAACCTGTTAATTCTCTTCATTTATCCGTGTCATGAAAGAATGAACATTTTAAAATTGTTTACATAACATTTATGTTTGAGCAACGGTTAAAATGTGTTACTTTTATTTCATACCGCCGCTATTGTAATGTTTTGGAATATAATGGACATATTACCAAAGCCCATTTTTAGTTATTTTATAACCGCACAAAAACATGAACCCCTGTTTTTATATTGCTACTACTGCCGTCTGCTATTAAAAAAAGCTTACCTGTCAAGGCCAAAAAAATTGTAATCGAGTGAGTATTCACTCGATCATGAACGTTTTTACTGAAAAAAAGGATTGCGTGTTCAATATTTTTTCAAAATATTTTTTTCAAAAACGTGGGATTTCATTGGTATCCCCGGCTATTATTTGCTGACAAGAAATAAAGACCAAAAGCAAGTTAGGTAAAATGTGACGCATTTCTTTTTTAAGAACGTGCCCAAGCAGAGTGTTGTTCAAAAAATTTTTGTTTCGTTTCACAAATTTGTTTATATTTTTAAAACCTTTACAGAAACTGCAAATAAAAGAGCAAATTTAAAATAATAACATTTACAAACGCCGCTGCAGTTAAAATAGAGACTAGATACAAACCTTTCTGTTGCTTATCTGGAAATTTAATGTCAATTTGCAGCGATCGGAGAGATAGATTTCCTAGTTAGACAACGCTATATTTTATTTTTGATGCAAGGAATGAAGTTATTTGCTGTATGATGCACAACTTAGCGACAATTGTTGTTGGAATGTTATGGTTTCATGTATGTATATGATATTTTGAGACTTAAAGATAGATTAGAAGGACTTAAACAGAAACACAATAATGAAATAGAAGAAACTTAAATTATTACTACCAAAATGACTTTATTTTGTTGATTTAAAAAGAATATATATAACAATGCCCCGGATATCGATACCCGCCGCTTTTTGCGTTGGGGATAGGACAAACCCTAACACAAGGAAATATGTAACTATGCCGGATGGATCACAAAAAATTACTTTTTTTGAATAAGTAATTAAGACATGTATTTTTTACATCTTATTTTTCTGTTGTTTTCGTATGTTTCTAACAATTAAAAATGTTTCATTTTCCATATTTATTTGTATATTTTCTCCCAGTTTAGTAAAGTAGGTACAGTTTATAAAACTGGGTAACAATGTAGTATTGATCATTATGGTTCTATCATGGAAGGGCAGATACAACTTTGAATTTTGACATAACTATGTCCATTTTTTATTAGATATATCCAACAAAATGCGCTTCTCACTGTTGTGTTTGTGCATGACAATGGGTTTTAACATATTTAGTTAACAATTTATTTGTTATTATTCAGGAACTTTATCTTTAAATCTCAAATTTAAATACTAATCTTTTTATAAATAACCATTTTAAAATTGAGCGTTGTATCGCTTTTGTATACCAATAGAGTAACAAACTGCAGTTATTACATACACTTTGGTAATTTTGATTAGATATTTCCTGATTTCGTTTATTTCCTCGTTGATTCAGATTACTAGGGGTCTAGAAATTTAGCATCATAGAGTTAAACTTCAAATTCCATTTATTGTTTTGAACTGCTTCATTAAGTTGATATAACAAAATATCACCGATATAGACATACGCACATAAGATACAATGCTGTGTTTTTTTTTGTCCAAGCACATATACACTACTTTTATATATTGTTTAATCAATTCGTAGGAACTCGATTAAAGATTCAGAACCTTTAGCTTTATCAAAAGATACATAGCCTTCAAACATATACCTATGGTGGTCTAATGAAAAACGCAATGCACACCTGTCAGAACACAAAGGCCCCATTATACTGGCATGGTAAACATACTTAATTAGGTATATTGTACTGTGTTTTGGTTAAAATAACTTATAAATTAACAAATATGAAAAACAACTGCATATAGACAATTTTCTATCATTAGGATACAGATTAGGTACGATTATCAGTTGAGAGAAAACAGCGGTGGCTTAATATTTATTCACGCCGTATTTATTAATTCATCACAATACAACGACGCTTTATTTTCAAAAGATAGCACTTTAATTGAAGACGATTAGTTTAATTTTCAATGATTTTTTTAACAGTTGTTGGTATCATTTAAAAAAAAAATAAATATAAATTCTGTTTTTCATTCTAAACAAACATTTATGTACTACCCACTAGCTACTGTAGCGCTTTTATTTCCAATGCACGACTGTTAAGCAATATTGAATCGCTGTTTTTATGAGATTATATTATATTTATGTGATGTGAGGAATTTAACTGACGATGTGACCGTGTTTCATTCTACTAAAATATCAAATATCAACACCTCTACCTCGCAGTAGAAGATTCTTTAACAGCATCAAGAACTTGCAATAGGTCAACAGTGCTGTTGATTGTGTAATGGGTTTTCAAAACATACATATGTAAAATTCGTTTTATTATTAGTAAACGTTTTGTAAAATTTATACTGTTAATGTTTAGCCATTCTATTGAAAAACTACAAATTCAAATTGCATGGTCACAAAACACTCATCTGGTAATTAATAAATATATACAATGTAAATATTGGCAAGTTATGATTGTAATATAATATTGATTATTATTATTGTCAAATAAAAAAAAAGATTTCTTGTAATTTACCTATGAATATTATGAGAGGTAACTCGTAGAACTCTCAGAATAAAACAAAACAATCACATCCAACTACAAATGCATGAATCAAAAGATAAAAATATAAAACTTTCATATAGGGGGAGGGTATACATGTACTTGTATTTCTATGTGATATGATTTCATCATGATAATATCATGAAGAGACTCGTAATATTGAATAAGGTTTTTTATTAAAGGAGCAATTGACCTCTTAATGATTATATATTTTAGTAAAAATGTTTTACTGAAAGAAAACCCCATGAATCTGTGTTAAGTAAATAGATGATCGAGTGAAGTGGAAATGGGGGGTTCACTTAAATAGTTATATTTTTCTTTAA
Organism: Magallana hongkongensis; assembly: GCA_016163765.1. Lineage (NCBI taxonomy): Eukaryota > Metazoa > Mollusca > Bivalvia > Ostreida > Ostreidae > Magallana > Magallana hongkongensis. The sequence goes on along the minus strand of WFKH01003881.1, from coordinate 29,967,349 downwards.
CCTCAATGGAATAAGCATTATGGGGTGTACCTTTTCTTAGAGATGCATACTAGCAGAGACATAAATAACAGAGATTGGCAACTGATCAAAATCTTGCGAAATCTCACGGTCCCTATTGTAAAGTGTTCCCAGTTTAAATCAGTATATCTTTCAAATAAACAATTATATCGAAATATAAACACCTAAAACCTATTACCAAAACATTCAAAATGTTATATTTTTATGAGTTTATGTGTTATAAACAATATTAAAAGAGGAGTTTTAAGAGATTTCGCCGATGTTTTATAGCTGGCCAATATATTTTCTATATATTAATCCTATTTTTCATTTTTTTTGTTTCAAAAATGTCTAAAACCTATGCCTGTTTTTCATAAAAACAGTATACTTTTGGTTTAAGGTCATTATCTCAGTTTACTAAAAAGTAGTTCTCAAAGTAAGGTCGGTCCCGTAACATTTTTTAACAACAAAACACGCTAATGGGGGAGTTGCCAATCTCTGTTATTTATGTTTTCTTATTTTATTACCATATTTCCTTTTCTTAGAATGTTAGTGTAAGTTAAAGGTAGCAAGGGACAGTTTGTACCCATCATTTTTTTGTAAAATTGAGAATTGTTGTACTTTAAGACTTATGAGTGTTTCTAAAATTTATGACATGGTTTTCATGATTTTCAAGTGGTCGTTTATAACAATATTATTTCCTTTAAATGAAATTATATAATATGAATTAATAATTTTCTATATATACTCAAATCAAATGAAACTGTTTACCAAATTGTTCATTTTTTAAAAAATTCTCTCTCTCTCTCTCTCTCTCTCTCTCTCTCTTTAACTCCCACCTTTTTCTCTGAGAATAAAAATGGAAGGTGGGGGTGTAGGGGTTGGTGGGGGTTGTGCACGGTTGATATTGGTTTATCATGCCATGTAAAATCAGCAGTATATGTGTACATCTACATAAATATGCTTTGTGGTGTCAAAACAATGTAATGGCATTTAATTATTTTCTAAAATTTCTAAATTAGACCGTGTTAATGCCTCAAATTGACAAAAGTAATTGTTGTTAATATGCATTTTGATACAATGTACTAATCCAGTTGAATTAGCAAGTTCATAAAATAATGTTAAATATTTCGCCTTAATTATAGTTATTTTATGTAAGTATAACACATAATTTTCAACAAATTGCTAGCATCCATGCCGTAAATATTCCATGTCATAAAGCTATACAGGGATGCTGAATTAGTAAATATATTATACACCAATGTCCTACATATCTTCTTTGTATATCTGTTGATATTTTGTATACATGTATTCTTGTATGTACTTATCGAGACATTGTCACTCACAGTTGTACACAGAACACAAGTTAGGAGATTTTGTCTATTTACTAGATTTTTGGTTTTTGCACAACCTAGCTTTCCGATTGTAAAGTGTTTTACTCTTATACTAAATGTCAAAGGTGGCAGTGGATATTTATAGTTTTGTGTGAAAGACACGGTCAAATTTTTGAAAAAGGGTGGAAACCTGTCGTTTGAATGGTTATTTTAGGGGTATAGTAAGAATATTGCATTCATTTTTTGGGTAGTGGGGCACATATGTCCATTATTGATAAAGTTGAATTCTTAATATTATGTATTTTAACATCTACGTTTAATATCTCTTCAACCGTACATACAGGTATATAATTATGTACAAGAGACACTGGACTTTTATCATTATAATTGTGTTGACTCTTATTATACACTGTATAATGTTTTGACGTCACTATGTTTTGACGTCATAACCACGTCTTCAACACTGTGTTTGAATAACGTTGCCTACCTAACGTCACGAGATTGACGTCATAATGTTCTTGTTTACTTTGTTTAAATCTACTAAGGAGTCGGGTAGGGCGAAAGCGCTATAGATAAAAGTTGTTTGAGCATTGGACTTATTCTTTGTGTTTATTCATCCCCGGTACCAAGAAAAAGGATTTATTGAATATATGCTTATTTGTTTGAATGATAAAAATACCTTCGAAAATAAAAATGCCTTTATAGTTTTGGATGCGTCACCTATTTATATCGAAGAGCAAAGTGTGGAAGCGTTGATTGTTTTGTAATAAGTGCAAAAGGAAACAAGTATATCTTAAAACTCAACTACACATTCGTCTTTTTCAATGCAAAAATATCACCTGATGTCCGTCTTTTAAAAAAAAAATGTTTTTGTGCTGGTTTTACAGTTTCAAAACATATTTAGTCGCCCTTTTTGTTATTTTTTATTAAAGTCATAAGGTCTTTGTAAATAAATTATCCATTCCAGTATGTTTTGTAAAGATGAATTACGGATACAGCCGTCAAATGAAATGTATGTCCATGAAAAACAATTATATGTGTGTTAAATCTAAAAACAATGCTATAAATACCTAAGGAAATAAATCGATGAAAGCGAATGATATTTCATTCGTACCTATTCTCTAGGCTTATGATTTTACAAATTTACTGAAACTTTAAAATCAATCTGCAGAGGTGATATATAATTTTATAAATAGATCGAATGTCCTTGTCTTCTATATCTGGGTTATTAGTGGTGCTGATTGTCTGAAAAAGTAAGTGCTGCTATTGGTGTCATTATTAATCTAATAAAAATGTTTTTAAAACCTTTATAATTGATATTTTGTAATTTACAACACATACATGTGTATACACTAATTTGAATTTAATGGTCTATATAGCAGACATATTAAAAAAGTGAGCAAGGATTGTTTATATGGTTACTACAAAGATAGAGATGTCTGCAAAGGTAATTTACAACGAAATATTTGATGAAATAAGTTGAAGCAGATCAAAACATGTGCTGAATTTGTAGTTAAATAACAAGAAATGCCTACGTCCATATTCAGACTGTTCTAATAATGCGTTGTAATTTGTAGAATGCCCAGCTGGATATACTGGAGTTAACTGCTCTCAAAAATGCATTCCGCCATCATATGGGGTTTTATGTGGTGAAATATGTACAGTACCCGCAACGTTATTTTTTACAATCCTATCCTATCGTATCGTGTATCAATTCTATCGTATCGTGCGTGTATACTGTTCTATCGTGCGTTAATGCTATCCTATCGTGCGTGTATACTGTTCTATCGTGCATTAATGCTATCCTATCGTGCGTTAATCCTATCAGGTTTATCGTTTAATTTTAACAGTTTTTCCGTTTATCTTATCGTGTTAATCGTTTCGTGCCTTTTCATAAGCAAGTAAATTTATTTCAAAGTTGCAAGTCGTTCAGAGCGCCGTATAAGAAATTTTATCGAACAAGAATTGTAAAATCCTATCCAGCATTCTATCATGATACTAATTTCTTAATTTTTAGATCAAAATTAACCAATATTACATGTAAATCATATCTGTAAGCATTGGAAATAAAAAAAATAATGTAAACTATCGAAGTTCTTAGGAACAAGGTAGCATATTTACCTGTATATCGAATATATTAAATCCTACGCGGAGTGTATACCTGCGTAAACATTAACTTTTATGCAATATAATTCGTTTTTTATGCATCATATTTTACAGAAACAAAAGTATTTATGATGTAATTTATATTTAACTAAAACCAGAGCTGTATTTTAATTGAACCCGGTATTTTCCGTGTGATATTTGATTTTGGGCTGAAATGTTCTCGGCAATCGGCTATGGTGTGTGGTAATAAAAACAATTAATGTTAACAAATCGTACGCGGAATGTGTATCTGCATAAATATTTATTTAACTTGTATGTCATATAATTCGTTTTTAATGCATCACTTTCTTATACAGAAACAAATGTATTTATGATAGATTTTATATTTACTTTAAACAAGAGTTGGATTTTTATAATTGAACCCGCTATTTTCCGTATGATTTGATCTCGGGCTGCAATATTCGCGGCGATCGGCTAGGGAGTTCGGTAATGAAACCAAAGTTAACAATACAAAAAATTGATTGATCATTTAAGCTCATAATTTTTGTTTAAAAAATTTAACTGGTCATTTTCATACATTTTCTAAATGAAACAGCGATGATTAACAACTCGGCAATTGTTACTAAAAGAAATTCCACATAAATCTTTATTCGTACGTGTCCTTTCCCAAATTCTGTCATTATCAGGTTTTTCATGAATATCGTTTAAATCGATAATACGTTTATCATGAATATCGTTTATCCTTTCCTATCGTGTATCAATCCTATCTTATCGTGCGTGTATACTGTTCTACCGTGCGTTAATCCTATCGTATCGTGCGTGTATACTGTTCTATCGTGCGTTAATCCTATCCTATCGTGCGTGAATCCTATCCTATCATTTATCTTGTAAAAAATAACGCTGCGGGTACTATAACTGTTCATCTTGTCATCATGGCGTGGAATGCATTTCAACTCCCAAATTCACAGGTAATAGTTGACAGACAGCTAAACCCTTACATTACAATTAATGTCTGCTTTGACATTTAAATGTCCATCTATTTTTATGTATTGCGTACTTTTTATAACTAATAGTTTGATATGTCTTATGATAAAACAATAGTCAAATATAAATAGCTGTGAAATCGATTATATCAGTTTAATTATAAAACTATAGTTTTTTGTGTCTACAAATATCATCCTACATAATACAGAGATGTTTGTTTGATGACTCAACGATTTATTTTTCTATAATATACATATATAACATTTATATTCAAATTTAACGTAAATATGTGAGTTCAATATTAAAGATGTTAAAAGAATATCAGTCATGTAAATCAAGTCAATGACAATAATCTGTTAATTATGTATAATTTTCAATTTCCAAAATCCATACAGTACAGTTATTTAATTTGCATATACATGTTTTCCTTTTATCTAATAAATGTTAAGCATATTGATTTCATAATTGATATACAACACCCCAACTTTCATGCGTTTATTTATTTAAATATGTCATTAGTTTGTATGAAACATTGGATATTCTGGCTTTTGTTTCTATCATCAAATGATAAGGCAATTAAGAAACAAATATATTTATAGTTATTTAAAATTAATGTTTGGATCTGCGTTATTTTGGTTTCTTTTCCTTTATTGCTCTATTTGTTTCCGATCCAGAATACATTGTTATTGTATGCTGTCATCATTTCCTCATGCATATTTGTTGAATAAATTACGTTTTACCAGCGAAAAGCTTGATTACAAATTTTGATTAGCGGAAAGCAAATAAATTGAAGTACCATGGTAAACAATAGCTAATTCTTTAGCGGAAACACAACATCAAGCTCGAATAAATCATGGTTGTATGTAGGCGTCCATGACAACTCCCTTTTTCATAAATCTTGATAATTATAAATTATAAAAGTCAATATATTATCTGCCGAGAATTTGAGCTAAACCTCATTAAATTCAATAATATCAACCAGTATAAACCATAGAAAAGACATTCATGGATGCATATCTAATACTGAAATTGATGAGAAGCGACTCCATTTTGTATAAAATTTTAATATCTGCTGATATTTATACATTTATTGTGTTTTTCGGAGCTCTGTCGAAAAGACCCGACAGGTTGCGATTGCTAAAACAGTGGAACACGGAAGGGTAATTTAATGCTGTTCATTGTTAGATTAAAAGCAGCATTGTTTTAAATGTTTTTATTTGATTTTTATTCAAAACCTAAATAATATTTTTACTTTATTTTTCTTCTTTTTGGATATATTTTTTTGTGGTAGACCTACATATAATTGTGTTAAATAAAATGAATCAGGGGTTCAGATACAGATTCACTACTTTACATTAAAGATATTTATTTTGTATATTGTTGTGTCTTATCCACTAAGTCGTAGTGAGCCCCTTAGTATAGTTTTAGTATCATTGTAAATATTCCTTACTTAACTTCAATTCACTGGACATCTAATGGCATAGCTCTACTATTCAGTCACTTTTCCTGACCATGCAGTTACCGTTTAGTTAACTGAAGGCAGAGCTTTATGTTGTGGTCAAACTCGCAAGTTCTTGTAGTTTCAGTTTAGTACACGGCAATACAGAGAGAAAGACATGCGTTTGAGCGTCATAAAAGTACGGTGTACTATTTTGGTCATTATAATTTCTCTATTTGGTAGTAGTATGCATCATTGCAACTGTGAATTATTTGTGTGTTTGGAATATTACATACTTGGCAGTATTCTTATCCGTATTAATGTATATGTAGCGGGTATTTGTTTGTACATGGTGGTTTCTGGTTCTGTCCAGGCATCAGCCTTGCTGCCATGAAGTGTCTTTTGTGAGACAACCCTGTGTGTCTTGTGTATCTTTCAAGCCGGACACATATCTCAGCGTATACCCTTTAAGGTCACCTTATACTTCATGTCAAAGGTGAATCATGTCAACAAGGCAAGGACCAAAATATATAGCAATTACACTTAACAAATTTTCTAAGTTTTCATTCTGATAAATAGAATATTTTGAAAATTATATAGATAGATAAATAGATAGATAGATAGATAGATAGATAGATAGATAGATAGATAGATAGATAGATAGATAGATAGATAATGTAAAAATTCAACATTTCGTAACTGATACATATTTGCATCAATAGGACAGAATGATACATGTATAATAAGACGATACAGATTTTACACATGACTGTATTACTCTATTACGTATAGAGAAACGAGATCATATGATTGAGGTCACAGTAATCTTACATAATCAAAATTGTATCGAAGCTAGAAACTTAATTTAACATTATTATAGATCCCTACAATAGAAGCAAAGTAACCTAATTTGCACTCGATACTTAACAGGGTAAATAACTTATTGATTTGTGTGTATTATGGACAGGAAAAAGATCTACGAACACGTAGTTTTAGGAATAAAACTGAATTGTACAATCAACTGTGTTTTTTTCCTTAAAGCTCCATAAATACTATCCAGAAAATTCTAAAACGTTTCCAAAATTTGTTTGGCTAACTTCACACGGAGAACAGGAATTTGAGTGATTCTAGCGATATTATAAATCAATTATTTTTAGATTTATTTTTTTGTTCCCACAGCTCTTAGATAAAATATGTTTTTTTACTTTTAACTATAAATGTAGACTTTTAATTTTATTTCTTTGGACATTTTATTTTCAACTTCACTCTAAAGGATAGGTATTCAAAACTGTTTGATCAATTATCCAATGGCAGAATACGATATGATTTTTATCAATTTTTTGAATGATATATATTTCTATTTTAATTTTATTATTTTTTTTTTGTTATTTAATTTAATAGAGGTCAATATGGTACTGGAAAAAAAATGTTATTACGATTCTTTAAAAAAACGAAATTATTTGCAAAGTTACATGTATGTCAAGTGTACAAATTATTATAGGATTGGCTTTTCCTAATTTATCCTTGTTAGTAGATTACATTTTCTGAAGAAAAAGATTACACCAATAAAATTATTATTGTGTTAGCCGGCGACTGTTTTTACTTTGTTTGCTCTTTACCTTATTTATATGAGTTCTCCATCATTAAACATATTAACATGTGCTATGTACATGTATATGTGTATATATGAGGGTTTTTCCAAAATTGCGTAGACAAGTGGCGTTATCCAGTTAATAGAAGACACAGAAAGATGAAACTTGTGCCACAAATGGTTCAAGTTATTTGCAACAAAATTATCTGTCGATATCAAATTTTGTGTGAGATTAAATTGGCAAAATGATAGCTTACTACATCATAAATTACAATTACAAAAACGAAAAGTTAAAATTATCATATAGAAAAGAATATCGCGGGGAAAAGTACATATACTCTTCGAATAAAGAAAAATAAAGAAAAAATGTATTTATTTTGTTCATTGTTCTTTTATTTACCCATTAAACATGTTGTCTATAACGCAGCTTTTAAAAAATTTATAGTGCATTGTGCGACAAGTAGATGTCTGAATTCGTATTAAAGTGGCGACTCAGCGTTTGAGGCGGCGCAACGGTAACTAAAAATATTTTGTACAGATCTTGAAACAGATTTTAGGGCTTTAAAAGTAAAAAAAAATAACAAAATCGCTCAGAAATGCATTAAGTGGTGATATAGTAAAGCAACAAAGAAAATAATCAGACGAGTATTATCACATCAAACGAAAAAAGAAGCCCCACTGATAGAAATGGACGAAAAAATGCTGAACGATACATAACGGGAAGACAGACATTATACATTGCACAATAAGAAATGCAGGGCATGTTTGGAATCGGCAGATCGTATGTATTTATGAAATATTTTAAAACAAAACTAGAAATGTATAGTAAATGTGAAAGCTGGGTACATGATAAAAAAAATATTATTTTCAATGACATTTTCAGAAATTAAACGTAAATGTTATAGAAAACGATATGAAGAATTTTGCAAAGACGTAAAGACTGGGCATTTTCTACATCGCACATTGCGCCACCTGGCAAAAGTTGTTGTTACTAATTATTCGTTTTCACAAGAAATAAATACACCACATATTTGAATTTTTGGGGTATTTTTTGCCAAAGGGTCATGGAAAAAATCATAGAAGTCAATTGAAATTGCAGTAAACAGATTTTAAGTTAAGTGTTCTGTCCATGCTATTGTGGGATAACCCTCGTATGCCCTAGGAATATATTTGCATTAGTTTGATGTATTAGTTAAAATACTAACTTGTACTGTTGTATGGTCTAAGTAGATCATACGCTAGCTCATGATACCTGTAACTGCTAGGGATTATTTGAAAAGGACTTGCACACTCAAATTATCTTAATCATATTTAATACAATAAAGAACGATCACAAAATGTATGGTAGTAATGATTGCATAGAAAAAAGATTATTTGGGAATCTGAGAGGCAACCAGTGTTCTAATTGAAATACCCGATGCAGAGAACCTCATGTGAGTATATGTGTTCATAGCCTAAACGAGTACCAATGTTATAATACCAAACCTTCCTCTCTGTATTTCGAGAGCTTGCTGGTATGAAAGTAGCAGGTACCAATAAATCACCATGTTATACAGTTGAACTTCGATATCTCGAACACTGATATCTCGAATACAATGGATATGTCGAAGTGATTTGTAAGTCCCAACCTTATTTTAAAGGTATTTTACCCTCGATATCTCGAATACTCGGATATCTCGAAGATTTTAAACAGTCCCATCTAGATCGAGATAACGAAATTTGACTGTATTTACATCTACTAAGAATTTTCTCTTTTATATCTTCTGATTAATAATTCTATAAAAACTGGCTGGGCTGAAATCTTCACGATCCAGTTCTAACCAGTTAATTGATCGATCGAAACCTTTAGCAACCTAAAAAAAAAAAAAACTCACAGACTGCACAAAATTGTCATTAATGAAAAAATTGAATTCCCTTATAATAAGAATTGACTATTTCCTCCATCTAACGTGCTAATATACATTAAGAACGATTTAGTTTTTTTTACATACTCTATATCAATAATTCAACTTTTTTTTTTATAAAGATGTAAATATAAACAATAAAATGTTTCCTTTAATAATTAATCCGGACTTTAAAGGTAGCGATCATTGCAGAAAAAGAAACCATAACCCGCTAATAGGGTTATGTATTTTTACTGCAATGCCGCTACCTTCATCCCCGCATAAATTACAGAACAAAGTATTTTTGTTGCTAAAATGATGAAGTAAATGTAATGCCAACCCGCTTGTAGGTATTCCGAGAGCTTACTTGTATAATATAGAAGGTACCAATATAAGACAATCCCACCTTTACCATGAAAAAAACCCCCACCATTTACATGTACATGTATAGCGGTTGGAAGGTGGAAATGACACTAGCTGTGTCCTAGCTGTGATCATGAGTACAACTAATAACTTTACATGACAACTCTTACATAATAGGAAAAAACGAAACGTTGATGATTTGGTTTGTTTGTGATAGTCAAAGTACTAACTTTGAGCAAACACGGACTTCCATTACATTGGAGGTGAGATCAGGTGCCTAGGAGGAGTAAGCATCCCCTGCCGACCGATCGCACCCGCCGTGTGCTCATTGTTAAGATCATGAAAAACGGGTAAAAAACGTGGTCAGTCCGGTGTATAAATATTGTTTAACCCAGAATCATTAAACATGCGCTGTGCTAGTATATTGTTTTTTAATAGCATTTAGTAACTGAAGCTAAAAAACTGTTATATTAATCAGATTTATATTTTGTCGAAGAACTTCAGCAGCATTGTCTGGCACCACGGTTATATCTTGTAGATTTTCCATTCAATATTATATCTGTAATCTCATTTCCTATATATTTTACAAACATTTAATCCACTCATATATTTTTCTTCTGCAAATGCCATATTTTGTAGATTGTCCATCTGGATACTTTGGAATAAATTGTTCTGAAAAGTGTGAGCCACCGAGTTATGGATTTATCTGTAGTCATGTATGTGCACCTGATTGTCAAAAACGTCATCATATAGCAGGTTGCACACTGATGAACAAAACCACGAGTAAATTAAATATAGTTAATAGATAGTTATTTATTAAACTTTTAAGGTTCGGTATGCTCTTTTTTATGCATTCGTTATTATGGCAAATTTAAACAAGATACATGTACCATATATATCGAGTAATTGGTAATATTAATCATATTCATTAGAAAATAAACTTAACTCAATGTATAACAATATATGTATTTTTAATGACTTGATAGAAATGCTTTCATTTACCTAAGTTAAAAAAAGTAACTATATGTTTTCGTGAATGATTTTTTTTTATTGAAATTATAATACATAACTAAAACCTAACAATATTCTGTACAATGGACAAACATCTTGTGGGTTCCCTAAAAGAATATATCTTGCTATCGACCGTTAAATCATAAAATCATATTGAAGCTGCGCGTGTGACATCGCGGTATTGTGATGCCATCAACGATGATGATGCAGGTAGTGTGAAACAAGTCAATGTATTACTAAGATTCTAGCGGTCGTTATCTAAAAATGATGCCTTTTAAATGGATCATCCAGATTTTTTGTTTTGCTAAGGAATATAAAAAAAACTAGAGCAAAGCTCGTTGCAAAGCAACGAGTGGGTCTTCCGTTAATGTCGAAATTAAAGTTCGAAGTTCCTGTAAGAAGCAGAATTCTTAAACAAATAACAAAAGTAACTTCAATGAAAAGATAAAAAAAAAATCTAAAATTCTTGGTACGACTTAACAAAATCCGAATGATTTTAAGTACGAATTAACAAAAACCTTCACGATTTCAAGAACGACTTAACAAAAAAATCCGAATGTGTTAAAGTACGACTTAACAATTTTCGAATTATTTTAGGTACGGGTTAATTTAACTTTGAACTTAAGACTATTTTCTTAACCCAGAATGCGGAATCAAAATTTCCGGAAAAATCAATTTTTCAACCCCAATATCTCTGTAATGCATTGTCCGATTTTAAAACGGCTTTCAGTGTTAGATTCAGCCTAATGAGCTCTACAAAACACGTATACGTTTTTAATTTGACCAAAAAATTCAAATTTCCGAAAAATTTCATTCACTTCCGGTTTCGACCGGAAGTGACGGATTTTCATTTCAAGCCTTATTACAGAGGTAAAATGACAAATGTATAACCGTGGAAAATTTCAAGTCTCTATCCTAAAGCGTGTTTGAGAAAACCGCGGACAAAATGGCTTTTTTAAGATATTAAAATCAAAATTTCCTGAAAAATCAATTTTAAAACCCCAATATCTATTATTTGCATCGTCCGCTTTTGAAACGGATTTAAGTGTTAGATTCAGCTAAATAAGCTCTTTTTTGCTTCTATGATTAATAAAAAATTATCACTCAGTAAAGAGTTATTATAAAAAAAGACTTTGAAGCCTTCCTGGCCCCTAATTTGAGATCGCAGCCCCCCTTTTTTTTAATATCAGATAGAAGGACTCGTAAATATAAAAAAGATTTGTTGACCGTTCTAGAGATATCTGAACAACTGTGTTTTAGGGGCCAACCCTAAAACCCCTAACCGGGGCCACAAACTAACAAGAGGCCAATAGGCCTTGACGGTCACCTGAGTAGCATAACCCATACACAAACTTGTCAAGGAGTCTCATATATGCATTTAATTAAGTTTTATTCTGGAATAGAAATTTTTTTAATTTGTAATGACGACCACCTCCCTGCCTGAAATCTTTCAAAAAGGACTATTAAACCGTTTTCAAGATATTCAGGCACTACCTGTTTGAGGGGGGTCAGGTCCACCCCCAGGGCCCATGACCTACATACGATATGATGCCCCTTGACACAAGGAACAAGAATATATATGGTTTAGGGGTGGGGATCTCAACCGTTTTCAAGATATTTGTGCACTTCCTGTTTGAGAGGGGGTCAGGACCAGCCCCAGGGCCCATGACCTTCATACCATTTGATGGCCCTTAACACAGGGAACAAGAATATATATGGTTTAGGGGTGGGGATATTAACCGTTTTCAAGATATTCTGGCACTTCCTGTTTGAGGTGGGACGGGACCATCCCCGGGGCTCATGACCTACATACTATTTGATGCCACTTAACACAAGGACGTCATATCCATGCCTTGAGTTTTTCACAAATATATACAGGAGTAGAGAAGAAGATTTTCTAAGATTTAATACATTTTTACTATATGGCCATATTGGCCCCACCCTAGTGCCTAAACACCTGTCCCAGGGGTCATAAATTTCACAATTTAGGTAGAAGACTTCATGTACATCATATCCAGGCCTTTAGTTTTTCACAAATATCTATGGGAGTAGAGAAGAAGATTTTCTAAGATTTAATACATTTTTACTATATGGCCATATTGGCCCCACCCTAGAGCGTGAACCCTTGACCCAGAGACCATAAATTTCACAATTTTGGTAAAGGGCTTCATGGACATCATAACCATGCATTTAGTTTTTAACAAATATCTATGGGAGTAGAGAAAAAGATTTTCTAAGATTTAATACATTTTTACTTTATGACCATATTGGCCCCACCCTTAAGCCTGAACCCCTGACCCAGGGGCCATGAATTTCACAATTTTGGTAGAGGGCTTCATGGACATCATATCCAGGCCTTTAGTTTTTAACAAATATCTATGGGAGTAGAGAAGAAGATTTTCTAAGATTTAATACATTTTTACTACATGGCCATATTGGCCCCACTCTAGGGCCTGAACCCCTGACCCAGGGGCCATAAATTTCACAATTTTTGTAGAGGGCTTCATGGACATCATAACCATGCATTTAGTTTTTAACAAATATCTATGGGAGTAGAGAAGAAGATTTTCTAAGATTTAATACATTTTTACTATATGACATTATTGGCCCCACCCTAGAGCCTGAACCCCTGACCCAGGGGCCATGAATTTCACAATTTTGGTAGATGGCTTCATGGACATCATAACCATGCAATCAGTTTTTTCCTCACATGTGTGGGAGTAGAGAAGATTTTTGAAAATTTGGCTGTTTTTTGCATATTTGGCCCCACCTGTGGTACCCTGGGGGTGGTAGAGCCACCAATTTCACAATTTACATTCCTCTTACCATAGAGATGCTTCACACCAAAAATGGGAACAATTGGCCTTGTAGTTTTTAAGAAGAAGTTAAAAATGTAAATTGTTAACGCACGACGCACGACGCACGTCGCACGACGCATGACGCACGACGACGGACGAAAACAGATAGCAATAGGTCACCTGAGTTTACCCAGGTGACCTAAAAATTCTTAGGTAGGATATCGTTTAAAACATTTTCCTGAGCAACTTTTGTTCTACACTGGTTTTCAAAATATTTCTCCTTTTCTAGATATTACTGATCAAAGTTTCGGATTTATGGCCCCTTGAAACTCTAATTACGTAACATATGATTTAAGTATGGTACTGTATAGATAAACAGCTCTACAATGAACATTTTTGCTTCTATAATGAATAACAAATTATTGTTCAATAAAAAGTTAATATAAAAAGACTTTAGGGCCCTCTTGGCCCCTAATTTGAGGGGCCAGTCCCTTTTCTTGATATCAAATGAAAGGTCTTGTAAATATAAACATATTTTGGTCAACAAGTGCTCAAGAATTGTTGATTGTTCTAGAGATATCTGAACAACTGTGTTTTAGGGGCCAACCCTTAAACTCCTTACTGGGGCCAAATACCAATAATTTAAAGGTAGCGTGTTGTTGACAACATTATTTTGAGCAACTTTTCTTCTACACTGCTTTTCAAAATATTTCTCCTTTTTCAGATATAAATGATCAAAGTTTTGAACTTCTGGCCCCTTAAAACCCCTAATTACATAACATGTGATTTCAGTATGGTACTGTTTAGGTAAACAGCTGTACAATGAACATTTTTGCTTCTATAATTAATAACAAATTATTGCTCAGTAAAGAGTTATTATAAAAAGACTTTAGAGCCCTCTTAGCCTCATATTTGATGGGCCAGCCCCTTTTGGCTGCTATCAAATGAAAGAGCATGTAAATCTTAACAACTTTTGCATTACATGTTTTAAAAAATATTTACACATTCAAAACTATTTCAGAAAATGGACAAAAATTTCCTTAAAAAATCTGCTGCAAATTTTCGAGCTCGAGCGAGCTTGCGCATTTTTCAAATTATCAAATAAATAGGATCATCTACAGACATTCATCTACTATCCCTGAAAGTTTCACGTTTTTATCTTAATTAGTTTTGGAGGAGTTAAGATAAAGTGGACAAAATAGTCCTTAAAAATTCACTAAATCCTCAAAATCTCAAACCGGAAGTGACGTCATCAGCCCAAAATTTTGTAACATCAAGATCTTTTAATGTTCTCTCAGTCCTGGAAATTTCATGCAAATTGGTCTAGTAGTTCACAAGTAATAGCGATGCACGACGCACGACAATGAACGAAGACCAATTGCAATAGGTCACCTGAGTGACTCAGGTGACCTAAAAACTTTTAGATAGCATTTTGTTTAAAACATTATTCTGAGCAACTTTTCCTCTACACTGCTTTTCAAGGGTTGACCTTCCGTACTGTGTGCTTGTTGCACCATCACATGTCAGAAACTTACCGATGTATAAATTACTTTACTACACCTCTGTGAATATTTTCTATGTAAAATAAACATGCTATTCTATCTAACCGTGAAATAGTTTCCGTGCTATCTGCCCATGGTGAATAGTCATCGAAACTATTCGGCGACATTCAATTTCCCTCCTTTTTAAACTCGGAACACCTATGACGTAATCCGATCTCTGCATTAAATTCAAAGTCCAATAACTCTTATTTGTTTATCATCAAGAAATTC
Organism: Magallana hongkongensis; assembly: GCA_016163765.1. Lineage (NCBI taxonomy): Eukaryota > Metazoa > Mollusca > Bivalvia > Ostreida > Ostreidae > Magallana > Magallana hongkongensis. The sequence continues at coordinate 29,952,072 of WFKH01003881.1, read as the reverse complement.
TGCATCGACGACAAATAAAGTTTTCTTTTGTTTAATAAAATACCTATTTTACTCAAAGCCAGTAAATAGGTATATAATGTCCCATCCACCTACATTTCGAGTTATATAATCTCCCGTTTGTAACATGTAATTTCACAGTGTACAGTCAACACAACAGTCATAGTTGCAAGTTTCACAATTTACTTCTGCTTCTCATGTACTGAACATTAGGGGCCTTCATATTGCATACCAATTCTAAGAAGAGACATCCCTCTAAGTAATGATAATCATCAAAATTCATTTCATGAATCTTAGCAACACTCATTAGCCTTCAAGTACAGCAACTCTCAATTTTACAAAAATATTAACGGGTACTTTATCCGAAACTGTCCCTTGCTACCTTTAACTTAGTACACTAACATTTTATGAAAAGATGTTTTGTCTTAGAATTAGAAAGCTAATACAATTATGAGAAAAAGTATACCACATATTGCCAATTCCATTGAGGTTTAATAAAAATATGGCCATTTAAGTGAACCCATCATTTCCACTTTCCTCTATTTAACACAGATTCATAGGGTTCTCCATAGTAAAACATCTTTACCCGACCTTTTAGAGGTCAATTATTGTTCAACATCCTTTAATAAGAAACCTTATTCAATATAACATACATCTACATGATATTATCATGATAAAAGCATCATATCACTTAGAAATGCCCTTACATGTATACCCTCCCACTATCTTTTGATTTTCATAAAACAGTCATGGTTTGAAACCTTTTACCTAGTTTTATGAAACTTGTGGCAATAAATTTCTTTGAGTCATTTCTCACACATATTTGAAAACAATCATCAATGATACTAATATTTGATCTTTTTTTGTTTATTGAATGATTTGTAGCATTTTAATTAATGAATAGACATGCTGTCCTGCATGTGATTTCTTGTTTCCAGGGTAAAGGGTAAGCTAACAATCATATTTAGTGAATATCTAATCTATTCTGGTTTCTAGTCTCCTTTGAACCATGCTAAAACAGTAAAACCTACAAGTTAGACATCTGTCTTAAATTAAATTTTAATTCACACCCAGGTAGCTGGAGACGGAGGAGAATTCCATGAAAAATGTTCAAATTTGACATGTTTTCCTACATTTTTTTATGCATATATACATTAAAAAGGTAAAAATATGTCGTTTCTTGTTCATTTCAAAAGTAATTATCATAGCAGATATTATTTTAAGGTCAAATGTACATTTACATATCCTACATGTAATCTTAATGGTAACAATTTAAAAACGGGGGGGGGGGGGGGGG
>WFKH01003881.1:29931787-29950125 GCA_016163765.1 Magallana hongkongensis | reverse complement strand
AGTCTCTACCCCTGTTTACATTAACCTAAAATCTGAGCTTGATATAATATGAAGTTCTTTTCATCTTGCACTCTGTTTTACATGCTCTTTCCCCAGCTCTAACAATATATAACAGAGAGCCAGACGAAAGGTCTAATTTTAAGTACATTGAATATTTACCGTGTCGAATACCTTTATTTAATTAAGCACAAGCCTGTCCATCTTCGCTAGCCAAGGGTTTTTGGTCCACTTCGCTCCTTGTTTATGGGGAACGGAGTGGACCGAAAACCCTTGGCTAGCGAAGATGAAGCCTGTCTGAGTTTTTTAATTTATAAATTAAGTGAAAAGCGATATGGTAAAGATCTGCTATATCCAAATATTTAAGGTAAAGTTATCATCATGCAAACATGCACTCTAATTACAGCATTCTACTCTTGTGTACCTTGGGACCCCCACCCCTTTTAATTGCACTGTTTTACAGTGTATTGTGTGTTGGTCAATACACAATAAGACATTGGAAAATAATAAATAGAAATTCGAAAGAGTGATGTGCAAAACATACACGTGAACATACACGGGACAGAAAATATTCCGAGATTCCTCTGACTCTAACATCCGCTTTAATATTGGGAAGCACGTCAAAAGCGGAGGTTAGGGTCAGAGGAATCTCGGATTAGATTGAAAAGTACAAATACTTTGAAAAGAAAAAGTCAGCACGACATATCCTGTATCGAAACATACCTTTATAATCTCTCATACGATAGTTGAGCTGAATTTCCCACTATCGACGTCTTGCAGGCCATGCTTCTTTTAAAAATGTTGACACACCGCTATCAGCTGTTGTTCGCAGTCAAAACATGGCGAGTTGACATGGTGAATCGTACGATAATTATTTCGATTAAAACTAGAGCACAGATTAGCATGCATTACATTAATGCATTTATTTTTCAAGTAAATAATTACAATAAATATATATTCATATTTGAAATTTTTACAAACTCTATATTCTGTGATCCAATCTACATTGTACGTATTGTTCTATAATTATTCAACAACTGAAAGATCTTCGACGATTAGGCTAGGCTTAATATTGCGATTTAAATAACACTTTTACCAAATTTTAGAAAAGACTTTCGATCGCTTTTCGCTGTTATAATTGAGATCTGTGCCTCAATTCCAGCTGCTTTGTTTTTGTTATGATCCGTGTTGACAAAATTTTCTCTTTTTCCAAACGAAGTTTACACATTCAACGTAATTATCAAACGAAATCGTTTCAATAAACACTCAGATTAACTATTTAAAAAACAGAGTTCGGTTTTATGACCTGTACGAATTGTTTTCAGCAGGAGTTACTTTCAGTGTGAACTTTGCACTATTTTCTAAATCTTGACTGCGGAATCAAAATTTCCGGAAAAATCAATATTTAAACCCCGATATCTCAGCAATGCATCGTCCGATTTTAAAACGAATTTCAGTTTTGAATTTAGCTTTACAAACTCTACAATATGCATATAAATTTATGTTTTTATATATAGTTTTATGACCAGTACGAATTGTTTTCAGTAGAAGTTACTTTCAGTGTGAATCTTGCACTATTTTCTTAATCTTGACTGAGGAATCAAAATTTCCGGAAAAATCTATTTTTGAACCCAAATATCTCTGATATGCGTGGTCTGATTTTAAAACGGATTTCAGTGTTAGATTCAACTGATTGTGTTCTACAAAACTCGTATACTTTTTTGATTTGATCAAAAAATTCATTTTTTCGAAAAATTTGATTCACGTCCGGTTTCGACCGGAAGTAGCGGATTTCCATTTCCAGCCTTATTGCACATGTAAATTGACAAATTCATAACCACGAAAAATTTCAAGCCTCTCTCTTTGAGCGTTTTTGAGAAACGCCCCGGACAAAATGACTTTTTAAAATTTTTAAAAATGACGTAACGTCAAAACGGAAGTGACGTTGTCATGGAAGCTTTAACATCTTTGAGGGACGCTAACTTGCAATAATCGCTGAAAGTTTCATTGAAATTCGTAGAAGACTCTTTGAGTTATGAAGCCGAAAAGGAGTCAGAAAAAAAAGAAAAAGTATAATAATAATAAAAAGAAACCGAAGAATAACAAAAGGGTCTTCCGTTGGAAACGGAAGACCCTAATAAGTTAACTCTGTATGAATAGTAGAATTGAATACACAATATTTACAAACGCAGGCTCTTAAATGCTTATAGCAATAAGATAATTACAATGATTACCGCGTATTCTTGTTATTTACCAATTAAAAAGAAACATCTTAAAAAATAAAATAAAATGGAGTAATTAGAAAATCAACTGACAACCAGAACAAAACAACGAGAAAAAAGAGCCATTCCTTGGTCAACATTATAATCATATCGACTGGGTGCGTAATCACACTGGCGCTACCTATGTTGACCTGTGGTGCAATACGCAGATCTCGTTTCATATCAATGATAACGAACATGAATGATGAAATATTCAATAAATGAGCTTGATTTTTTTAGAGGCTGTACATTGTAGTTTATAGTTGTACCAACTCATTTTGTGTTACATGTAATAAACTGTTCTTGAAACTATGACTATTTTAATGAAGACATCAAACTGTATTTCTTATAATTTTAAATAATATTATAGTCTGTCCCAAGATATTTATGCAGCACATTTGGACGATTTTAAATAAAAATACCCATACCTGTGAAAGAAGTGCAATTAAAATAGATGAAAGGGAAAATATCCAAGATAACTTCATTCACACATTATCATTTTTCACTCGGAAAAATTCACAGGAACGAAAACAAATTCCTTACGGAGATTTATAATGGGAGATGTTTACATCTTTTCTCCATTCGGAAGTCACTCGGAAACCCTCGCACAATTTTTCAACGTTATCATCCGGGTTTGTTGCAATACAAAATCCCCGTTGACATTTGAGGATATCTTTGGACATAGTATAATATAAGAATTTTAAGATTTCTTAAAATGCTTTATGTATATTGATAATGTTGCTATCTAGTTTGTAAGAGTTATCTCTCTTGCACTACAATACCAAATTCTATTCTTGGCATCTTCATATATGGTTACGAAATTCATCTCGCAGCGTGTAAGCAATGGAACAGTTTCGCGGGAAAATTGTGGGTGCGTCATGTCGTTAGCGTGGGTAATCACTTTTTCACTGGACGCCGGTCAGTTTACGGTCTTTAGAAATTTTTAAAGCGTTTTAAAGCTGTAAGATCTGCTTTTTTGCCTTTTTTATTTTCTAATGGAGACTAAAAAAGTACATGTGCCTATTTTGGGTCACTCTAATGTACGTCCTTTTTAGCGATTTCTCGAAAGCGATGAAGATGTTAGATATTGTAAAGATCTCATAAAAATAATGATTGGGAAAGTTCGTGGGAGTAGTAGTTCGTGCATTTCTTAATGAAGATGCCGACTTTATTGTGTGAGTAAAGACATAATTCTGATTGTCGCATGAAATGATGTTAGTAGTGCGGCCTCCCCTGAGGAATTGGCAGCACAGCTACAATCAGTTGTGTCGGTGCAGCATAACAGATTCTGCAGTTTCACGCGTACACGTATGTAAATTGTTGCCCCGTTTTCATCAACGTATTAATAACAGATGCAATCGTTGATCAGGTCAATGTCCTTCTTAATGAGTCTTTTCAGGAATTTCAATTCTCCTCTTTTTGGCAGCACAATGACTTTTTCCCCATCACCTAATTCAAATCATGTGCACGCTCATAAATTTCACCCAGATGGCGTCCATTTGAATAAACAAGGCAATGTTTATCTCGGACTGTACAAAAATTTGTGCTGACTTATGTTGTCTAGAATGCGCTACGGCGCGGTCCTTATATCTTTGCACTTGGAATCTACACAGTTTACTTGTGTTTTCCTGAGATAATTTTTTATTTATTTATTTATTTATTTATTTATTTATTTATCTATTAATATTTTTGTGTCTCCCTGAGGAGGCTTATTTCATTGCACTTGGGATCTACACAATTTACTTGTGTTTTCCAGAGATTTTTATTTATTTATTTTCATATGTTGTGCCTCCCTGAGGCTTATCTCATTGCAATTGGAATCTACACAATTTACTTGTGATTTCCTGAGATTTTTATTTATTTTTTTTCATATTTTTGTGCCTCTCTGAGGCTTATCTCATTGCACTTGGAATCTACACAATTTACCTGTGTTTTCCTGAGATTTTTTATATATTTATTTATTTATTTTCATATTTTTTGTGCCTCCCTTACGCTTATCTCATTGCACTTGGAATCTACACAATTTTTGTGTTTTCCTGAGATTTTTCATATCTCTTTTGCCTCCTTGAGGCTTATCTCACTGCACTTGGAATTTACACAATTTACTTGTGTTTATCTGTTATATTTATTTATATATTTATTTTTTTAATTTATTTACTTTCATATTGTTGTGCCACCTTAGGCTTGGCTTAATATCTCATTGCATTGGAAATTTACACAATTTACTTGTGTTTTCCTGATATTTTTCATATCTCTTTTGCCTCTCTGAGGCTTATATTATTGCACTTGGAATCTAAATTTGTCAAATATATATGTATTATTTTTTTTCGGAAATTTTATAATTGATCATATTTGGTTTTGTCTCTTTAGGTTACCAGATATTGGAATAGGTTTTCAGCGATATATTGCGTCCAATACCCGGATCAACAAGCTAGTTTATCAAAGCACTTAGAAGCGGTTAGGGACATTGCAGACGCTAAAAGCAATTGGAATGGTTATCATATGGATTTTAGAATGCTGATTGCTCAGATGTACATATGGAATTATATGTCAATGCACGACTCGCAGCGAGCCAAGCAACAAAACCTAACAAAGGTAGTAAAGATATACAGTATAGTTCATTGCCAAGGGGTGTCTGCTTCCAGTATCATTCAGATAAACATTGTACAGCAGGCTTGTTCTGTCGTTTCCAGCACAGATGTTATAACTGCAATGGGTCACACCCATTTATTCACTGGAACAAGCCAGCCAAGCAGCCCTTTCGTGTCATCTCAAAATATCAAAACCAAACAGGTAGTATCATTTCAGGGAGACAAGCAAGGGCACAACACCAATCAAGGTAAATAAACTTGCTCACTGGTTATTTGGGCATGATAAATCGGAAACTAATTATTTAATTCAGGGTTTTAAAAATGGTTTTTATGTAGGCTTTGTTGGAGAATGCCCTGGCATTGAGTCTAAGAACTTGAATTCAGCACATATACAGCCAGAAATTATTGATCAAAAAATACAAAAAGAAATAGTTGCTGGAAGAGTTCAAGGACCTTTTGATAATAAACCATTTTCAGATTTACAGTGTCCACCTTTGGGTTTGGTTGAAAAGAAACAACCAGGAGAATTTCGAATGATTCATCATTTATCATATCCAGAAAATCGATCTATAATTATGGTATACCAACAGATGAGTAATTTGTTCAATACTCATCAATTTCAGATGCTATTCAGTTAGTTAAACAATGTGGAAAAGGTTCATTCTATTGTAAAACTAAAATTAAATCAGCATTTAGAATTATTAATATCCATCATTCTCAGTACAAGTTTTTTGGGTTCAAGTGGAAAAAGAAGTATTATTTTGATACATGTTTGCAGTTTAGTCTTAGTTCGTCTTGTAGAATTTTTGAACGATTTTCAACAACGTTGCAATGGATAGCACAAAATAAACTTGGCATACCATGCATATCACATGTTTTGGATGACTTTATTATTGTAGACAGATCACCAACACAATTTGTCTACAAACTCAATTCTTTTTTGGCTATGTGTTCAGATATTTGGGTTCTAATATCACTTGAAAAATCTTGTGGTTCTAATCAGGTTATAACTTATCTTGGTTATGAGTTCAATTCAACAAAAATGGAGTGCAGGCTTCCAAAGGAAAAAAAAACAAGTGTGTTTAAAACATTCAATTTGCACTGGAACAAGACAAGTTAACATTAAAGCAACTACAATCACTCATAGGCTTATTGAATTTTGCATGTAATGTAATGTTGCCAGGTAGGGCCTTTTTAAGAAGGCTTATAGATTTGACCACAGGAATTAAAAAGGAATATTATAGAATAAGGATGACAAAACAAGTCAAGAAGGATTTGGAGGTTTGGTATAGTTTCCTTAAATATTTCAATCGTTCATGTATGTTTCTCCCTGATATGTGGATAATTTTAAGTGAATTAAGGTTATATACAGATGCATCTGGTAGTGTTGGATATGCTGCAGTGTTTGGTAGTCAGTGGTTCAAAGGAGAATGGAATGATAAGTGGCAGTATCAAAACATATCAGTTTTAGAATTGTACCCAATAGTTCTAGACGTGGAAGTTTGGTCCAAATATATGGCTTATAGGTGCATTTTATTTAACACAGACAATCAAGCATTGGTTCATGTTATGAATAAGCAAACGTCTAAAGATAGTCACATCATGTTTCTTGTAAGAAAATTGGTCTTGACATGCCTAAAATTTAATATTTGTTTTAAAGCACAACATTTGACCTCAAAAGAAAATTTAGTATTTGATTGTCTTTCTCGTTCGAAGGTAAATCAGTTTTTACAACTGGCACCATAGGCCAACAGACATCCAGTCAAGACACCTCCACTTCCGTCATTTCCAAATTAAGAGGCAACATACAGAAACTACTGGATGCGAGCCTTACAAATTTTTCTACTTATTCTTACTCCCACATAAGCATCATGTTGGCAAACCATTTTTTCTCGCAATTCATCCGGATAGCAATGGCTTCTCACTGTGTGGATGTTGGTATGAGCGACAGCAAAATTAGACTGTTAAATCGATGGAAATCAAAAGCGTTCAAATGCTACATAAGGCCAGTTAAATTTTAATAAGTGTGTTCTTAGGCATTTTATTAATGCCTATTCCAATACTATTCTTAAATAAGAGGAAAAACTTGTGTCAGTGATTGCTAACTTTGATGTGAAAGTGTGGGTAATTCAGGAACATATGTATATTTCCTGAGAACCATTGACTATGTGTCTACATGTGGATTGGAAATGTGTGTTTTCCTACCATTTACAAGGTTATACTGATTTAATTATAATTTGGCATTGTTATTGTTCACTACACAAGTCCATAATGTGGGATATATGTTTATTCCTAATACTCATCACTGTGTAGTAAATGGTTCTTGACTTCACCCTGTAGGTAGGGCATATGTATATCCTTACCATGAAAAAATTGCCTTTGTATTAATGTTTGTAAAGCATGTTTTTCTTTACAAAATATTTGTCTTACCATATTTAAATATGCACTTTGCCACTATATTTTTTTCCTTGGGGTCTGAACTTGATTAATTTAAATTAATCAAGTACATGGCGGTTTCAGACCACAAGGATTGTTTTTTACAAATTATGTAATCAATTACGTCATCAATTTTATGAGTTATTGAATTATCATTATTTTGGTTGTAAAATAATTTTGGGCAGAAAGGATCAAATATTCACAATTTGATATTAATATTATAAAAAGGGATTATTACGTAATCATCTATTGTCATCTGGTTAATTTGTAATTTTATTTGGGATAAAAATAAAGTCACAATAGTGGCAGAGTGCGACATGCATCTTTTGTTTCTAGTTTTACTTTATACAGTTGGAGGACTCAGGTGGTTAATATTGATGATGGTGATTTTATAATCGTTAATTTGGAATATTAACAGTTATGGATAAAAGTATTTTCTTCGATGTGATACAAATTCATGTATATTTTACACTTAACAAACCACGCTCTTTATTAATTTTATTTCGGCTGTATGAGGTTCCCATCAACTTCTTGTATTGAATCATAAGAAACATAATTAACTATCATCATACATTTATGAGAGGCATTATGTGAATTTTCAAAAAAAAACCCGCTTAATTAAAATGTCAATTTAATATACTAGCATTTCGGTTAATTTATCATTCTTCATCGTTTTACGGTTCTAGCTAGTGTTATTGTACTAATTCGATTTAGCAAACAATGCTTAGATTGAATGCACTAACACAAAAAATCAATTGTAAAAGACGACAAAATAATTATGATGTTTTTCTCAGACAGTTTATAACTGTACACACTGTATGTAGTTTGAATGCTATATTTAAACTATTTACTTGTGTTGTTTTGTTCCTCTCGTTGGCTAACTCAAGTGAGCATCTTGTGTTAATGTGTATCATTTGAACAAACCTATTTCCTCCTCTATTTGAATGTTCTAAATATAAAAAGACATCTTTCCGGTTGTTTTATTGTTTGTGATAAGAACAAGACAAGATGTTTATTTTGCTCTTTGGTTTATAAATTGTTATTTTTTTCTATTGTTTTTCCCAGCGTGGGTCGAACATTGTTTCTACACACTAAATAGTAGAATCAAAAATCCAAATCAATTGTAATATGTATTTACTTGAATAAATAAGTAATAACCATGACGATTCATTGCATTTTATTTGTTTATTCGATTCATTTTACCCTATCATTATATTGTTTAAATGTGAATTACTGACAATTACGTCCAATTTTATTATATGCATTTTCATTGAGTATGACCTGAATTTCATTTCAGATATAACTCATATAACATTCAATGCAGTTGCTTGAAATATTTCAGCAAAGTTATTGATTATATACGCATACCATGTAAGTTGAAACTTTTAAAAAATGCTATAAATACACCACGGAAATAAATTGATCATGGCGAATAGTATGCCATTCGTACCTTTTCTATGGGCTTATGATTTTAAATTTTACTGAAACTTTAAAATCGATTTCCAGCAATGAAGAATTATTTTAGGGATAGATGGAAAGTCCTTGTCTTCTATATCTGGATGGTTAGTGATGCGAATTCCCTAAAAACGTAAGTGCTACTATCGGTGTCACATTTGATCAAACTGGAGTTGTTTTTAAACTATGTTTGTTTAATTAATATATCGTAATATAGATTTTATATACTTTAACTTTAATCTGATGTTCAATATAGACAACATATTAAAGAAGTAACCGAAGACTGTTTATACGGTCAGTATAAAGATGGAGATGTTTGCAAAGGTAAGTTTACTTCGAAAAATTTGATATAATTATATAAGTAAGCAAATCAAAATATGTGGTGTATGAATGTTAATCAATATTGAACTTATGTCCATATTCGGACTGTTCCAAATATAAGTGATGTTGTTTTGTAATTTGTAGAATGTCCAGCTGGATATATTGGAAAGAATTGCTCTCAGAAATGCACTCCGCCATCATACGGGGTTTTATGTGGTGAAATATGTAGCTGTTCAACGTGTCATCATGCGGTTGGATGCATGTCAACTCCTGAATTCACAGTTAATGGTTAGCATAGAGATAAACATTTCATGGACATCAGATGTTTTCTTTCTATAAACAAAAAAAAAAAAACAGGTTCGACGTAAGATATTGAAATTTATCCCTTAAAGTATGATAAATTTGGTCATAGAGGCAACACGAATATTTACCTTACTTTGATACTAATTAGAACAGGTAAGTTTTAGCCAAACTATTGGGTTAACTTTGTAAATATGCTCATAGTGAACTGAATCAAAACCTTTGAAGAAACACGGACGGTTCTTTTTTCATTGAAAACGACTGTTATCGTGCTGCTCCTGTGGATCAACATTCCTCCAAAGACAAGTGTAATAAATCTGGATCTTGTGTTTTTCAAATTTGTTTACGTTAGTTTTGATTCGTTAACAATACACTTTCAGGACGTATCAGTCGTGCGTGAGTAGTATATTAATGTCCTATATTTCAACATAGGCAATGCAACAATAGTTAAGCATTTTATTGTCAGTCAAGAATCAAACCGTTAATTTTTATGTTCATTTAAAAAATGATTTTTGCCAGGTGATTTATTACGTATAAATGTAAAACTTGTATCGTTTTCAAACTTAGAATTATAGTTCAGTCATTAATTTCTATAGCAATGATATGGTCTTTGTGAAGAAATCATGTTTAACTTTCAAATAAGCACACTTTATAGTGTTTTGATAAATATGTACCTTATCTAATTTTATAAAGTATGATTTAAAAATATATTGTGTAAAGTTACATGTATATCAAAAATTTAATTTCATGCATTTTTTTTAAAGTAGGGCTTGAGCGGTAAGTATAAAAGTTAAAGTCTTTATTCTTTGTATCATTGGGGAAACGAAACATATACACATGATTGACAATACTGATAGTAATAGGTTAAATTAATTAATAAATAACGCAATACAAACTAATTCCTAATGCATAAATAATCATGTTTCCGTATAATTGTTAATTACTTTAAAACAATCCAAGAAAAAGTATGTGTTGATAACATATATCGCATCGAACTGACATATATTCTAACGTTGCGAATAGCCACCTCTTAACATTTTTGATGGTTTTTTAAATTTCTCTGCGTGACATATTAAAATGCAACATTTTTATTTGTTTCGAAGACAATATCTGACGTATAAAATTTTTACAAATGTTGAAGACCGATCAACTTGCCCTTCTTATTCATTCATCTTATAATGTCTGAATAGTTTACATTGGAAATATCATATTGTTAATGTTGTGGTTTTTAATTATGCGTATTGTTGGCTTTCAATTTATTTTGATTTTTTAAAATAATTTTTATCTTAATTTGTTTTTTTAATTATTTTTTTTTTAATTTGAATGAATTATCTAAATATTATTCAACTCGGTGTCAAAGATAAAACGATGCCTTATTTTTGTTGCCCGGATAATTCATGCATGTGCACATTCATTCATTCATTCATTCATTCATTCATTCATTCATTCATTCATTTATTCATTATTTTTTCACATTAGGCTTTACAGCCTATCAGTAAAGCACCACTTGTATTATGCCATACTTTATTTTGATAATAGCCCTGATGCTACCACAAAAAACATTTTCTTTTATTGCAATTAATGATTGATTGTCATTTTTTGAAAACATTTTATTGCTGTGTTTCATCACCCATGTTATCACTTTTCACTATGAACTGGAAATCCAAGGTTATAAAAATCAGTGTGACAATTTATCTTAATTATTATTTTTTTTACAACAGAAAAACAGAAATATTTTCAATAGATTGCCTGATAAATCAATACAAAGATGGAAATATTTGCAAAGGTAGTTATACATCAAATTATTTTTGAAACAAAAGAAAGATGAAAAAATAATGTATAACTCACGTCTAGTTCAATCTAAAATTCATAATCTATCTTTCAATTGTTTATTTTATATTTAAAGATGTGTTGTTAATTTTTAGAATGCCCAGCGGGATACTTTGGATTTAACTGCTCTCGGGAGTGTGATTATCCTACGTATGGGATTGCCTGTGGTAAAATATGTAACTGTTCATCTTGTCATTATGTAGTGGGGTGTATTTCATCTTCAGAATCAACAGGTATTGTTTGATATACAGCTTATTATTCAATAGTGCCCATTGTTAACAACCAATTAAAAGCTTCAGCTTATTTACACACCATCCATATCATATATCTTTCACTTCTACACTTTTGAATTAAAAATCAATAGTAAGTTTATATTAACGTTGTTTATAATATATTTGCAGCAGTGTGAGATTGAAAGTTTTTTCTCGATATACGACTCATTCGATTCAGCGTAAAATCAATTTAAGCTTTAGTTTTAAAAGTTTTTAATTCTTCAAAACATTCACATTGAGTTTCCCTTGAAGAGAACATTTTTAAAGATATTTGTTAATTCTTAAAAAAAATAAATCATATTATGTAAGCATGCATGTACGCACGATATTTCCTGCAATGAAGAAACGTTCTTTAACGATTATTTTTTAAATTTTTTTATCTTATCAGATCTAATTAATATTGTCATTTGACTAGACTCATACAATCAAATATAATAGAAAAGTAAGCATTAGCTGTTCAAAATGTTTACATTAATTGGGATGTAGAACAATTTTGACATTTATGACTTTTTACGTTTAGTTTGCTCATTATTAGTCAAAATTTTAATAGGTGTATTTCTTAAATAGATTACCTGTGGATAGTTTAAAACTTTTAAGGCTTATCACATTCCTAGCAAGTAGCATTGAATATTTGTGTTGGGGAGAATAAGCGTAGAAAAGACGGAATAAAACCACCAGATCACCAGATTTACAAACGATTTTAGGTAAAATTCCGTCTCTGTAGTCAGTACTTAGATAAGCAGTGCATCTTATAACATTTGATTTAATGCACTTTTCATATACACTGATTAAGTGAATTTGAATAAAGCATTCTGATATGTCGTGTTTATTTGAATATTCTGTTGCATAAATATAGTGTATACTATATAAATCAGGTCATTAAAAACGTATGGTAAATTGTACGTTTATAAAGCCACGCCTCTGAACAAAGTAGTAACTTTCTTGTACAAAGTTGAAGGACAGTAACCATTGATGTACATATACTTTTGTCTATTAAGGGTCTTCAAAGTAACTATGCCGCTATTTATGAAGTTAACGGCTCCCTTGTTAAACAATCAGCCAAAGTACATTTTTTTTATCGTGTAGCTAAAATTTAAATTATGTTTTTAAAGAAATGTTTGTCTGTAATCCAAGTAATTTTATCACGCTTATTGCTTAGATGTAAAGTCTTACTGTCTTTCTACCCTTATTATAAAAAAAAATTAGTTGTTTTGGTGCTAGTGAGAGACTCTATTAAAGTGTCATAATATTGAGAAAATATATTCAAAGAATATAAGTAGCTGCACTGATTATATAAACGGACCATAAAACTGTGCAAATACTAGCATTAATGTGAGAATATCTCAAGTAAGACTGTGTTCTTTAGTCATACAAGAATTTCTAATAGATATCCTCCTTAACATAGTTAGAAGGCAAACTAAATACATATTTGTAATTAGAAAGGGTATCTTTTATTAAATATTCCCGACTTCTTGGTAATGGGTATGAGTATGAGGCCAGGGCGCTCTAGAAATCAATTAACATCAAACGAAAAAAATAAAAAGTTTGATTTGGTTATTCAATTATTTAAAAGAAATAGCAATCTTATTCCTGCGTAGAATGAGTTGCTATTTCATTTAAAGCCAATGTTCTGCATGTCATTTTGTACCGCATAACCAAAGTTAGTTTAAGGCTCTATATTTTTCATTTATTGAAATACATAAAGTTTTATTAAACATCATATATTTCGGTTGTGTTTGCTCATGCAATACAGAGATTTAGTGACAACGGTGTACAAGTCAAAATAGGGAGAAAGAAAGATGCAGTTTACTTATAGAAATACACACCGTTAGACATCGAACTACTTACTCTCAGAACTCTTTTTTTTTTGGTCCAAATGATAATTGTAATTATCTAATTAACGTGTTACTCCTCTTTACAATAGCATCGGATGTTTTATCAGAAAAGGGAAAAGAAACACAACCTACGGGAAACAGGATATTTTTAACACAGGTCAATTTGATAATCTTACTGACTGGAGGAGCCATAACGATCGTGCTACTTGTGTTAATCTTTTATACAATACGGAGACAATGGTCCATAGTTGAGAGCAACCGTAACGAGCTTGCATCACCAAATGTTCATAGAATCGATACTATTTATTATGACTTGAATGGACCAATGATTTGAACCCATTTTGTACATTTATTTTGAATTCTTACATGTAACATGAGCACGAACACATCGTGTGATCAAGTTCATGCTTAGTGTTGTAGGTATAAGAGGTAGTAGATAAGATTATCAGGACTTTCAGTAATATTTTATCCTGACTTGCTACCATTATAATTGATAAGACAAAAAATCATTTTTTGTTTTTCGATTTTATAAATTTATATTTGAATCATAATTTTGTTTTGATGTGTTCAACAGCACATCAACTGGCTTTTTTGTTTTTTTGTTTTTTTTTTTTGTTTTTTTGTTTTTTGTTTGTTTGTTTTTTGGGGGTTTTTTTTTTTGCATTCTAGGGAAAACAAAATCAAGCATATATGTGTGTTAAAACGTTTAAATGCGGTTTACATTTCATTTTTGGGCACTATGCATATACATGTAACGTAAAATAGAAATACAATTGTCAATTAAACAAATACAATTAGTCTTTGATTTTTTGGATATAAAATCTCGCTTGGTTAGCGCTAAAGTTTTGTGCGTTTGAATTGCTTATTTCAAATTAATGCATAATTTGTTGTATAAATCGAAACGGTGAATATATGCCTTTCTTTGTGTCATTCGTAAAACAATATTACCAAAAAATATGATTTAGTATTTTTTGTATACTCATTTTGTATGCCAACATGATACTTTTGTTAATTTGTATATTCGTTTTTTACATCTTAAATATTGTTATGGTGCTATAAGTGTATTTTATTTAGACATGTTTTAGATATACAGCAAAACTCGTTTATAGCAAATTTTAAGGGACCATAGAAAAAACTTCGTTATAGCCGTAATTCGTTACACGTTTATAGCGAAATCGTTATAAAGCTTTTAGCGAATTCGTTGTAAAAAATCAGCTGACAGTACTTCAAACTATCGTAGGTTATAAAATCAATAAACCGTCATTTACAAAAAATGTCAATATAACCTTTTTACTTCTGAATTTTTAAAAAAATTCTGTATAATATTGGAAGATGAGTATTTCATATATGCATCTGAAAATTGCATGTATCTTCAATGACATTTGCAATGGAAAATATTCGTTATATAATTGATCAAATGCGTTAAAATTTTGCCAACGGGGGTCTTAAAATCACTTCGTTATTACCGTAAATTGGTTATAGCCGTGTTCGTTATATGCGGCAATTTTCTATAGGTTAATATAAGAACTTTGCCGGGACATGAATAAGAATTTGTTATAGCCGTTAATTCGCTATATCCGTGTTCGTTATATTCGAGTTTTGCTGTATACCACATCAATGACAAGAATCGGGTTTAATTTTCAATATTTTTAACTTTGGAGTTAAAGATTGGCTTATTTTATCTCATAACTATATACTGTTTATTTACGAATATTGCATGCAATTCGATTAAATGATAATATATATCTACAATATTGTAATGAAATATTTATAGGCATGGGATAAATTGATGAGCTAATAAAAGACAAACAGTTTATTCTTATGTTCATGCATATCTTCCCTTATGTACTTTTATTCCTCTTGTTGCCTTATGTTTCCTATCAAAAACGTTGAGCAGAGGTTATAGTTTAGTTTTTCTACATATGTTGTTTCTTTATATGATAACAACTTTAGAATGAATATGCAACTAACAACAAATCAGCAATTTGACTTTTTATATGTCATTTCGGCCTATCACACCCCCTTTAATGTGGTTATTACAACGTATGATAAGATAATATGATTGTTAAAACGAAAATTGATATTTAAAGACGATCTGATGAAAACAGTTCGTCAGTTTATAATGCTAATATAGAGTCAATGTGTTAAAACTTTTTATTTTATTATTACAAGTAATGTTAAACAAATAGTAATTTAATAAATGTTTTCCCATCTCTTGTATTGAAATGCTTACTACTCTGATATCATTATACATGTATTGTATTAGCAAGCCACTATTCCCCATCAAAAGCATTTAAAACCAGAGACATATAGAATGCAAGGTTCAATAAAAATGAACCTGAAACATAAGACTTGTACATTGTAGTGCAAACTTTGTCATAAAAAAAAAAACACACAAAAAAAAAAAACAAAAACAAAAAACAAAAACAAAAACAAAACTAGATGCTGTCATTAGACAGTAATACCCGCACCAAGTGTTTGCCCCTAAATAACACTGTTTTGTACCAGTTTTAGTAACAAGAGGCCCATGGGCCACATCGCTCATATGAGGAAAAATAGGTATGATAAAATCTGCTTAATGGAGTCTTAATACAAACTATCTGGACAAAATTATCTGGACAAACTGGTATAATACATGTAGATCCTGTATAAATAAAAATCAATTTTTTTCACCCTGGATGTGTTTATAATCAAGTCCCTTTTCTAACAGGATGATTTTATTGTCATATCACCTGTTGAGCATTGCAGTTTTTACAAAAAGATCCTAAACAATTGTTTTAATATGGGATATAAACCTACATCAAACTCTGAACCCCTTGTGAGGCCCAAGAATCGTCCAGGGGCCAAAGTCTTAACAATTTAAAAAAAAATATTTTCCTTAAATTGTTCTCTTTATATTCCTAATATGTAAAAATTTGACCCCCCCCCCATTGTGGCCCCAACCTACCCCCCGCGGATCATAATTTGAACAAACTTGAATTTACACTACTTGAGGATGCTTCCGAACAAATTTCAGCTTTCCTGGCTGAGTAGTTTATGAGAAGAAGATTTTTAAAGACTTACACTATAAATTTCTATGTAAAAGTTCGACCCCCCATTGTGGACCCACCCTACCCCCGGGGGTCATGAATTTCACAACTTTAAATCTACACTACCTCAGGATGCTTCCACACAAGTTTCAGCTTTCCTGGCTGAGTAGTTTCTGAGAAAAAGATTTTTAAAGATTTACTCTTTATATTCCTATGTAAAAGTTTGATCCCCTTATTGTGGCCCCACCCTACCCCCGGGGGTCATGAATTTCACAACTTTGAATCTACACTACCTCAGAATTCTTCCATATAAGTTTCAGCTTTTCTGGCCAATTTGTTTCTGAGAAGAAGATTTTAAAAGATTTACTCTATATATTGCTATGTAAAAGTTCGACCCCCCCCTCTCACATTGTGGCCCCACCCTACTCCGGGGATCATGATTTTCACACCTTTTAATTCACACTACCTGAGGATGCTTTTACATAAGTTTCAGCTTTCCCAACTGATTAGTTTCTGAGAAATTTTTTTTTATAGTTTTTCTCTATATATTCCTATGTAAAAGTTCAACCCCCTCATTGTGGCTCCACCCTATCCCTAGGGGTCATGATTTTCACAACTTTAAATCTACACTACCTGAGGATGCTTCCACACAAGTTTCAGCTTTCCTGGCCAAATGGTTCTTGAGAAGAAGATTTTTGAAAATATCTCAAAAATTTTAATAATTCCTAATTATCTCCCCTTGAAAAAGGGCGTGCTCCTTACTTTTCACAACTTTGAATTCCCTTTACCTAAGGGTAATTTGTGCAAAGTTTGGTTGAAACTGGCCTAACAGTGCTGGAGAAGATGTCGAAAATGTGAAAAGTTTACAGACAGACAGACGGACAGACGGACAGACAGACAGACAGACAGACAGACGGACGACAGACAAAATGTGATCAGAAAAGCTCACTCGAGCTTTCAGCTCAGGTGAGCTAAAAACGAAGGAAACATGCAATTTCCGGTAATTTTTAAAAATTACAATTTCATAAATTGAGATCCCATCCCATAATACAAATGAACGGCCCTTTATGTACAATTTGGGGTTTAACTTTTTGCATGTGAATTTTAAGTTAATCAAAAATCTTAACATTTCATGTCATAGAAAGTATAGTCTTTATAATTATTACAAACGAAATTAAATTATGCCCCTCCCCTCGGCTGGTGCCGACTTTAGATTTGCTTCTGTGTGCCAACATCATCGTTTGCACGGATTTAGAGAAGGGGTGGGAGTAAGGGGTCTAGACCCTTTTCCCCTCTTGAAAATTCATTTATATTACCGTAATAGTAAAATTACCAAAAATACACCTCGGACCCCAATCCCCCCAACTCAACCCCTCCAACCCCCTCCCCCTGCAACACAATTACATGTATTACTCTGACCCCCCCCCCCCCCCACACACACACACACACACACACACTCCTCAGGGATAAATAAAGATCAGAATATTTTGATATATATATATATCAGAATATTTTGATATGGTATTTTTATGACTTAATTCTTCAAAACCCGCTGCAATATTTTATTAGGTAAATAACTATGTAAAGCATACATTTCAGTCTTAAGTTGGTACAGGACACCTGCATATTGTGATGTACTCCCTATTGAAATTAACAATAAAGTATAAATATAATATTTCCCCCCAAAAATTGTTACCTAACAGTGAAGCGCAATAGGTTAGAGCGTTAACTAGGTGTCTGTAAGTAGAGAATTCAAATCCTGCTGGGGCTTTTCTATTTTTTACTTAAGTTTCAAAAATTTAAAACTTATTTTCTTTTGGGGGGGGGGGGGGGGCAAATACATGTACTGTAAAATTTTACAATTCTAAAACATCACCATTTTGATTATAACGCACTTTTTATCCAAATAAAGATCGACAGTTGTCTGCCTGTATTACATGTACTCTGTTTTACTTTCATCTTAGGTATATGAATACTCAATCCTAAAACATAGATAAAGTGTATAAATTAT
>WFKH01003881.1:29919966-29931687 GCA_016163765.1 Magallana hongkongensis | reverse complement strand
CTATTGAAATTAACAATAAAGTATAAATATAATATTTCCCCCCAAAAATTGTTACCTAACAGTGAAGCGCAATAGGTTAGAGCGTTAACTAGGTGTCTGTAAGTAGAGAATTCAAATCCTGCTGGGGCTTTTCTATTTTTTACTTAAGTTTCAAAAATTTAAAACTTATTTTCTTTTGGGGGGGGGGGGGGGGGAAAAAAACATGTACTGTAAAATTTTACAATTCTAAAACATCACCATTTTGATTATAACGCACTTTTTATCCAAATAAAGATCGACAGTTGTCTGCCTGTATTACATGTACTCTGTTTTACTTTCATCTTAGGTATATGAATACTCAATCCTAAAACATAGATAAAGTGTATAAATTATCACTATGCTCCAAGTAGCATACCTGCAATACAGCAAATACCATCTTGCACTTTTACATGACTTATGCAAACCCTGTTGTAGTCCATAACAGAAGAAACAGCATCGGCTAATATCAATAAAACTAACATATATACAGATTCACTGGTATAACGTTGATCTCATGACAACTACAACAGTAAGATTTTCTCTCAATCAATAAGAAAATGGATTTCTTGCTAATTTTCACATCAGTTAAATGTTTCAATACGGCTACATATTTAACAGATTGTGAGATATTTGTTTATACTTAAATGTAAAAAAACCCACATATTATAGAACTAAGTTAATGTGCTTAAAACACAATTAATTGCGGTCTTTATTTTTATTTTTTTTTTTTTGGGGGGGGGGGTTTCCATTTTTCATTTTTTTTTTTTTAGCTCACCTGAGCTGAAAGCTCAAGTGAGCTATTTTGATCACATTTTGTCTGTCGTCCGTCCGTCGGTCCGTCTGTCTGTCTGTCCGTCTGTCTTTCTGTCCGTCTGTAAACTTTTCACATTTTCAAAATCTTCTCAAGAACCACTGGGCCAATTTCAACCAAACTTGGCACAAAGCACCCTTAGCCTAAGGGAATTCAAAGTTGTGAAAATTGAGGACCAAACCCTCTTACAGTCACGATTAGAGCAGTCTTTCATAAAGCAATAATTAGTTCTTTGACAATCTTTGCCAATGTATCGTGTATTACAATTACAAGTATAATTATTATTGTTACTAGTACAGTGTCCTTTATCATTACAATTCTTTCCAAAACAATGATCCGTCGATTCACAGTCTTTACCTTTAAATCCGCCATTACAATCGTATTTTTGAGAAATTTTCAAAATTCTACTTCTCAAGAACCATTTGGCCAGGAAAGCTGAAACTTGTGTGGAAGCATCCTCAGGTAGTGTAGATTCAAAGTTGTGAAAATCATGACCCCCTGGGGTAGGATGGGGCCACAATGGGGGGTCGACTTTTTACATAGGAATATATAGAGTAAATCTTTAAAACTCTTCTTCTAAGAAACCATTTGGTCAGGAAAGCTGAAATTGTGTGGAAGCATTCTCAGGTAGTGTAGATTCAAAGTTGTGAAAATCATGACCCCCCGGGGTAGGGTGGGGCCACAATGAGGGTCGACTTTTTACATAGCAATATATAGAGTAAATCTTTAAAAATCTTCTTCTAAGAAACCATTTGGCTAGGAAAGCTTAAACTTGTGTGGAAGTTTATTTAAAGTTGTAAAAATCATGTCCCCAGGGGTAGAGCGGGGCCACAATTGAGGATCGAATTTCTACATAGGAATATACAGAGTAAATCTTTAAAAATCTTCTTCTCAGAAACTAATAGGCCAGGAAAGCTGAAACTTGTATGGAAGCATCCTCAGGTAGTGTAGATTAAAAGCTGTAAAAATCATGATTCCGGGGGGTAGAGTGGGGCCACAATGGGGGTGGAATTTTCACATAGGAATATTAAGAGTAAATCTTTAATAATCTTCTTTTCAGAAACTAATCAGCCAGGTGATTATTTAATATTGTTTAGATTTTGGCTTCTGGATGATTTCTGGACGATTGGGTCTCACAAGGGGTTTAGAGTCTGATGTAGGTTTATATCCCATTGATAAACAAAATTTTAGGATCTTTTTGAGAGATGCAATGTTCAACATGTGATATTACTATAAAATCATCCTGTTGGAAAAGGGACTAATGATAATAAACATACGAATATCCATTGGAAAAAAATGATTTTTATTTATACAGTATCTACATGTATTATACTACATTGTCCGGATAGTTTGTATTATGACTCCACTAAGCTGATTTTATCATACCTATTGTTCCTCAGGTGAGCGATGTGGCCCATGGGCCTCTTGTTTTATTGCCCGTACATCAGTAACATTTGTTCACTTACGGAAAAAATTTATATTCCAAAGATTGTCCACTTGGATACTTTGGAAACATTGTTCCCAGAAGTGCACACCACTGCACTATGGAAATTTCGGTACTCAGATATGTGAACATGGCTGTCAAAAATGTCATTATAGAGAGGGTTGCACTTTAAGAAACCAAACTATGGGTAAATTAAACAAGGTAATCAAAATTCATTTATTTATTTATTTATTTATTTATTTATTTATTTATTTATTTATTTATTTATTCATTTATTTTTTTGTAAGGTTAAGCATGCAGTTTTTATCTAGGCATGCATTCACTTCTTTAGCAAATTTAAACAAAATACTATATATATTTTACCACATATAGTTTATATAGAGTTTTACTTCATTAATCAATAGTCACAATACAAATTTTGACTTAATGTATGACAAAAAAAAAAAAAAAATCCATTTATTTCAGATTCAAACGTAACAATTGTTGAATGTTTCAAATTATTTTGACATTTTTATAGCTACATGTACAACTTGAAAATAGTCTATCAGATGAACAAAAAAATTACATATGTTTATCGACATAATAAATCTTGCTTCTGTCATGAAAACAATATAAATTTAAAGCATTTGATTTTACGCATGCTACATCGCGGTATTGATTTTGATGTCATCAACGTTGATGCTGCAGATAGTGTGGCATCAAGAAACAGGTCAATGTTAGACATCCAGCGGTCATGATCTAAAGGTGATGCCTTACATATGGCCAATCAGATTTATGGGTTTTCCTAAGGGAAATAATAAAAAAAGTCGAATTGAATATACAATGATTTACAAATTCAGGTTATTAAATGCAATATAATAACTAATGATATGCGCCTATATTTGTTTATACCTACAAAAAAAGACTTTTTAAGGATTATTAGTGTAAAAAGAAACGAAATATGTTACAAAATTAATATTAAATGGAATACTTTCATTATCAGAAAACCAACCGCCATCCAAAACAAAACGACCAGAAAGAAAGAGTTCTTTGGTCAAAATTATAATTTTATCAACTGGAGGAGTGATAACACAATAACTACTTACCCTGATCTGTGGAGCAATACGTAGATCTCGCCTCATATCAAATGTCAATGACAACGATCATTAATGAGGAAACATTGAATGAGCTTGATTTTTTTTAAAGATTGTAGTTGTGTTTTAAATTTGTACCAACTCTTTTTGTGGTAATAAACCATTTTTGAAACTATGACTATGTTAAAGAAGACGTTAAAATACATTTCTTATGCCTCTAAATAATATTGATATAATATATATTTTCCTTAACGTGATTCAAACTCATGTATATATTTTACACTTAACTACATTATTTAATAACTTCATTTCGGCTGTAAGGGGTTTCTATCCACTTCCTGTAATCAATCATGCGAAAAATAATTCGCTATCATCATACATTAATGAAAGGCATCATGTGAATTATCAATAAACGATTAATTAAAAATTGTCAATTTATTATACTAGTATTATTGTGATTTTATCATTTTTCATCGTTTTACGGTTGTAGTATTATTGGTTTAATACGACATAGCAAACGAATGCTTAGATCGAATGTCACTTACACGGAAAATACTTTTCTAAAAGGCGACAGGAAATTTATTATTTTTTTAGACAGTTTATAGTATACTGTGTGCAGTTTTAATGCTATATTTGAACTATTTCCCTCTGTTGTTTTCTTCCTCCAGTTGTCTTTCTTATCCTATGTCAGCATTTTGTGTTATTGTGTATAATTTTGAACAAACCTATTTCCTCCTCTAATTGAATGTTCTAAATATATAAGCACTCTTTCCGGTTGTTTTATTGTTTACGATAAGAACAAGTCAAGATGTTAATTTTGCTTTTTGGTTTATAAATTGTTATTTCTTTCTAGCGTTTTCCCTGCGTGGGTCGAAAATTGTTTAATATACACACTAAGTAGTACAATAAAAAATCAAAATCAATTATAATATTTGTTTACTTGAATAAATAAGTAATAACCAAGTCGATTCATTGCAGAACCTATACAATTTGGTAATGTTATGGTTGATAATTAACAGGTTTAAATTTTCGAAACAGTTGTATGACAAAAGAATACGTCTATGTGGTTCGATTTCATTTTTCAATATTACAAATGGTATCATTTAGATTAAATTTAAATATTTTAAAACTATTCACCGCAGTAATATGCTTAAAAAAAAAAGGAAACTACAACCATTGAAAAATAAAAGAGGCATATCTAAAAAGAATTGCCAAATTAAAGTCCGAATTATCGTGCACAGATGCATGTAGTGCTGCCTTACTTCGCGTGCTCATCGAACACGTATGTCGTTCATAAAGGGTACATAATGTCTACATCATATTGGAGACCTTGACACCACATCCAACATAGTAGATAAGCGATGATATATCTAAAACCTAACACTGTGTTGTCTTTTTATCAGTTTCTACAAACAAACACTCCGTTTTCTGACGTCCATGCTCTCACTGCATGATCTACTACAGTGCATGGTTTTCACACGTGCGATGATATAGCAATACATCACATGGAAGCGTTCTATAATTATCGATAATTTTTAATTTTGAAATATGTGTGCCTACATTTCAATCCGTTTTGTTAAGTTTTGTTTATTAGATATTCCTTGCCAGTGCAGTGGTTGTCATTTTATCTTGAAAACGCATTATTACAAATCTTTCTGTCGAATGTAACATGTCCGGGGAATATATACCTGAATGCGGTGAAGTATGAATAGTGACCAAGGTCTCGCCCTTATATAGCGGATGTATAGCGATGAGCGCAAAAATAGAAATCGAAAACTACATGTAATATGACGGTAGTCTGATATGAAAGAGAAATAACGCGTATTTATGAATTCATGTCAGCTTGAAGTTATCCCAAGACATAAGAAAAGTATCGTCAAATAAACAGGTCAATGAATTTATTATTCACAAATAGGAAATGCAGAACAACAAAGGAAGAAAGCGCATAATAAACATGTAAGAAAATATAATAAATACGACACGTTGGCTATGAGATGTGCATTACGGTTTAACGAAACCAATGTGTTTTATACCTGCCTGTTTTTTAATCTTATTTAGCTTTAATGGGCTTAAATAGGCATGTTGGCATATTGGTTGTATGTATCTTGATTACTGTACTTTAACCTTGTGATCAGCTGCACGATCGAAATCACAAATAATTAAGGTCTTCCGTTTCCAACGGAAGACCTTATAGTTTTCGTACTGTTTCTTATTAGGGTCTTCCGTTTCCAACGGAAGACCCTCTTGTTATTCTACGGTTTCTTTTTCTTTATTATTCTTTTTTTTCTTTTTCTGACTTTTTTCAAGCGCAATTTCTCAAAAACTATTTTACCGATTTGCACGAAATTTTCAGGACTGATAGAGCATCACCGTCGCTACATATTATTAAATTTTCAAATGATGACGTCACTTCCGGTTTCAGATATTGACGATTTTGGAAATTTTTAAGGGTCATTTTGTCCACGCATCTCCTCCGAAACTAATCAAGATAGAAGCTTGAAATTTTCAAGGAATTGTAGATAAATGTGTGTAGTTGTACCCCCATGCTTCCAATTATGAAAATTGCTCAAGGCCTCAAAGCTCGCCTGAACCTGAAAATTAGCACCAAATTTTTTCACGAAATTTTCGATCATTTTCTGTAATATCTTTTGATGTATAAATATTTTGTTAAAACATGTAATGCAAAAGTTGTTTTAATTTGCACGGGCTTTCATTTGTTATCAAGAAAAAGGGACTGCCCCTCAAATTAGGGGCCAAAAGGGCTCTAAAGTCTTTTTGCAATAACTCTTTACTGAACAATAATTTGTTATCAATTATAGAAGCAAAAATGTTCATTGTACAGCTGTTTATCTCTACAGTACAATACATAAGTCATATGTTACGTAATAAGGGGTCTCAAGGGGTCAGAAATCCAAAAATTTGATCATTAATATCTAGAAAAGGAGAAATATTTCGAAAAGCATTTTTGAACAAAAAATGCTTAGAATAATGTTCTCAACTATATGCTACCAAAAAAAAAATTTGTTTGTGGCCCCAGTAAGGAGTTTAAGGGTCGGCCCCTAAAACACTTTTGTTCAGATATCTTTAGAACGGTCAACAATTCCTGAACACTTGTTGAACAAAATATGTTTGTATTTACAAGACCTTTAAAAAAGGGCTGGCCCCTCAAAAAAGGGGCCAAGAGGGCTCTTAAGTCTTTTTATAATAACTCTTTACTGAAAAATAATCTGTTAATAATTATAGAAGAAAAAATGTTCATCGTACAGCTGTTTATTTATACAGTACCATACCTAAGTCATATGTTGCGTAATAAGGGGTTTCAAGGGGTCAGATGTCCAAAACTTTGATCATTAATATCTAGAAAAGGAGAAATATTTTGAAAAGCATTGTGGAAGAAAAGTTACTCAAAATAATGTTCTAAACAATATGATACCTTAAAATTGTTTGTTTGTGGCCCCGGTAAGGAGTTAAAGGGTCGGCCCCTAAAACACTTTTGTTCAGATGTCTTTAGAACGGTCAACAATTCCTGAACACGTGTTGAACAAAATGTGTTTGTATTTACAAGACCTTTAATTTGATATCAAGAAAAAAGGGCTGGCCCCTAAAATTAGGGGCCAAGAGGGCTCTTAAGTCTTTTTATAATAACTCTTTACTGAAAAATAATTTGTTATTAATTATAGAAGAAAAAATGTTCATCGTACAGCTGTTTATCTATACAGTACCATACCTAAGTCATATGTTGCAAAATTAGGGGTTTCAAGGGGCCAGAAGTCCAAAACTTTGATCATTAATATCTAGAAAAGGAGAAATATTTTGAAAAGCATTGTAGAAGAAAAGTTACTCAAAATAATGTTCTCAACAATATGATACCTTAAAATTTTTTGTTTGTGACCCCCGTAAGGAGTTTAAGGGTCGGCCCCTAAAACACAGTTGTTCGGATATCTCTAGAACGGTTAACAATTCGTGAATACTTTTTGAACAAAATATGTTTATATTTTCAAGACCTTTCATTTGATATCAAGAAAAAGGGGCTGACCCCTAAAATAAGGGGCCGGAAGGGCTACAAAGTCTTTTTATAATAACTTATTTTTTAGCGATACTTCGTTATTAATCATACAAGCAAAAAATAAGAGCTTATTAATTTTAATTTAAAACTGAAATCCTTTTTAAAATCAGACGATGCATTACAGAGATATAGGGGTTTAAAAATTGATATTTCCGGAAATTTTGATTCCACATTCTTGGTTAAGAAAATAATGTTATGTTCAAAGTTAAATTAACTCGTACCTAGAATGATTCGATATTTGTTAAGTCCTTCTTAAACACATTCGTATTTTTTTCTGTTAAGTCGTTCTTGAAATCGGTAAGGTTTTTGTTAATTCGTACTTAAAGTCATTCGGATTTTGTTAAGTCGTACCAAGAATTATTCGATTTTTTATATCTTTTTGTTTTAAAACTCCTGGTATTGGTTTTAGAGCTTTGCTTCTTACAGGAATATCTAGCTTTTCTTTCGACATTAACGGAAGACCACTCGTTGCTTTGCAACGAGCTTTCCTCTAGTTATTATTTTTTTTTTTCCACAAATTTTGTGCACGCGATTTCTCGAAAACTATCCAACCGATTTCAACACTTTTTTCACAGATGATTGGAAGAGATCTGAATTTATTTTGTTTTTAATATTTTTGTCGTCGTCACTTCCGGTACCGATTTATTGCTGATTTTGTAAGTTTTTCGACCCACTTTGTGCACACAAAAACTCAAAAACTATCAGAGATATGGATATGAAATTTTCAGGATAGGTAGACCATAGTTTAAAGTTGGTCCGAATGTTTTTGTTTTTTGCCAGTGGCGCCATTTTTTAGAGCTCGCCATGGCTCGAAAATTGGGTACCAATTTTGACATTCACCCCCCTTTTTTTTTGTTCACAAGATTTCCCAGAGACGGCTAAACAAGTTTTTTTTGAAATTTTCAGGAATGATAGAAAATAATAATATCTGCATTTAGTTATTTAATTTTTTAAAAAAATTCATTTCCTCTTGTCCGTTTCCTGTCCCGCGACAAAAAGCTTGTGACATTGAGATCTCAAAAATGATAAGGACTTGAGCATTCAGACTTTGTAGGATGAAAGACCTATAGTTGTAGATGTCTTCAAACTATTTTGTTTTGTTCGTCATAACTTCCGGTCGTCACCGGAAGCACTTCAAAAACTATTTTTTAAGCATTTAATTTATTTTCACATAGATTTGAAATATAAGTATAAAGCCTTACATATGTCATCAATTCGATGTTAAAGAAACAAAAAAATTCTACTTCCGGTGAGATATCTCAAACATCTCAGATAGCCTTTTTTAAACCAATGTTTTACCCGCGAGATCTCAGAAAGTGCAAGTGATCAATACACGAAACTTACATGGATGATAGAAATTTAACCACTTTTATTTTGTCAACCGTCACTTCCGGTCCTCATCGGAAGGGTTCAAATAGATTAGGTTGTTTGAAAGTTTAACTGTTTTTGTGTGACAATTTTAGTAAAATTGATAAACAATAAAGTATAGTTATCCAGTATTGAAAAAACACAAACTTTTATTTTCACTGAGCACTTCCGTTCGTCCGTTTCCTGTCCAGAGACAAAAAACATTGACTCCACGAGATCTCAAAAACGGTGACGACTTGAACAACCAAACTTTGTGGGATGATAGTCCTATGTATCTGTGTTTACATTATTTTGTGTGATTCGTCGTAACTTCCGGTCGTCACCGGAAGCACCTCAAAATTTTTATCTTAATTTATTTATATTACATGGAATGATTAAATCAGTATAAATTCTTATATATGTTGTCTATACAATGTTAAATAAGCAAACAGATTTTACTTCCGGCAAGATATATCAAATATCTTAGGTAGCTTTCCTTTTTACAGATTTGATACTCGCGAGATTTAGTCACTGTAAGTGATTGAGACACGAAACTTTTATGAATGATAGACATTTGATTAAAAATGTGTTTAACGGGTTTTATTTTGTCAACCGTCACTTCCGGTTCTTACCGGAAGGGTTCAAACAATTCATGTTTTTTAACAAGTTTAACAGACTTTCTTAGGTGTTTCATCTAGCGTGATAAACAGTGATGTTCACTAGGCAAATATACAAGAAATACCAGCTTTTATTTTCATTAATCACTTCCGTTCGTCCGTTTCCGGTCCCGAGACAAAAACCTCGTTTCAACGTGATCTCAGATTTGGCAGAGAGTATCGATATTTCATTGTATCATATAAAACAAATCGGACGGAAGACCTACTCGTTACTCGTAACGAGATCTAGTTTATTTTCTATTATCGTCTTAACATATAGGTTTCAGTTTGCTTCATTTTGCATTTTAATTGTCAATCTAGCAATTTTTAGATTGTTTGAGCGATTGGTTATATCCCCTGCCTTATAGATTCGATTCGCTGTCATTGTACTTATTGTGTCTATCTGAGACATGAGGATGCTTAGTATTGTTGGTGACATTAATAAGGGTTTTATATATCGACCAGGAGACGTACTACTATACAGGTTGCTCCTCTCGGTTCGGTACGTGTTTTGATCGGTAAAGTTCGCTTCTTGCACGTGCGCTTCGATTTGTTGAAGGTACAGTTCGCTTCTTGTCATGTACGGTTAACTAAGAATAGCTTTACTGAATTGCATTTATGCGATGTTTCTGTTTAATATTCGTGCTTTTTCTTGTTTGACTATAATTTCGCGTTTTCCTCCTGAAAAAAAAACTGTTTTAAATGACGTATAAACTAAAATAGTTTCGCATATAAATTATATATTATAATATTATAATTTTAATACTGGTAAATTATACATATGATATAGGCATCGTAAGTCTTCCTCTAAAGGAATATGATATACAAATATTAATGGGGATATACGTCAGGGTTTGCTCTCATCAGGGAGCGTATATACATTGTTAATCAATCCTATTTATATCAGAATAATGCGATGTTCATGCATCTTTTTTTCGCAATGCAACCAGAAACAGACTTTTAAAACAAACGTACCTTCAAAAAATCAATATATATATTTACATAAGTTTACAATATACTTAACATGGAATCAATAGAATATTAGCAACTTTCCAGAATGTATCGATATTTGCAAAAGCTGTCAAATTTCATATGGCATCCAGTTGAATATTTTTGAAAATAAGTTTAAAGCAACATTTGTCTAGCGTGTCATCCTTTGATTAATTGTATTTAATCACGTGATGATCATATAATCAAACAAGAACTGTTGTTAGTTAACATTGCATGCGATCCTTTAAAAATCATACATGTAAAAAATATTTAAATTCAACAGTCCATCTACCCTTTTGCAGTTTTTAGCTCACCTGAGCTGAAAGCTCAAGTGAGCTTTTCTGATCAAAATTTGTCCGTTGTCTGTCGGCGTTGGCGTTGTTGGCGTTGTCGGCGTTGGCGTTGTAAACTTTTCACATTTTCATCTTCTTCTCCAGAACCACTGGGCAGATTTCAACCAAACTTGAATCCCCTTCACCCAGTTATGCTTTGTGCCAAGTTTGGTTGAAATCTGCCCAGTGGTTCTGGAGAAGAAGATGAAAATGTGAAAAGTTTACAACGCCAACGCCGCCAACGCCGACAACGCCAACGACGACAGACAACGGACAAATTTTGATCAGAAAAGCTCACTTGAGCTTTCAGCTCAGGTGAGCTAAAAAGGGGGAAAAAATATATCAAATGTCACATCGCACATAGCTAAAATAATACTATAGATCAACTCCGGGGGATGCTAGACAAAATATAAAAATACTATGACAAGTCTACATATGTATATTTTGGATCAGTTATCTCACCTTGACCAGCATTTTGCTGCGAAAATGTGTTATGTGTATCAGGAAGAGTTTGAATATCTAATCCATATCACATTTGTACATTTTGGTCTCAGCTAATTAGGTAATTTTAAATAAAGATAAATTTGGAATTATTATTGACTTTGGTAATACGTGAATACGTGTCTCGCAGCTGTTTCTTTCCAAGCGTAAACTCGTCGACAGCTCAAATTTATCGGCCATGTTGAATCAAAAAGAGTTACCTACCGTTTTGTACAGCATCTAAAGTCTAATCACACTGGTGCAGGTATTATCAATGGCGATTTTTATAAAATTCGACCACTCATGTGTTCTAGGACTACGGCTATATTGGACGAATTTTATCACAAACAGTAACCTGGTAACAATCATCTGGTTTAACTCTGTCTGTAGGGCATTTTCTGTATCAGCTATTTATATGTGATAATGTGTTATTTTAATGGTCATAATTAAAGAAATAAAATATTTTAATATCTGATAAATAGTTGGAAATAAATAAAACAATTT
>WFKH01003881.1:29894925-29918036 GCA_016163765.1 Magallana hongkongensis | reverse complement strand
TATATAAAGTTCCTTTCTGCGCTCATTTGCAGCTTTAAAAAACAAGAAAAATTCCTTTGCTCAGTTGGCCTTTCTCATTGTACACCGATGTTGTTTACATGATGAGAACTTGCTTAACCTTTCATAAAGGTGATCGTGTGTACCTCGCCTGTCACGAGATAAGCATTTCGCAATTTGTATTCGACGTGCTTGTGAATGTCACCATTGTTCATTTAAAAAAACAAACATTATTTATTAGTTATATTTTCAGCAGATGTTATTATTTCTGATCGTGAAGTTATCTTTCAACTCGAGAAATATAGGTGATAAACAATAGTGCTTGGTATTTAAACAAGTTTTGTTTGATCAACATAATTTTTGTATGCATGAACGTGTTTTGTCATGTATTGTATAAATGTAATAATAAGACCCAGCCATTCTATTTATTTTCATTCATTAAAACATGGTCACAAAACAGTTCGAAATTCACTGTAACTAGTACTGATTCTGAAAAAACCTATAATCGACAAAGCGTCATTTATCACAATAAAAGTATCCAAACTATTATGTTATTAATTATTAGAATATGTCATTTTATTCACTCTTCTTTGATTTCTTTGTTTTATATAATGGTCGACTTTTTATACTCGACACACAGATAAGGACAGTCGAAGAAGTGTTATTGTACCTTTGTACAGGTAAGCCATTTTTCAAGGAATTCTTCGGAATCGCATATATTTTAAATTCCACGAAAATTGATGCTAACGAATATGTACATGAAGAAATCATTACATCAATGCAAACCACATTTACATCGTATGCTACATTTATGAAGTTTAATAAAATGTACTTTTTTCAATGTCTATTCCATGGCCGCACTAGTCTAAAACCAAATTTAAAATAGATGAAGCTTTTGCATATTTCTGTCTTTTGATTTAAAATTCAATTTAAGATTTTTAACTTAAAAGAGTTTTTTATCTATAGAACACGATTCTTTTCCAAAATATTATAAATAAATGGATACATTGTACAATTTATAATCAAAACTTAAAAAGATTTACGAGAAACAATCACATATTCAAATTTAGAATACTGAAATTGTGAATGCCTTCACATGTTTTCTGTGTTGTGTAAATAAACACTACGACTTGTATTTTCTCAAGAATTAATTAGTCGGTGATGTTTGAAAAACAATAGATAATTATCGATTAGATTATGAAGATTTAAGGTTCACAACGTTGTTATCCATATTTCAATTATTTTGTTCCAACAACAGACTGATATTACTTTGCATAACGTTTATCAAACAAGGACAAAGTTTGTGAATTGTTACATATTCTACCTTTTTACATGAATAATATTTTTCATTCATTTTTCAAGATTTTTTTTTTCCTTTTTTTTTGAAAACATTTTGTTTCGAAATGATATCTACCTTGTCTAAATTAGGGGAAAAAATCCTCTACTTCCTCCCATCTATAAAATTTAATTTGAAAATTTACAATGCAGTCAAAACTATATATATATGATCTAAAATTAAAAGATTACTAATGAATTGTCTATAATAAATATGAATACAATCGTTTCACAATGCAGGCAAAACTTAAATGTGTAAAGATGATTCGTGACTTTGCATTAGGATTCGCACTCGCAACTGCTGTTATCTGGAAAAACCAAATAAACTGTTCAGCAATCGGTACGTATTAATGTCATTTATTGGTCAAAAATTAAATGTGCGTTTGCTTCTACACTAAATCGAATTATTGACTATGTTCGTTTTGTTTAATTATTTACAAATTCAGTTCTTCTGATCTTTGTTATAGAGCAATTAATGACAATAACAAAGGATGTAATTTAAATTACTACCGATATGGAGATGTCTGCAAAGGTATTGATTTCAAGAATTTAGTGCAAAGAAGAAAAAAAAAATTACAAAGTCGCCAGTGAAAGTAAACACGCATATATAATCTTTCAATCGATAATGACCAAAAGAAAACATATGTTTAATACTCGGGCAAATTTCTGCGTCGCAAAAATAACATCTTTACATTGTTTTAGTACATATTTTAAATACCTCAATGCACTAATGACAAGGCCTGTCTTTGAATAAACGTACTTTTCGCTGCACTGCCATTTTTTCCATTTTTAAAAATAAAATTGTTTATGGATGCAAGAACATTCTATCCATTTTTCGCGCCATTTTATGGATAAAGCTCATTATGTATTTTTCTTATTTTGAGCCAAAGCGACTGCATGAGCTTGGTTTATGGTGTAGTCAAAGTGAAAAAATCCCTTTTAAATGAAAGTGACTAAAAGTGAAAATCATCCATCAAGGAGGTCAAGTAAGACTAGAGTATAAACATCCGGAAAAACCAAGAAATATTATCTAAAACGTAACTCAAATTCAAAAAGATTTCGGAATTTATAGCTAAGATGTAGATTGGATAACAAAAATTTAGCCAAAAAAAAAAAAAAACATATACATTGAATGATCTAGCATATGAATTTATGGTCTGAGGGAGTTTATTAAAAAAATGACATAAGGTACATGTAGTTATATTTAACTTTTCTTAGATATGTTGATAAATAACAATACGATTATTCTATATCTTTGGGTTCACCTTATCATGTAAGGCCAACAGGTTTTTTTTTCTTTAGTTTAAATTTTACTGTGGCGCAGATTTTTTTTTCACTCTATTAGAACTTTACCTTATTAAAAATTACCCTAACGTCATAATAAAATAGTCAGTTTGTGGCTGATCTTTAGAAGGCACCGTGGATTAATCTTGGCAGAGAAAGACTTTGCTACGGCGGTTTTTTTTTTTTGTACTATGGAGAGTACAATCGGGCTTCTTTACAGTAGAAAGTCACATAAAAATCATCAATTGCCAAATAATTCTTGTAAACTCTCTTTTTGTGTGTGTTTTGTAAATGTTACATGTGAAATAAGTTTCATCCTTGAGCACACCGTTTTGGTCGATTTTGTACACATACATATGTATATAACCAAAGACATAAAGAAGTGTGTCTCCGTTGACAGGTAAAATGTCTTGTTTTAAGAATACATGTAATGATAATCAGTTCAGTATGAAGATTGTGATTACTAAAATAATACAGACAAAGACACAGGAAAATTGACATTATGTTATTGAGTCAAAGAGCTACATATATCACAAAACCAAAAACGCAAAATAGAATATCTAGAATAGTAAAACAATGCAAATACGAATTAACAGCAAGATTTAGGTGACATCATATCCTATAAGCTGAATGCAGGGTAATGATCTATTATTTTAACACGTTAACTGAAACTTATAAGAAAAAAAGAGAGAACAGAGAGAAAAAAAAACCCAAAGCGATAATTATTTATTGCTAACTGATCAAAAAAAAAAACATATCAAATCATTTTCATATTCATTGCGAATTGATTTGTAGATATGTATATGTTATATAATTTTTGTAGAGTGCCCAGTTCGGTTTTTTGGACAAAACTGCTCTGAAATATGTTCATGGCCTAATTACGGAGCTTTATGCAGTAAAGTATGCGAGTGTAAACCATGTCATCATGCAGATGGGTGCAATTTAACTAAAGAAACCATAGGTAGTATAAATGAGGTTACTTAATCAACATTTAGCGCAGAAATTCATCGGAACATTAATTTAGTTTCCATTAATGTACATGCAGAAATTCATTTAATGTCAGTTATTGCTAATTATACATGTAGCATTCAAAAAACAAACTAAATATTTCATTTCCTTTTCACTTAAAATTTATAGCGCAATCATTTAAAGATCGTTTTTGTGGTCTTTTATTGAATAAAATCACGATAAAATACGCTGAAGTAGGTTTACGCTGTTCAGATGTACTAGATATGAAGTATACTGTCACATATATTTATATGCTCTAAATAAAAGCTTATAAACGTAATCATTAACTTAGTGGAGTGCAGACCTAAGACAGAAATACCATCAACATTTGTTTTCTTCTTTTTTTTGGAATATAAAGCGAAAGCCAAAGAAAAATTGGTTGGAAACAATCTCACCACGTCAACTTATTTCATAAGTTTCATGATCATAACCACTGGATCATTTATTGTTGTAATGTTAATCATGATGATATTGTGTACAATATGCAGAATTTCCCCCTTAGCAAATGTAACCAGAGATTTTGAATTAATTTTTTAATACATTAGGAAAATTTTAAGTGTATAGTGTTTTAGTTTATACAAATACTTGTATATCTTGAATATTATAAATTTACCCGATGTCTGATATTAAAAATAACGACTTTAAATGATTTAATAAAAAGTAAACTCTATTAAACAAGCTTTGGTTTCCAAATCATTTCTGATCATTCCTCAACTTTTACATAGCTACATGTATATAAACGATAGAACTATGTTCAGTTACTTTTCTACTGGGGTATTCCATACGACTTATTGTACAAAAGGAATTTAAAAATGAAAATAAAAATCACATACACTAGAAATGTGTATATAGATATTTTTTTTTTCAAGAATTGTTTCAAGATGTAATGTGTTTTCAAAAAAAGGTTCCTTGGACTACTAACTTTGCATGTGCAAAGGTCTTACAGAGTGTATAAAGTTTTCATTATATTTTAGACCAAGGCGCCCTTTCCAAATTACTATTATGGAAAACTTGGGATGATAGATTGAAGTAGATAACAACCTTTGATCATTTTAATGTTAATGCAAATAAGTGATGTCACCATACGATCTACTCCAGTTCGAGGATATGCATGTAGCAACGTAGGGCAAAATTTCGGAACGTTCTGTGTCGAGTCGATGATGTTTGCAAATGAGCTTAGTTTCAGTCTATACTGTTGGATGTCTAAAAGGATATTTACTTACAGTGCGCTGATTGTAAAGAGTGTTTCCTTTTCGTAATTGATGTGTTCATGTGAAATACCTCAGTGCAGCGGAACATAAAAAGTACGCTTATTTGTTTGACATAAATGTCGTGTAACGATAAGCGAAATGCTAGGAATATAGAACGAATATGTCGGTCCTTGAAGATGAAAAAAGACTGTGGTGTTTTTTGTTTTGTTTTGTTTTGTTTTGTTTTTTTTGGTAATCGCATCTCCTTATAATAATTAAAAGTTACGCGTTATCTGATTGGTCTAGGGAGTCACGTATCGAGATGAACAAAACGTCGTGTCTTCTGGGGAATAAAAATCATGGTTCACCCATTCGAAAGTATCGGGATCGTCATTCCATTTGTATGAAAAAATTGAGCTGAGCATAGGACCTAAATAAACATGATTAAACTTAATAAAACATTCAAAAGTTTTTAAATGTCAAAAAAAAAAAACCAAATTCAAATATACACATGTATATGATTTGGATTAATTAAAAAGGGAACATTTAACGTAGAAAGTCAAAGATTTATTACGTTTTTCATATTTTATAATCGCAAAAATATGAGCGTTCGACTTATATTGAATTACGATTAAGATCTAGTTAATGAAAGATGCACACAGGTTAATGAAATCAAACATATAAACATAACAATACCTTTGTTTGATAGGGTGTGTCGGGGCTTTATTGCTTGGTAAACCAAATTCAAAATCATGTTCTACACGGCCATTTTCTATCAAATATGAAAGAGATAAGTATCAATTATCGGAGGTTTGTTCACGACAACTAAAACATATTTAAAATGCTCTCCAAAACAGCATTACACGAGCTCTTGATCTCCTCTTTAAAATGATGCTTAATAAAATATGGGTGTCTGGATTACTTAAGGTATATTGTTTTTTGATATAATAAACAATTCACTATTTTGATATTTTGGATATATATAAATGAACTCTCCTCGGGAATATAAATCTTAATATCTCTCTCATCATCATGCAATAAATGTAAAGCATTAATTATACACGTATAAAAACAGATACAAGTTCTTGGTCTCCATAAACATTAATTAAAAGACCAAAATAAAATGTTATAAAAGAACATTTATTCCATGGTTTGATTTTATACCTGAGTTGTGCAATGTCCTAGATTATTGATTAAACTATTTAACTTCCTTATTAACTTGAATTTTTAAATATGATCAACTTAATATTTTGTTTTACGCAGTTTTGTTTTTAAGATTCTTGTGAAAAGCATAAGTGAACATTTTACTTTGAATTCATTTTATCTAGATCTTAGGTTCAAGACAATTTGAGCGGTCAAAATTTGCTTGAATTACAAAATAGAATATCGGTATATTTTGTTTTGGTTTTGTTTTGGGTTTTTTCTTGGGTTTTTTTTTTTGGGGGGGGGGGGGGGTTTTTTTTGGGGGGGGGGGGGGGGGGGGGGGAGCCAACCAAGGCAATCTCTGAATTTTTTGTTTACCAACAATTGTTTATCAACCAAAGATTTGTTTTGGTACTCAAAGGTCGTTTGGTATAATCGTGGCACAGTAAACATATTGCAGTAGGGAAATATACACTAATAAAGAGGTGTGTCGTATCATTGCCACACTAATGTTAGTTAGAATAATGTCTGTTAAGACGTGTTTTTCTATCAATGTTATGATATAATGACTTGACAGTAATCATATTGTAAGACAAATCCGAACAATGAAAATATTCATTTGAAGTACGTGCAGCAGATGTTAGAGAGCCACTGAAGGCACACGCATTAGATAGAAACAAAAGGCCTATGAAATAACGAAAATACTTTAGAGCTGTAAAATGCCGTAATTTAAACACAGTTATTTCGGTTCTGTTAAAAGTCGCATACTTTATGTTTTTGGAACGACTCTTTTATAACACTGTTAGAGCCATTTAGAGCGAAATTTCGATTGTAAATGTCATTTGTTTAACACTTGTAACACTTATCTTCGTGTTTAAAAATATGAGCCTGATTAATGTATTTTTAAAGGCACGTGTGCCGGTACAATTTATCATAAAACATTATTTTCTTTCCTGCTTTAAACCAGCTATAATCCGATTTAGATATATATAGTGACATAACTACATGAATGAAAATCATTAATACAACATTTGCTACATGTAATAAATATGCCAAGTGGTTTTTCTTAGATTGATAATGATATGATCATTTTTTTTTCTATACAATAAACATAGCGCGACATGGACAGACATAGTATAATCGAGTTAAAAAAAAACCAACAAAACGATGAAAGCAGAAATGTTTATATCAAGAAACGTTTACTCCTAAATAAAAATCAATTTTTGATTATTATAATAAAGCACTGCTTCAAAAACTTACCAACAACGTCCTTAAAAAGTGAAGTATATTGCACTTCAAATATAAAGGTGAGAATTTTGACCTCGAAATCAGACAATGGTGATACATGTAGATGTAGCTCACATGCAAACATGAGTTCAGGTCCACCAGTAACTGCAAAGACATTGCTAGGATTGTCCGGGATGAAACAAGTTCAACAACAACAACAACAACAACAATCAAGCCTTAAGTTGCTGTATATTAAGAATTTTTTTTCGATGATATACATGCAATTTTAGCTTTAGTGATAACTTTCAAATAGCAAAACATACAATACGCAAGAATTTTATTAAGTATTTTTATTGTTAGAAACTGCAAACAGGATGAAAACAAAAAGATGTCCATGTTAACTGCACCTTTGGAAACGTTGTGCCACGCGGACAAAATAAGATCCATTCAAGGTTACTATTTATTACCTAAATGTTTAAAAAAAAAAAGTTCTAAACGTGTAACGCAATACAAGAGAGCAGTGGCTATGGTTTAAAACATAAGAAACATTTCGAAAGAAGAGATTATAAAATTTAATATATCTTCCGGGTTTTTAAGATGAGTAATTAATATTTTCAATTACTAAAATGGTGTGGGAACACTATCCTTTAAATATTTATTTTGGAAAATGATTAAGCTATGACGTTTTTAGTCTGTTTTATATTTTTTCTCACTATAAGAGGTAATTACAAATACATTAAAATAGATAATAAATCTTAAATTAAGATCAACAAATATAACAATTTCCTCAAAAACAGCTTAATAGTTATATAATTTAGTGTTTACATAATGCATAAAAAAAACTTCTTCCTGACTATTTGATTTCGTGCTGTCCAATCTAGACAGGAGAGGGCATGGAGAGAACCTATTTTATATCATTTTAGCACACTAAAGTAAGCTACTTTAAAAATTAACTTGTATTTGGATTTAAAGCTGCATTTTAATATTGTGGTTACTAGTATTTTTAACACACAAGTGTTAGTGTTTATATATCATAAGTTTTGTTCACATTTGTTTATACTTTTCCATTAATGTTTTTTCCTTCTTTTTTAAATCTAAGCATGAAATAACAAAAACATGATTGTCGCCAGAGAGAATCAAATTCGAAAAAAGAAAGCAGTAGGTACAGAAAATTTGAAATATGCATTTATTTTCTATGTAATAAATCATTCATATCAAGAACGTGAGATACTACTAAAAAATTAAAATAACTTTCTTTGCTTCACAATTTCAAAGTGAACTACGAAACTCGTAACATACCTTTCTTATTAATTTGTACTTAAAATTCTACGAAAACATTTAGGAGATCAGCTTTAACAATCTGCAACAACCTTAACTATATAACGCTTAACGTTAATTAGATGAATTCTTTTAAAGAGAAACCCACGTAAGTACCTTTTTTGCTCGACATAACCGCTTCGCGGTTTATAAAGCGTAAACTGCCCTAAACCACTTTATATCGTATGAAAGTAATAAGTATTGAATACAGCACTGTAATAAATAAAGTTTTATCTTCATGATAGATACAACGCCCAAGTCAATCAAAGACGAAATGGAAGATATAAATGCAGAACCTGGAACAACTTTAAATGCAGAGACAATTAGTATTTTTTCTTTTGGATCCGTCATTTTTCTTGTAATACTCTTGGCAATTATTCGAGAAATTGTCCTTTGCTGTCGATTGCCAAGGTTCAATGCCATACCATCAGCCACTTATGATGTTTATGCTGATATTAGTGTCATTGGAAACAGATTATAATAATTTAATGTGTTGCACGCTGCAAAACAATTCAATAGTGCAAATCGACAACTGAGATCCTTACACTCTATAATTAATTTCTTTGATACAGTTTTATTTCACTGATTCAACTTGTTGATTTCATGTGCTCAGACGATGTGACAGAGCTATAGTTTATGTCAGATTACAAATGGGTTATCAAGAATTCATTAATCCCCCATCCTTATGTTTCGTGGAACAGCATAGAAAATGCAAGGAAAATTTGGCTCTGAAAAAAGAATATATGATAAATGTGTACAAATTTGGTTCATGTGGTTCGTTTTTTAATTTCTATTTATTTATCTATTATTTTTTATTTTTTTTTTTTATTGTTTTCTTTGGAAGGGAACGTGCCATTTTCCTCTGAAATTGTTTATGTATTCAAATTCAACGACGTATTGATTTAAAAAGTCCCCTTCGTTTACCAAGATTCACAATAGAAAATATAATAATGTTGTTTAAATTGTGAAAATCTTTGTGAAGGTATTACAGCAAAACTAAAACGACGCAAATCCATGCATGTGATATAATATAATACTGCTGCTTCATTTAGATAATATAAATGAAGAATACTAATTACAGAAAAATGTTAATTATAGGTATTTGCAATGCATAATTTTGTTTAGATTTAAAATTTGAAAAATATTGATTTCCAAACTTTAACTGTTTCTCTCAACGTCGCTATCTAAGGTTATTCAGTCCGTTCCTTCCTAATATACATGCCATTTTAATTTAATTTCTTAAAACAAAACATGCCGTCATAAAAGATCTTTTTTTAAAATTTAATGTGTTTATTTTAATCAAAAAAAGTTAAATGCAATTTTTTGCCAGTTTGATTTTACATTACATTAAAGTTACATTAAAAGGGATTATTATTACTTCCTATTTAACTATTTATTTTCCCAATCGGAGAAATTGTACATGTAATATATAATCATAAATTATAACCTCAGTTGGAAATATATATAACATCAAGTAAACTCACAAACATACTTAGCTGTAGCACGATCTCGGCTCGATATTTTGTTAGTTGACGCACATGCACGTGGTACGAGTAAACCAATGACAACGATCACTTATCCGTACATTTAACGGACATATACTGGTGCACTGTTGAAACCAATTGATATATTGTCACATTTGTCTATAAGTTTCATTTTTACAGTTTATACAGACAAAATTTGGTTGGTATATAATCTTGCAATTAATGTAATTTTAAGCTTATGCTAAACTCGGACTGTTCAGACGGCAAAAACAAAAAATTGGCGTCACAACGATTTTATAGCGCAAACATTCGTGTTGTGCAGAAAAACCGTGAGAGAAACAAAAAGTGATTCAACGTTTGTAGGTATTCATCATTCCACATTTAAAAAAAAAATGGTATTATAACAAAGATTAAAAAATATATCAGTTAATTTAAAACCCAATATTCAGTGTTTCATAGTAAACGGACCCTAGTGAGATTTTGACCGAAAGTCTAAGCTTTGCATAAAATCTCTACCTAAAAAGAATAAACCCGGTTTTAAGATCCCGCCCTAAGAAAAACCGGTCCCAAAAAAGAATTTCCATTCCATTCAATATTTGGAAGCGCTGCAATATTTGTTGTTGCTAAACACATTTGATACAGACGTAAAACGTAAGGTTACAATACCTATCAACGTACTGAAGTACTGACGAGAGTTGATTTTATTGATTATTGTTCATTTTAAAATCAAGATATGTCATGTCGCAAGGCAAGTAGTTTCTCATAGCTATATCTGAATAACAACGCACATTTTTTTCTGATATGAACCACATGTATCAGGCTTTTCCGACAAGAATTCCGAGCTATAGACGGAAAACCCCATATGAATCATGTAGTGTAATTTTTAAAGATAGAACTAACGCCATCAAAATATACGATGCATTATGTCTCAGTAATCGAAATATTTCTGAAAATTGTATATATCCAAGCAATCATTAACTCTGGCGTAGGAATGCAAACTACAAAAATATCTAAATTGTTTGTACCATTTTAAATCTAATAATTTGTGCTTAGATCCAAACACTGTTTAACTTCCGGTTTGCCAGACTAACTGCAAAGGAGAGTTGATTGAAAGCAATTCCCAAGTAAACAGGATGAGTTGAGTTCACGTGATGAATCACGATAGAATTTGAACGTTGTCAGTACATGATGTAGATGTCTCCTGTTCATCTCCATCATAGACAAACACTTAAGAAATATTTTAGGATAAAAGTTGTTTGGAGAGAATAGCAGAACTAATTTAAACCTTTATTCTATGAAAAGGAATTTTAAGTTTAATTAAAATGCTT
Organism: Magallana hongkongensis; assembly: GCA_016163765.1. Taxonomy (NCBI): domain Eukaryota; kingdom Metazoa; phylum Mollusca; class Bivalvia; order Ostreida; family Ostreidae; genus Magallana; species Magallana hongkongensis. The sequence continues at coordinate 29,906,723 of WFKH01003881.1, read as the reverse complement.
AATATATATTGATTTTAAAATTTTTCGCATTAAGAGTTATCGCACCTTTTAATGTGTATTATCAAGAAGTAGAGAGTGCTCTATTTGGTAACGTAATGTTGGTGTCATCATTTGACCAATGAAATTAAACGCGGGAATTCTAGCGACTCTCTTTGTTTAGAAAGACGCGCTAATTCACTTTCTTTCAGGACGCCGCACGGGTAACATCTTTGAATACTGATTCTGTTCCTTCGGACCATTTCTTTAAAAATCCACGACCTCCCCTCCACCTTTCCAGTGTTAACTTTTTTATATTTTCTTTATTTTTCATTTTTTTCCCCTTCTTTTTTTATGCATGTATTTTATTGTAGATGTACATGGCGTTTTCAGACCACAAGGAATTTGTTTGACGAAATTACGTAACCAATTTTCGATTTCAGTTTCTCAATACAGCCAATTAATAAAATTCATATTTGTATATGATTATTGATTACTATTCGGAAATTAATTATAATTACATCATATTAAGATCAAATGCAGAATTGTGACATAATTCAATTAAATTTCAATTGTAGTATTACGTAATATTATTTTATATAATTTTACGCAATATGTTACAATGTTACGTAATAACTAAAGTCACGCTGGTGGCAAAGAGCAACATATACCATGTCTTGTTTTGTTTATATATTATGTATCGAAAGATGGAGGTGATGGTCATACGTCAAGTAAACTACATAGGTTATAGCCCCTTCATACGGAAATCAATTATGGATAAAATTCCATGTTATTTTGACACTTACAAACATTTGAAATTAATGGTATAAGCTAGACATTAGATGGTAATTTGAATATCAATTTTTAATTCTCTCTTGATTAACTGCAAAAATGGCAATTATTGCATGTGTATTTGCAACACTTTAGAAATTAAAACAAAGAGAAAATACTTTGTTTTTGTCCACAAATCAACAAGTATAAAATCTTTACTCTTTATAAAACATAATACATGCAGGCACAGTTAAAATAAAACTTCCTGAACTCTGGTTGATTCATAAAATTATTGAGGTATAATGCAGGAAGCATCAAGTTTGTAAATACAAATATTAAATCGCTGACAAAGATGCATGTAAGAAATATTTGCGGATTAACAATTGCAGTTTTAATGTCGTGGAGACCGAACGTGCCTACATTAGTTGCTACAATAGGTATTTATTTTTTTTTTTTTTATTTTACGTTTGTATGAACTGTTTTAAGTAGAAAAAAGTGTGTAGCATTGTCTAAATATAAACATAAATATAATTCTTTTTTATAAGAATTGCACTATAAGAATTAAGAGTACCACCGTGAAACAGTGAGATTTCATTTCTTGAGAAATGTTTATCATACTGAGATTGCCAAAGCAAAAATCTGAATCGAGATTGTTCTCTGCCAGAATGCAACAGGTATATGAATTTCGATCTTCTTAAGAGACATATTGCTAATTTGAACCACATCTGGAAAAATGGTAATTGTATTTCCATTAATGGTTACATGCAAAATTTCCTATATGTATATTCAAAATACTATATGACTTGCATAGCTTTGAGTGGTGGTGTCATACTAGATATAAGATTATCAAGTAATATTTTTTTATCAAGAAAATTTTAAATATGTATTATGTTAGCATTGCAAGCTTTGCTTTTCCGACCTTGACTTAATTTATGTACAACATAAACGCATCTAATGGACATAATTGCAGACGAAAGGCAAACGAGTCACAATACAATTAATATATTTTAGTCTGATCAATATAAGTATCAATAGAAGTATTTTTTTTATATTTTGTGCCATTGCAATTGTCTATAAAAATGTAACATTTTTAGATCAACCGAGTCAGTCAGGTGACCTATTGCAATTGGTCTTCATCCGTCGTCGGGCGTCGTGTGTTTTTAACTCCTTGGAAACTACAAGGCCAATTATTATCATATTTGGCTTGAGGCTTCTCGAGGATAAGAGAAATATGAGTTGTGAAAGTTATGACCATTCCACCCCTGAGCCTCATTGGCGGGGTCACAAAAAAACCCTAGAAAGGGCCAAATTTTCAAAAATATTCTTTTCTACTCCCATATATACAGTATATATATTTGAGAAAAACTAAATGCATGGTAATGATGTCCATTAAACCTTCTACCAAAATTGTGAAATTCTTGGTCCCTGGCCAGGGGCTCGGGTCCTAGAATGGCAAATATGGACAGATACGAAACATGTTTTAAATCTTATAAAATCTTCTTCTCCACTCCCATATATATTTGAACAAAACTAAATAACAGTTATAATGTCCATGAAGCCTTCTACCTAAATTGTGAAATTCATGACCCTTGTGTCGGGGGTTCAGGTCATAGGGTGGGGCTATTATGACCATTAGTGAAAATGTATTTAGTTTTAAAAAATCTTCTTCTCTTCATGCACATCAGTGGGAGACGAACTGAATGCATGAATCTGATGTTCATGAAGCCCTCCACCAAAATTGCGATATTCATGATCATTAAATTTGGATTAGGGTTTAGACTGCAAAATGAAGCTTTAGGAGGCAAACTTAAGTTTTAATTGTGCATGTTTTTGCGCATTCTAGTCAAATACAGTGAATTTGTATTTTTTATGAAACATTTTTGATCTAATTTATTAAATTTAACACATTTAACAAAATACATATAACAATATTCATTTTTTAAGGAAAGTTTTATTTTTTAAACGATTTTTCTGTTATACGGTATGTGAGAGCTGCCGTTGTGGCTTTAGGACGTTATGATAAAATGCAGCTTTGTAGGAGTAAGTTATAAGAAAAAAACATAAAAGAAAAAGTAAAATTGTACGCTGTTAAAATTTTATACACAGTGTATTGCCATCATTGGGGTTATTTTTTCTAAATTTTTGATTGAATCCATTACACCAACCTACATTTGCAATACTCCAAATATATAACACAATTTGGTGCATTTAATATTTTGTGATGGCCCCAATAAAATCCAGACGGTAGAATTTAGTGTTTTTTTACATATAATGTAGAAAATGATAATGCTAATCACATATAACAATTTGAGGAAAATCGATATTGTAGTATTTTTTTAATCTGCTTCGAAATGCGAAAAATGACAATTTCCTATATATTCCTATGGTAAATGTTTCTGTATCTTAAGACCAAGATAGTCGATTTCCTTGAAACTTCGCAAATAAACTAGAGTTGGTGTGAATTATATATGATTAAAAGCTAAAGAGGTTTTCTACTGTATTTTTTCCGCAAAAAACCCAAATCGGCCTCTTTTGGTCTATCTAAAATCATATAATGAGGGTTTTGTTCAAGGTATAAATTTAGAGTGCATGACTTTGAATATTTTATTTATTAATTCGTGTGCAGATATTGGTCCAATTTTAATTCATTTTTAGCTACCTGTACATTACATGTATTTGATACAATATAAGCATAATCCATTTCATTCCGTTCATGTTCTTAATTCATGTATATTCATTAGCTAAATTTCAAAATGACTAGTACCCTTACTACATAATTGTTTCTTATCGTTTGGCATGTGATAATAAACATTTAGCAGAGAATTTCGCTTGAGCTGTAGGCGGCCGCGGTCTAAAACATCACTAGAAATCTGTTAACAGAACTTCAACAAAAATATATCAGCAATAGTCTATTTTGTTTTTATACAAATCTATTATCAATAATTAAGCAACATATTTACAGAACTATACCATATTCAGAAATAGTTCAATTAATTTACTGTTCATAGCTTGCATATGTTTGAAAAAGAAAAGATCTACAAGACAGGAATACATAAAACATGGGGACCAAATGTAAACATTTTGAGCAATGTTAACTAATGTTTAAACGGTACAATAGTGCTAGTTGAATTTTTTTTATTAGAATACCACATATAAATAAATTTGCATAAGTTTGAAATTATAATACACATTTAATTCATATACATATAAATAACTATGTTTTATATCATAAGATTCGGCCTTAATCAATGATAATTTATCTTTATTATAGGTCTTTAAAATAAATAGCTATTTTTGTATTTGATAGCGCTAATAAAGTTTTTCTTTTAAATAGAAACGACTTATTATAGACAAAAAAGAAGAACAGTAGACAAGATGTCGGAACCTTGAAACAGCTTTAGTTCTGAAAAGATAATAGTTGTCGTTTTTGGATCAGTGATATGCCTTGTAATATTGTTGGCAATTGTTCGAGAAATGTACCAAAGCAGTGGCCAGATACTTGTGAAATACACTGAAGATGTTTATACAGTAATTGGTGACTATAAGAAAAGAATTGCCTGACTCTCTTTGTCTTTGTTTTTCATAAAGTTGATAATGAATTAAGGAGGCTGGGCGGTCAATAAAATAACAATCAGATATGTCGTAAACTTTGACATATGATATTTATGGCCATAAACTAACATTTAGATAAGTGGAAATTCAAATATTTTAGCTTTCAAATTTGATCATTTTCTAACATCTTTTAAAGGAACTTTTCTTCTTAAGGAGATTGAAATAGTCTAAAAATGGTCACGACCGTCGAGGCCTCCTAAAATTATAACTTAAAAAAAAAAAAAAACAGGTCGGATACCCCCTCTTAACAAAAATTGCAAATGATATATATTTACGACAAGGAAATATTTGACTATGTGTTAACTATATAGCAAATCAAAGGTTTGGTAAAAGCTTTTATTTGAAGTAGAAAAAGTTTTTAAAAAAATTTTAAAAATATATCTTACCTAGATGTATAAAAGAAATGTCTTTCAATAATTTTCAATGCTACAAATAAAGTTTCTGAAACCGGAAATACGTAATGAGTATATTTATACCTGCAAATTTTTTTTCTATAAAACTATAGCATGGATAAGAATAATTTAAGATCATGTTTATGTGTCCTAAACGTTTTCCTGTTTCTTACTGCTATATTATCGCACTTGCACAAACCATTCACTGTAGTAGATCGTGCAGTGACAGCATGGACTTCAGAAATTTGAGTGTGTTTCGTGGAAATTGATAAACATTTAAATGACAACACAATGTTACCTTCTTAATATTATCGCTTATTTAGTATGTTGGATATTGTGAGACCGGGGTCTGCAATATGATGCAGACGTTTTGCAATTTTAAGAACGACGTTCGATGTGCACGCGAAGTAAGGCAGCGCTATCTGTGCAAGATAATCCGGATACCTCGACAGTTAATTTAAAGAATATGCCATCTTTTATTTGTTGTTGTAGTTTCTTTTCTTTAATTTTGTTTTCAAACTGATTACCACATAGTATATTTCATGCATTTGAAAGCTCGTGTTACCCTAATGCCTCGATCGGAAAGCAACCTACTGTAAAATTTCGATCGGTATATATACCACAGTATCAGTTTAGGAGCGACCGACAATGATATGGCGATCAAATTCTTTTATGAATTGATGTTGGCTTTTATCTGCATTTTGGTCCTTATCTATCTATTAACAAACTAAAAAGCATTACTTTGAAATTTTAAGAAAATTCCCCTGCTCTGATTGTTTTAACTTCTGTCAATTCTATTATGTCCTTTGAATTTTTGTCTTAATCTGCTTTCAATTGCTGTGTATTTATCAAAAGCGCTTTTCCGAATTGGTACAGACATGATAAAATCAAAATCTAATGTTCCAAAGTACATACTACTAGTCATCAGTATTTTACGTGAATATCTAACAGAGTTGATATTTTGTTAGAAAAAGAAAATATTGCCAAACTGTTTTGTTACATGTAGTTGATATTTTCCAGTGTTTTAGTGTATTAAAAGTACTATTCCGTTGTATGTTTAAATAAAACGATTAAATATAAAACTGGTGCATTTTCCTTTGTTACAAAGCAATAATTCATTTTCCCCTTTGTATAGCTTAAATACTTTAAATTTATATAATTTTATAATATTTTTGTCGGCTCTAATTTCTTATCGAATTAACGTACAATTAATAAACGCATTTTAAATGGTGCTCTCTTCATTATGGCATTTATGTTAAAATCTGTGTAATAGTAAACAACTGCTTTCGACAACGACAGAACATTAGAATAAATAATCGAAAAGATTAAAGTGTTAGGTCACTTAAATTCGATGAGGTGATGAGAGGTTTCCTATTGTATCGATACATGTACAAGTAATATAAGAAATGACATGAAGTTCATTAATAACTAATCACAATGTACTAAGAGTTTACAGATTTTGCATAAAAACATTAGCACGTATAGAATAGTGTACTGAAATGATGTAATAACCAAAACAGGTAACACATAATATTTGAAAATGGACATACAATGGTCATCTGCTCATAAAAACAAATACGTAAGTAATATTGTGAGCGTTAAGTTTATCAGATGTAATTGGTATGCAGTTGGCAATGCATTTATGAATGTTTTCCTCTTTATTACAACAGAGGAAATGTTTTACTCATGTACGAACAAACCGGATGCCTGTTTTAAAATGGTATAAGTATGAATCATGAGCAACTTGTCAAGAGTCATCTACGTGTCGGTTCCCTTATGTAATATTCAGCTGTTTCTGGGAAATGTCAACACTATATTTTTACCTTTTCATTGGGTATTTTGTTTTTTAGAAAATTCTCTTCCTTATGAGAAATAATTCTGGAAAGAAACGTCACATAGGTTAAAAAAAAGAAGGTAACCTATGTGAGCTTATTCTATGTATATGTTTATGTACTTTCCCTCTTTTTCTTAAGAAAATTGATTGTAATTCATACAGAAACTGATAAAACAATCCGCTACGAATGAACATAGCATTCCTTTAGCAACTTTAGGATTTAATTTCTTGCTTCGATCATTGATGTTTTCATCTTATTTTGATGTAAACTTTGCATGCATTTTTTTCTCTTATCGATCAAAAGGTAGGCTACCTTAAGAACACGAACTGAAAATAATCTCCTGTTGCATGCAAATTTAAAAAAAAATAGTTTCTTCATTATCATATTTGAATTATAATTCCTCTTTTGAAATTTACTTCCTAGATACTTTACATCGATTGACTTTTGATACCATTTTATTTCTACCATGTTCAATAATTAATTCCTGTTGCCATCCTTGTGCAACAGGAATTTATGTAAACATTAATAAACAAATCGAACACGAGATAATACATGTACATGTACACAGTGTTACCGTTTGATGGACGTTGCTAGAAAATATTCATAGAACTTGTGTTTTTGGAAGAGAAAACAATTTAGTATTTTTCAGAATTATTTTGTAATGATTTACAATTAGTTTAGACTATAGTTATAATTTGTTCGTCATAACTTCCGGTCGTCACCGGAAGCACTTCAATTTTTTTTTTTTTTGCATCTAATTTATTTCACAGAGAATTGAAATATGAGTATTAATCCTTACATATGTCATCTATCCGATATTAAATAAACAAAAAAATTCTACTTCCGGTGATATCTCAAAAATATCAGATAGCCTTTTTTAAACAAACGTTTTACCCACGAGATCTCAGAAAGTGCAAGTGGTCAAGACACGAAACTTACATGGATGATAGACATTTGATAGAAAATGCATTTAACCGCTTTCATTTTGTCAACTGTCACTTCCGGTCCTCACCGGAAGAGTTCAAACAAATCAAGTTGTTCGAAAGTTTAACTGGTTTTTTTGACAATTTTAGTAAAATTGATAAACAATAAAGTACAAGAAATGCTAACTTTTTTTTTTCACTGACCATTTCCGTTTGTCCGTTTCCTGTCAAGAAGCAAAAAATATTGACTACACGAGATCTCAAAAACGGTGACAACTTGAACAACCAAACTTTGTGGGATGATAGCCCTAAGTATGTATCTGTGTTCACAAAATATTTTGTTTGATTCGTCGTAACTTCTGGTCGTCACCGGAAACACTTAAAAATTATTTTTTTTCTTATTTTATCTATTTTACATGGAATGAGTATATCAGTATAAAATCTAATATAGGTTAACTATACAATGTTAAATAAGCAAACATATTCTACTTCCGGTGAGATATATCAAATATCTAAGGTAGCTTTCCTTTTTACAAATTTGATACCAGCGAGATTTTAGTCACTGTAAGTGATTGAGACACGAATCTTTTATGACTGATAGACAATTGATTGAAGATATGTTTAACGGGTTTTATTTTGTCAACCGTCACTTCCGGTACTCAGCGGAAGGGTTCAAACAATTCATGTTTTTAACAAGTTTAACAGACTTTCTTGGGTGTTTCATCTAGCCTGATAAACAGTGATGTACACTAGGCAAATGTACCAGAAACACCAGCTTTTATTTTCAATAATCATTTCCGTTCGTACGTTTCCGGTCCCGATACAAAAAACCTAGTTTCAACAGGATCTCAGATTTGGCAGATAGTATCGATATTTCATCGTATCATATAAAACAAATCGGACGGAAGACCTACTCGTTACTCGTAACGAGATCTAGTTCAAATACTAATTGTCTACGGAAATTTTTTCGTTTTCTCGATTACGACAAAGAGCACAAAGAGAACAATAACTATCCTGAAATGTTTCCGTATCATTTGATTGTAAATATAACTTTTTATACACTAACTAATACTTGATGTGAAGGGATGCTATGCGATTTGGGTTTTAGATATAATTTTAATCCAGCTGGATTTTATGGAAAAAAACTGTTCTATACTGTGTCCCCCACCTTCTTATGGATGTTCGTGTGCTAAAACATGCGACTGCCCAGTATGTCATTATATTGTAGGATGCATTTTTACTTCCAAGTCCACGGGTATTCATATAGGTAATACATATGCAGATATTTTTTTTTTTTTATAAAAGCCATATTTTCTACAACTTTATGTTAAATACAAATAAAATTGATATTTCAAAATTGGTTAAATTAGACGCACCTCAACAAATCTGCTGAGAAGATTCAAAGTTGATATATAATAGCAAAGGTGGTTTTTATGTGTATATATATAAAAAACATCTACGATTGACAACAAGTAATTAAACGTTTTTAATAAAAGTTGAACAAATTGACTAAATTTTCTTTGAAAGAAATCGTACATGAGAATCATTAAACGCTTTTTAAAATGAGATTGCTTCTGCTAAACTACTCGCGTTTTGTCGGAAAGATCAATCGTGTCTCATTTCTTTAAAGAATATAAAAAGTTGTTGATTGTTTCTATTGTACAGCAAATTGTTAAATAAATAATGAATCGAATTAATAGATTAACTTAAAGAGCAAACGCTTTCTTTTCCGATGAATATTTTCAGGGACTAGATAACACTTAAACGTTACAGCTACTAAGCAAAGCACATCAGTATACAACAGTCAGCAATATACAATAGTCTTGCGTTTTGCTTGTACTAGGCTTAAATTGTAGTTAGGGTTAGCGTTCTCTGTAATATATTATAACTCTTTCTAGAATAAAAATGACTACATAACGTATATAGATATACATTTACATAATATACAGCGGATGAAAATGCAGAACCACATGGAAACATGGTCTCTCAAAGTGTTTCCACTAACTTAATTATCATATTGATTGGAGTTATGATCACTCTGGCCTTACTAATATCAATCTTATATGCAATCCGCGGACAGTGTACTTCAAAATATGTCAACAGTATGTGTAACAGAAAGGTTGAAGATGATTTCCAGGAAACCGAGTCTGTTTATCATGAAATGGATTAGACAAAAATAGACAAAGCTGAAGATATGTTCCATTTTCGTTCAGTAAATCTTATTGACAAACGATTGAAGGGATCCATGGGTTTTTTTATAATTCAAGACTTGCGATGCATTTTGTTGTAATAATGATTGCTATGGAGTAGGCTGCTTTTGAGACATTACACAGTCAAGATCAGATGGAAAGAATGACAAAAATTAAGATTAAATAGAACACAACTTTAAAAGATACTATCAATATGTTATTCAATAAATGTTATGTCAAATCATTTCGTTTTGTTGTACCGATCAAATATTTTTTTATTCAATTTGTAGGTTTACACAGGATTTAAATCATTCAAATTATTTTATCTTGTTTATTAAAATGAATTTCCATGGTATGATATTTTCTTAACTACAATCCGTAGACCCTAGTATGAAATCACTTGCGTATATGTGAATGAATGGTTTTTTGTGTTAAAAAAATTGATTAATGAATACAGGTAAACGCTGGAATTTTATAGTATCTCATTATTGTATTCATGATTAAGAAACGACTCAGCACAATGTAAAACTCATATGCACAAGTAACCAAAGCATATGTTATATCACTTCTGACTATTTGCAAACCGTTTTTTTTTTTTCATTCTATGAAATATATCGAACAGTTACAAAATGACTGGTGTTAATTTAATCTCTTGTTTTATAAAGGAAAATTAAACAGAACAAGTCTGCTCCAGATTCCCGTTATCTGTTAATATCTATCATAGAAATCTTTCATACTGGGCAAAATTGTTCTCAGGCCCAGAAAATAAAATTGTTCATATAGTGAGTCAACAAAATTGCTGATATACTGTACAAATATTTGTTGACTCAACTCAAACTCTGTTTTTTCATATGTATGGAATTTTTGAATTAGTCTGTTCTCCTTGAACATTTGTACTTTTTTCTCATTTTTTCTCTAAATTGTGTTGTACATGTACCTCTGACACCATATCTGCACCTGTAAATATTTGTATATATGTACCTCAAGTACCGTCACGTTGACGGTTTGAGTGAAATAAATTGAATTGGATAAATTGAATTGAATTGAGATGTTGATGTCTGACGCTATTACGCGGGTATGATAAGGCAACTCTCATCAATCTATTAAGTAAATATTCCTCTGATCAATATGACGTCACAATAAGCAGCATGCTGTCATATTTTACTCAATAAACCTGTCATTTTCAACTTTTCTTTTGTCCAAATTATAAAAACTACAGGTGTAAACTATAGCTAGAAACTCTACTTGCTGAATATATCTTCGATTTCTCTGTATTACGTATCATATTTATCGATGACGTCACAAGCATGTTTAATAGCGAGCGCAGCTCGCCTGCGCGCAGCGCCGGCGCAAAGCGAACTCTACCTGCAAGGCGTGTGTGAATAGAAAATTCGGACTAGTTGCACATTCATTCAACGGATTTTTTTGGCGACAGTAAATCGGACCAGTAACGCATTGTTTTAATCGTCCCAGTAGTTCCCTGTAATTATGGCAATTTGTATCACTTCACACTCTCACGAGAATCAGCAAGACAATAAAAACAATAACGATGTATACGACATACAGTCAATGTTACCTCTAAAGTTCACCTCGGTACACTCTCAATCAAAAGTAATCGAGTGACGTCACAAAGGTTTGCACATTGATTCGATAGATTTTTTCGGCGTCAGTAAATTTTGACCCACAATTCATAGTACCAATGGTTTCCAGCCTCACATTCTCGCGAGAATCAAAGTAAAACTTTTGAGAAGCATATAGGATGTGTAATTTTAAGAAAATCATGCTTTTTAAGTAAATAAAACAGTATAATTCGCTTACTTTTATTTCTCAGGGGAGTTTTAAAGAGTCAGACGACATTTAACCAACGCGAACTTTGACGTCACAATAAGGGGAAATTACTCTACCTGAAGTTATTGTAAATCTGCTAAAATTACCAAAATCCTCTCAAAATCTTGCAAAGCTAAAGAATGAGGACATTTCTTCAGATATAGGAAACAGTTGTAACTTGCACTCATTTGGATGAATGCTCACATTTATTTTATTCAAGGTAATTTCCAGGAACGTACGCGTAGCATTGTTTTTTTAAAGGGGGGGGGGTGG
>WFKH01003881.1:29866401-29880903 GCA_016163765.1 Magallana hongkongensis | reverse complement strand
TCTCTCTCTCTCTCTCTCTCTCTCTCTCTCTCTCTCTATTTCTCTGTTCAATAAGATATATGCAGATTAAAAAATTAAACAAAACATTTGTTTCTCAAAGTAAATAGGAACATACAATGAAAGAACAGAACTGTACAGGTAAATGTACAACTTAAACTGGACATACTTTTCACACATCTACTCCTCTGGTCCACTTTCATCACTTTCGCTGGAGCTGTCAGAGTCATCTACCAGTGTGGCGTCATCAACAAACTCCCCCCAGTCTTGCACTCCCAGTTTCTTGTCTCTTTGGTGGCGAGCAAATCCAAGATACCAAAGGATGGCAGCAACATGGGAACACATACCCACAACACGAGCACCAGCCCTGCACTTGCAGTACCAAGCTTTGACTTCACCCTCATCATACTGTATCCAGAGTAGGTAGGATCTTGATGACACGTGACGACTCTGTAGTTTTACACGAAGAAGGCCTGGCTCCTCTCTGTGGACTTGGATGGTGCAGTCTCCCTCTACATGTTCTTGGGGGTAGGATGGTGATAGACGCAGTTGGTATACACCGTATGTGATGGATCTAAGTTGTTCCTCATCCATGTTTGGAAAGTCCATTAAGTCATCAATCTCTTTCCAGCATACTGATCGTCTGTCTAGATGGTTTTCTTCTATATGGTGCTGAAGGGTATTCACCTGCTTGGAGAGAAAAACCATCTTTGCACCTAGGGCCTGGTCTTCTTCAGTGTCTTCACTAGCAAGGGGTTTTAGGTATCTGAATTAAAGTAAAATGGTAGTGAGTAATGAGTATATTATGTGTGTATTTTTTAACTAAACTGTTTCAAAAAATACAAGGCCTAAAAGTTATAAGGAAAAAAATCCCTTATCTATTTGATATAACTGTATTACATGTTCATGATAGCAAAATAATAGAAATACATGTACAGATGTTGCTCAAATTTTAAAACATTTATTTAAAGATTTAAAATCTAGAAAGTTTGAGTTTTGATTTCATCAATAGAAGACCATGTAGATCTTTATATACTGTATTCATCTCTATATTTTTATATTATTTGGTAATAACTTGCCTATTGCAAATGGCACATACAATCCTGACAAAGTCACCAATGTAGGGAATTTGACTAGAAGGTAGAATATGTCTTAGATAACGCCATTGCTTGATCCTAGCGTTGGCAGACTCAACAACCCAACGTATCTGTGAAACATAATATGAAACTTATAGTCATAATAATTAAGATATTTCTTTCTTTTTATTACTTAAACATGAAGTATTCTATTTAGATTAGCAGGTTATGCACGTGCATTAATTTATTTTACAAATATATCTTTTTTTGAAAGATATATTAATACTAATAGAAGTCCATACCTTTGTCACTAATCGACTGGTGTTTGCATTTTCTGTCGACATCTGCTTTTCTCCTTTGGTCAGGAATGATGGCATTTTGGCATTAATTCCCAACTGCTCCAGACAGTCCAGGGAATCCCTAAATCCACGGTCAACCACAAATATGTCCTCCTCCTGTACCCAGCTCCGGATGTCCTCAAGGTTGCTGTGCATTATGTGGTTTAGGATTGTGGCGTCATTGTTTCTAGCAATGTAGGGGCCCAGTACTGACACAAAGTAACCTGTTGTGGATACAATAATCATTGGCTTCACCAGGGGCCGTCCTTTGTGGAGACTGAATGGCTGTCGCTGAAACTTGAAATTGCCACTTTTGTGTATATATATATATAAGTTCCATCAAGGACAAGTATTGCTGGCTTGGAAACTGTATCACCAAGAATTGTCTGGGCCAGAGGTCTTGTGTGCTCCTGAATTATCTGTTCCCTGGTAATATGTCCAAATCCCAGATTTTCAGCTACAAATCCACCATTCATCAGTGCTGTCCGTATTGATTTCACACCTCTATGAACACTGGATTTGGATATGTTGAATAGGGTGGACAGAATTCGGTTTGACTCCCCTCCTCTTAATTTCATTAAAAATATGGCCAAGGTTGTCCGCACTGTTCTAACTGGTGTGACCTTCACTTTCCCCTCTACATACGTCAGTAAGTCCTTAAAGGCGGATTTTGATATTCCAAGCAGACTTTGGTAATCTTTTGAAGCAAGGTTCCCGCTGCTGTCAAAGTCTAATCTAGTCCTCTCCTTCTTTAAAACCTCATTCCGCAAAAACTTAACTAGTTCTATGATTCCTGTCTTATTAAACAAAGTAGAATCCGATAAAGGATTGAGATCTTCTATGTTTTGTTGTAGGTGGTTTGGACAGCAGCGAGCTCCAGCAGGGATGATGACCTCTTTAGTAATGAAGATGTGATGTCTTACACCTACTGGGACTATGACCAGCTTTGGACCTTGGCACTTGCACATGCAGCATGAAGCGTGTCCTCTAGAAGTACAGGGGAACGGTAGAGGAATGGATGGAGGACTGAATGAAGGAGCTTCAGTGGATTGCGATGGAACCTGCTGTACCCTGCTGGGCATACTGGTTTTCTTTTTGATGTGATGCTGGCACATACATCTGCATTTGTTACAGAGAAAGTCACTGTTTGATGGAGTCCTTCCTGTTAATTTGGCAATAAAAGCTCTATTTCTAGATGATATCATGTGCCTATCCTTCTGTCTTACTCTTTGAGGACAGTTGAAACAGCTATAGTGTTTCTGACCAGAACCTGGCATTTCTGAAATATTTATTTTGATAAAATACAATGTTAAGGGATAATATGAAAACACGCAGTCATGTTTTATACGCTGTCTAAAGTCTCTGCTTCCACCATTTTTTTTCCTTAATATTTTGATTATCAATCAATCATAATATCTTTGTTACCAAATTACCAATAGGTCCATTAACTGAAATGAAAAAGTCCAGATTTTTTGTTCTTAAACGCCCCTTCTTCTGTTTAGAGTTTTAATAAACAACCAAAATAAGAAAGTCTATGGGGATTTTGCATTGCAAACAAAATGAAGAGTACCCAGATGAGAACATTGAAAAAGTGTGCAAGGTGTCCCGAATACTTTGGAATGAAGAAAGATGTAAACATTTCCAACTATTTATTTGTTTTCTTTCATGTTAATTTTTTCATGAAAAAATAGTGAAGTATCATATTGTGAATGACAAAATTATAATTTCCCCCTTGTTTCAATTGCCAGGTATGTGTACCGGTATTCTCTTTAAAATTCATAAAAAATGGCTGGAAACAGTAACCTGAGACGGACTATAAAATATTTACGAGAATATGCAAATCATTTGTTAATTTGTGAATTTTATGTAGCTTAACAATAACGATAAAGAAAAAAAAATGGGGAGGGGGGTGGTTCACCATATGCTGTTATTTTGATTAAAGTGTAAGTTTTCTTTTTTTTAAATTGATAAATATTTCCTGTTGTTAAGTTTATTTCCACAATATTGAATAAAGATAATTGTTGTATAAAGAAATTCATTTGCATTGGGTTTTTTTTATAATAGTTAAAATTTTGGATCCGCACCTGTAAGCCTATAGCTTTCAATTCGAGTTATTGCCCTTTATTGAAATAGGAAAATAAATAAACAACAAACGTTTATATCACATAGAAAACAAGGTATGATTAAAATTAACAAACAACAATGGTCTCTATGTCTTCTTTATCTGAATTAGTCATTGAAATCTTTTATATCATTCTTTTGTATTAGTTTTATGTCTTTTACGTGAACAAAAAGTGAAAAAAACTTTTTTTCTTTCTAATATAAAAAGTTCATATAGTTTTTATTACCGCTGATATAGAGTTGTCAATGCATCAATATTTTCAATGTAAATAGAAGGTTAGCCTATTAATTTTATCGACGAATTACAAATGGACAAGAAAATAAAGAGTACAAGTATATATCGTATAGGCCTACTACGGTGCATAGTCCTATACATGATAAATCATGACGTGTTGGTGTGTATATGGACGTTATGAACTTGTACGAAGCACAGACAATAAACCGTCTGTTATAAAATTATACATGCCTACTATATATGTATACACTCTAGGACTGATATTAACAAACAAAAAAGTAAATAAGCCAGGTAGAAAACCGACATAAATCCCTGAGTGCTGAAATTGTGAACATAGTGACGTGACTTTTCTATTCTCAAGTTTGTTTATTTACAGTATATTTATTAAAAGTGTTACAGAATTAAATAAAATTTTAATTATAGAACAAATGATCGATAGGATAATAAAAAAAAACCACTCACCTTCAGCTAAATATGAATCCAGTAAAAAGGTTTGCTTGATTTTCTTGTATTCGTTACATAACGCTATTCTTTTGATCTTGACAGGTTCCAGACGACAACTTTGATGTTGCCGCGAATGTTGTATTTATTTTTTTTCCGATATGATCGCATTGTTTACGGCTTAATATTTTAAATGTAATATATTCAATTGATGCTATATTTTTATTTTCTGTAATAAAATTGAGCCGTAATAAATGCGCTCTTGGTGAATTTTACGACTGAATTGAGTAAAACTTCTAGATTTTGCCGGAAAATGTTGAACCGGGTAGGGTTTGGGCAATTAGTGTTCATTTGAAAACATCCGGTGAAATGAAACTAGTGCATAATTTGATTTGGACTCTGATATAGATTGAAAATATGCCTTTAGAAATGTTCTAAATCTTTGTGTAATTTTTTCAAATTTACTAGGCCAAATGGGGCATGTTGTGGACCGAGTTCTTTTTGTTCCGGGAGGGTAAATATTGGTTTTCAGTATTCTAAGCACTAATTGAAATCTGAGTAAAAAGGTTTTCACTAAAAATTGATATTATACGATACACAGAAGAGGAATGTTTACATAATTTTCATAATGAACAAGCAACATCAATATTTTTTGGAAGTCTGCCTCTAATTAACAATATTCCTTGTAGATAAAAAGTAACTTAAAACTTCAATTACTATCATTAAAATTTCAATAATATGAAATTAAGCATATGATGCTATAGAAAAAAGTTTAACGATTACACAATGTTTACGACAATGGAGGGATTCTAACTATTGAATAACAATAGCATATTAATAAGATATCTAAAAATATGGAATCTATTATGTCATTTTGGTTGTTTTCTACCTGCAATGAAAAGCAATTTAACGAATTAATCAATTTATCTTTATTTAGGAACAATTCAAATACAGCTGCGTTAGATAGAGCAATGCCCATTATTTTCAATTTAAAACTTTAATAAGTATTTGATGTAGAAATAATAATTATGATGTTTGAATACAGAGTCTGTTTAAATACAGAGTATTTGGTGACAATATTTAATCAAGAATGTGAGGACAGAATATGTTTAAGTAGAATTCTGTACGCAAGATTGAAAAAATGTTGCTGCAATTTATAGAACAAAACTGTCAATATCTGATGTATCCCTGTATTCATGTTTTAAACTTGTTCTTTGAAATTAAAAAAAAATAATTAAAAACATCATTATTCTGTGTTTATCAAACATTGCCAAAGTCAGGGGTCGTTTGCATAAAATTCTTAAAAATTTTCTTTGATGTATGCTTAACTTTCTTAAGAATATTCTTAACTATGCAAGATGCTTAACTTCCATTGCATAAAAGCTCTAAACAACATGCTTATATAGTTATTCTTAGTTAAGCATATCTACTTAAGTATATTGTTGCTATGTCAACATACTTTAGTTCTGCTTTCTCATTCATGTAAATATTAATTGATTATGATTTTAAAAATATGTTTTATTAAAATGCATGCATAATATGTGTGTATAAAAATTTCAAGGTTCTCACTCTTTAACCTACTAGTATCTTATTTTAATAAATATACATTAAAATTGATAATAATTACAGTGCCGCTCATCGGTAGGTATAAAGAACATACTTTTATAGGTACATAAAAAAACTGTATAATATATATGAATCTAAGGATGATATTTTCATTTATACTCTAATTGTATTTTGAAATTGATGACTCGTCAAACAATGTCGAAACTTTTTCCAACTTTTTTTCTCATTAACAAGTACATAAAAGTATGATGTGATTTAAGGAATAAGGAATCATTCTTTAAGTATTATGAGGTTATAATTTCGGTCGGGGCGTGGTCAAATCCAATAAATCCCGAAGGGCTTTATGATAGATTTGACCACGCTCCGACCGAAATTATCACCTCACAATATTCAAAGAATGATTCATTATTACTTATATTTACATTATTTCCAATTTGTACACTTTAAAACAGCATTATTTAAAATCACTATTTTTTCGCGTAGCACATGCTATGTATTACTGCGCGGCGCAGCCAATACCGCCTCTCGGTTATGCTATAAGACACGCCCATTTTGTGTCACTCATGTTTTATGAAGGTATTGGGTTTTAGGGTTCAAAATTGATTCGTAATGTTATCACAGGCAAAGACAGTTGAAATTGTAAATATAAAACTTTAACATACCGTATGCATATCATATATCATATGCAAAATCGTACATGTATTGTCCAACTTGAATTGACTTTTCGTTGTAAACAGTCAGAGGCGTATATACATTAAAATCATCTTTTTATCAATTTTAAAATTTAGCATTCAGATACCGGTAGATTCTACAAAATAAATAATGTAAGTCAGATTTGGAAGTTTTAACGGTTAAATCAAATCCTCCTTAAAATGGGTGGCATGATACTTGTTCTTGATTATCAGCAACAATTCAAATATGAAAATGGTATTGTAAGGAACAGTGTGCAAATTATTGTAATGAAATATAAAGAGTGATTCTAATCCAACTTTACAGAAAATCTTACATATGATAGAATTAATATTCATATTAAACACAAATTCAAGTTTGGAGTTATTAGCGATAGTGCTTATATAGCTAAGATGCAAGTACATGCAAAGCTTTGAATCATGAAATCGCCAATTACTTTTAATCCAATTGTATGCCCCGCTTTTAATATAATTCTTAAGGAGAAACGCAAAACACATCGTACTAAACATTCAGTATGCATCTATTTCAATATTGTAAAACGTGTTATCATTCGATAAAAACTTCATTTATTAGACATTGAGTTATAGTTAAAAGTCACAATGAGCTTTACAGAAAATGAGAACGGCTTCATTGCTTGCAAACTCGTCGTCTGTTGCACCGGCGTTTAATAAGGGCGTCGTATATGCTGTTTCTTCTATCAGACTTTATACTAGGAGCTACAAATGGAAACAAAGATAAAATCAGGTAATACACATGTAACTACAGACCGTGAATTGAATGTTGTCATTTTCTCATCACTTTATAAATGATTTATATAGGAATTAATTACTTTATATTATTTTATCCTTTTCCATCCATTGTCGTTTAAAACTCATTGCTAACTTATACAATTGGAAATTCTTAACCATCGACTTACTGACATGAGTTTGGTACTTTAATGGTCAAATAACTATCAAATCATCTTGGTTGCTTTTTATTTTAAAACGTCAAACTATTAAAAATGTAACTCTTGGTTTTGACATATACACCCTATCTTATTCATTTTTTGTTGCGTAAGTACTACATTGCATTGTTTGCAAACAAATGAACACTGAATCATCCTCTTACATGGGCGTTTCTTTGGAAGGTCGTATATACTGCCTCTTCTCTCTTTCCTTATTGTAGGAGCTATAACTGAACAAGACAATACAGAATTAACATCACGGTGGCCCTCCAAAATATGAAAAATATGAAAATAAATGATTCAGCTTGTATTTCATGAACCTAATCAATGATTAAAATATGAATAACAACAGAATAGATGAAAAGTGAATAAATGATAACTCAAATTACTGTATTACTCAGAAACAATAATTTACCACTGAAACTAATTAACTGGCATCTGTAACACTGTTTTAAAAGTAAGACGTGATGAGAATTTTAGTTTGATTCTTAAATAAATAGTAAAATAAGCATGTACAGTAGCAATGATGTTCTCCGAATTTGTCGATGTTAATTATTACCAAAATCTATTGTTTTACAAGCAGATGTAGTTATTTAAGATATAATATTCTTATTTTTAAGATATAAGATATATTTCCAATACCAATTGATACCGTATCCTTTATATTATCCTTCTAGTTTGATAATTGAATGATCATCTATAAATTGACTGATTCTGTAGATCTTCCTAGTACAAGTTTCGTTTAGAACAGTGTTCCGGTATATATCACCGCTACATGCTCAACACTTACAATTACTCGCATAATATTTACTTTAGATTTAAAGCACGATTTATTCCCGACCACCTAAAACGTTCTTTTTAAAAGTTCTAATCTTACATATTTCCACACTCACTTGAACAGCGTAGCAGCAACATCAATATCTAGGTAAAATTTTTCAGCGATCATTCTATAACTGTATATAATTTTTGACTGCTTTGAATGGGGAAAGGATAACAATTTATTTTCAATCAGATTTTGGTCATTTGAATATTTATATTAAATTATTTACTAAACATAAACTTACATTTTAGTCTAGATAGCAGTTTAGAAATCCTTATTCCCTCAGAGACAATGCATATTAGCGTCAAAATCAAAAGACATATACTTAAATATCTCATACTGGTTGATAGAAGTGTCGATTTATTAAATAAAAGAGTGTCGATGTGAACGGATTAAATATACCTGTGCGTGGAAAACCAGTCTTGACTTTCGTCATTGCACATCTATCTTGTTTTACGAGTCATTTGTTCAAGGTATCCAAAAAAATAAAATAACGAGGAAGGTGAAACAAGAGGCCTATGGGCAAAATGGCTTTACTTTGACCCAAGTATATAAACAAATTTAAAGCAAATAAAATAAAGAACGTGAAAAAATGATCAAATATACTAAAAAGGGCATCACATTATACAGAAATATTACGTACGTTTTATGATTTTAGATAAATGGAGTAATTGACCAAAATGTGTCTCCATTCTCGTTTCCTTCGATAATCATATTTGAAAAAAAAAGAACTTATATTCATACAGAAAAACTTGCTCAGAAGTAATCCTAGTGATATTTGAATTTATGTTCTTTAAAACTTAATATGTACTTAAGTTTAATAGGATATATTGATGCAAAATGAAAATTGTAGAGAGAATAAACAAGATTTTATTATACCCATGGACCTTTTAAGTGTGGAGCACATGGCTCAGTGGTCATGGGCGTTAGGCCAGTAACCGAAAGGTCGCTGGTTCAAACCCCGCTGTGGTTACTTGATGTTGCGTGTTGTGCACTTAGAAAAAGCACTTTATCTACATTGTCTCAGTCCATCCAGCTGAAATTGGGTAAGGCTTACCCTGGGGGGGTTAACCTGCGATGGACTGGTGTCCCATCCACGGGGAGTCAATGACTCTCATCCGCTTAGCACCACGGAAACCGGGGATTAGCACCGGTCTTATGCGCCTTCATGGCACGGAGAAGGATTTAACTAATTTAACATGGACCTTATAAGTGACTTCTACTGTAATGGATTGATTCAATATTACTCATTAGTTATTGCATCTAAAATTTTCATAAAAATGTTTTTGTGGAATTATATGTATGATAAATATGTGGATGGTACATTTTTTCCGTTCTGGTACCCCCAGGGTTTTATCTATAAACAAATTTAAACTTTCATATGCAAGCTTTTGTGCAAAATAATATGTATATAAAATGTCTTATTTCTGAAAAAAACATTTCCATCTTAATCTAGGGAATCAATATTGAACTTCTATTAAACAGCTTGTTTCCATATAATCCCACAACAGCTATTCATCAAAAGTTGTTTTCTATATCATATAAATCTGTTAAAGGATCATGGTCAAGATTTTGGTCAAAATGTATTTTTTTTTTATTTTTAATGTTAACAATGCTCCAGTAAGGCATTTTTAATAGTCAACCAAAATTTGAGAGTCAGTCGTTAAGTTATAAGCGAGATACACAGCTCACAATTCTTTGTTATGTCAACAGAGCTCAAGCCATGTTTTTAATTGTTTACATTTTGAATGTTGAAAAGAATATTCCAGGTGAAAAAAAATAAGATTTGACCAAAATCGTGATCATGCCACTTTAAATGTTGACGACTAATTTCGGTCCCTGTTTGATGGTTTAAAAAATAAATTTACAGCTTGTTCTAATATCAGTTGAAACAATCAATGCATCGGCCATCCTCAAATGACATCCTGTGCATAAAATTAAACCCCCCCCCCCTCCTCTTAAATAGACTTTAAAATGTTTACATACATGTTTGCTTCCCTATCAATTTTCCAAAAACGGTCCCATTTTTTACGCATATTTTTTATGTAAATGTTTAATTGATCACTACCATCTCCCTACATACACACAAAATGTGACTCTTTTCTCGCCTCTGATTCTTCAATTCGGGTTAAGTTATGGACTTTAAAATTTAGCTTCCATCAATATTGTTTATTCTTCTTTTACACAAACATACACATTGCAGTCTTTATATTCTTCAGAAAAATTACGTTTGCTTATAAATCCACACTACACCCAAATATAACCTATTGTGACCTTAAGGATTACAATATAAGATACAATAATATTTCAAAGATTTTATATGAACTTTTGTAATGGACATTGAACCACAATTTGATTCCATTTATGACCCATAAGTAAGCTTATGTAAAAGTGTTGATATTACTGGCTATAATTATAGTTTCTTGAGAAAATAATTTCTGAAATACCCCACCTTATTTGAATTTTTTCTTACCTACTCTGATTGAAACAAAATGACGTTGTCAACTTGTTTAAAAAGATTCTATATCTAGTGCTCTTTCAGCTACCACTAATTTTAATATACGCATATGATTCGCTCATATTTACTTTTAAATTTAAGTAACGTGAATTATTACAAAAGTTGTATTTTATTGCAAGTTCAATTTTTCAATATTTTGCTTATATTGTCTAAATGTCAACGCAAACAGATTAAATACCTTCTTTGATAAATTGCATTTCCTTTTCCATCTATTACACAAACTATTTGTTATAATTTGTCATTTGTTTAACGTAACAAAAATCATATGGGTCTCAAATCAGAAACATTAGGCAATTTACTTCCCGTATTTATGTAAAAAAATTCAATGTTAAATAAGATTTTAAAAAACCATTTTTTCTTCATGAATCTCGAATGAAGCACCAAAGAAAGCATTTCACTGTTTATATTTACAACTGTTTTTTAATCATTTAATCAAATATTCATAAAAAGTGAGTTAAAGTACGTAAATTATCATTGATGTCGATAAGAACGTTATACAAAAGGAACAGCCAATTTTCCATATATATGCAGATTACCATGGTAAATATAGCTACTTGGAAGTCTGAAGTCAGTCTTTGCAAGTCCGTGGAGTTGTGCTCTCAATATAGCTTTAGTTGTTGATCGATCAAGAAATAATCCTTACAAAGACATTCTTAAGCAGATTGCTCTGTCATTTCACTGGATCGCGTATATTTCTGTAATATCATGCATGTATAAAATCAAACTTAAACTACACATGGTGAAATACATTTTGTTTATAGCAAACTGGACATTTCTTCCCTTAAGGATACCAAAATAAAATGCCTTTTAAATTATTAGATGGCGCTCAATATCTAAGGTATGCTGAACGTAGTGCTTATAACCGAGATTTACATGCAATGATCTCCCTTAAGACTACCAGTGTAAACCTAAAAAAATAATATGGGCTTGTACATGTACACAGTGGTTTTAGTTGACATTTTGCAATTTAAGACAAAATGATGACTGTAGCTTTCTTTAAATTCCTCTTTATTTAAAATCTATTGACATAAAATATAACGCCGCCATCAATATAATTATAACTAGAGCTGAAGCAACAGTGGCGGTGTCAGTGTAAAACATTAATGTGTATGTATATGCAAATATCAAAATTTATTTAATCTTTCAAGATGAATTTGCCTATAACAAGTCGAATGCACATTAAACAAGAGTAAAAAGTTAATACTATATACGATTTTGGGGAATTACAAAAATCAAAGGTTCCCGTTCCTTTGACATATTTGACATTGATAAATGAAGAGTTATAGGCTGTTGTTGACTAAATGACTCTCGATTAATTAATGCAACATATGCTCATCATTGTCAAACATTATTTGAATTCATTCGACTTTAAATCGAATAAGGAATCCCATTCCGGATCATTGCGAAAACCTGTTAGCCAGCTATTCGACGCCAAAAGTTCTTTTTCCTTTTTTTAGGGATATATATATAACCATACAAACACTAAGAAAGCACAGGCCTTGACGGCCTTTATCACAAGATGTTGTATTTGTATACCTAGTGTAGATTTTGACATTCAAGGTGAACAACGTACTTTTATTCCCAAATGCACAATGCTAGATTATATCTTGTTTAGCAAAATTTTTGTAAGTAACCTTATTAGTTACAGAATTTTCGAAGAGGGTCTAATACATGTACCAATTACATCAGATCACTTGCCAGTGCTTGCTGAATTTAAATTCTCATGTACACATCAGTTTTTGAACCGCTCGAACGCAAAATTTCCAGCTTGGCATAAAGCTTCTGTAGACGCTATTGTAGCCTACAGGACAAGTATGCACCACGTGTTAGACGAATTACTGTCCCGTCAAGTACAAACACTGTCCGACATGAACGCTTTGTATGATGATCTCGTCTCAACACTTAGAAAGTCAGCCACACATAACATTCCGCATTCTAGCTACAATCCCCATACCCGTCCTGGATGGACAAAGGATGTAAAGCATCTCCACACTAAAGAGCGAGAAATGCGCCGGACTTGGCTAGCGGAAGGTAGACCAAGGGGCATGATCTTTGAATCCTACCGGAACTACAAGCGCGCAAAGAGACACTTTAGAGTTGCGTTAGACAACGAATTTAACAACTATATGAGATCCGTATACCATGACCTTGACAACGCAGCCGAATGTGATATTAGACTTTTCTGGAAGTTAGTAAAACGACAGAAGAAAAGAACCTCTCGCACCTATCCGGAAATTCGCGACGACAATGGAAATGTCTATAACGACCCTTCGGGAGTTGCAGAGGCATTCGCTATATATTTCGAAAATATATATTCTCTCTCGGACCACGATTCGTTTGATGACGCATTTCGGTGTCGTGTTGAAACTAAATTCTCGGAAATCGAAAAAGACTGCTCTGAGCTGAAAGGAGAAATTCCAGGCGGACCGTTTACAACCGACGAACTGCTACCAATCATCCGGAACCTCAAACGAAGGAAAGCACCCGGTCCAGACCAGATCACGTACGAACATATCATCTTCGGTGGAGAATTAGCAGCCCAGGTCGTCGTCAAACTATTTAACGAAATCGTCCTTCAAGGGAGAATCCCTTACTCTTGGAAGAAGGGCTTTATAGTCCCCCTATTCAAAGGAGCAGACAAACCAAAAACTTTATGTAATAGTTACTGACCGGTCGCTTTATTATCGTGTTTCCTCAAAATATTCGAAAGTGTTCTCAACAACCGTATAAAACAACATATTATTGACTCCAGTGTGTTTCCTTGTACGCAACAACAGGGATTCCAGGAAAAACTCGGCTGCTTAACAGCCTCCTTCAATTTACATGAAACTGTCTATCATAACCTGGAACAAGGAAATAGTGTGTATGTCAGCTTTCTGGACAGTACCAAAGCTTTCGATACTGTATGGAGGCATGGGCTCCTAGTTAAGCTCTTTAACATGGGTATAAAGGGACAGTTGTGGTCTATTCTACACGACTGTAATATGGACACCTCTAGCGCTATCGTTGTAAATCAAACACAGTCTAGATGGTTTCCTGTTCAACAAGGAGTTAGACAAGGGGGTGTTTTGTCGACTTTTTTCTATCTAGTATACATTAACGATTTGATTTTAGCTCTTGAGCAGTCATCTAAGAACACAGGGATACTTATTATTACAAGTAACTGTCCTTCATTACCTGATGATATCTCGTGCATTGGATTAACGCCACGATCACTACAGAACATGCTTAATATCGCTTATGAATACTCTACAAAGTGGCGGTTTAAATTTAACGCGTTAAAGTCGTGCGTCCTCGAATTTCACTCCAACAAACGAAAACCAAACTCGGACCATATGTGGTATTTAGGCAGTGACACGATTCCCCCCCAAAACACATACAACCATTTAGGTATCCTATTGAATAACAAGTGTAACTTCTCCGACCGCATCAATTCTGCCTGCCGCAAGGGCAATAGTACCTTTTACGCACTTTCAGATATCGGTTCTCCCTACCTCAATCCACTGACAATGGCACATATGTACAAAACTGTAGTAAGACCCTCTGTGCTTTACGGGTGCGAGCTTTGGAACAACTTGTCAGCGAAAGATACTCAGCGATTACACGTATTTCAACACTCAGTGTGTAAAACGGCGCAAAATTTACCATGCAAAACAAGGTCAGATATTTGCGAAAGCCTCTTTGGTGTGTACCCCATCAGTTCTGAAATTGACAAAAGAAAACTCCTCTTCTTGGGACGACTTTGTCCTCTAAACTA
>WFKH01003881.1:29825239-29855042 GCA_016163765.1 Magallana hongkongensis | reverse complement strand
TGCAAGATACTAGAGTATGCAATTTCCTATATAATCTTATTGAAAATACACTTGAATTGCTGATATAAAAATTTTTGGTATAAATATATAAATTTTAAAAATTTTAATCGATTTAAAAATGATGATAAATAATAATAATCTATTTCGGTATATTATCAGGCCGTTGAAATTTGAAAAATAATTGTCATTTTTCGAGGAACGTGTAGGTTGACCTTAAGATACCAGTTTATTTTCGTACAGCATTTGTGCAAAAAGGAGCTTTTGTATGCATTAAAATCAACCTCTATTGTAACATTTGTAGATAAACTTTATCCTTTGTTCTACGTATTGCAGACGGTGCGTGTCTATATGTCATATGTTCGCTATTCTTTCAAATAAGTCGCTAACTTTACTTATATATAATTGTAAATAAAAACATTAATATATTTTACACGGATTGTTCACAAAGTATTGATGAAGACAAAGACAAATATTATTACTTGTGTATGTATATAGATATATCATAACAATGCATTTGTTATCTCTAATTGATTTTGACAAACAAATACAGTTCAGGAATATGGAGAAAATAGGAATTTAACAAAGACCTTTAGATTTTATACCTACATGTTTTTCTCAGGACCTGTTACAAAAAAAACTGTATGAAATTAGATATATAATTTAAAGTATATAAATATGCTAAGTAAATTTAAATAAGCAAATAAGTAAATAGAGAAATTGTTTTCTCATTAACCAAAACACTTAAGATTGTGGTTATTAAAAATATAAAGATGAATTTTACACAATTCCACATCATTGTCTCAAAGAATAATAACGAGCGTATTCTTTTCATTGTTTGAAAATTCTAATATGACGCATACACACGACACAAATATTTAAGGAAATTTACCAAAGTCTGACTCAACTTAAGGTATCCGATCCATATTAGGACCTAATTTTTCTAACCTTGAATATCCATCATGTATTAAATACTCTGATATTAATTTAAAGCTTTTTAGAGTAGAAAAAGATTAACCGAGAGAAATTTTCAAAAATATTATTAACTAAGCAATAATTAATTAATGAAGATTGCAATAATGTCTATGGGGACAAGCACATTTTTTAAAATAAAAAATTAAATATTAAGAATATCAATAAATGCTTCGGCGGAAAGATACATTTCATCATTAGGAATACAAAAACTAGTGAAAATAAGTTTTATACCGTATATATTTTTTAAAAATTAATTCTTATAAATTAAAAGCAAAGGGGAGCAACTCTTCAAGAAAAGGAAAAGGTCAATTATTAGGACACATTCTGCTCTTACATACTGACACTTAAACATGAAAATTATGCCCAAGTATACTAAGTATGAAGCCCATACATATATGTTATGCATCCAGATTCAATGAATTTGGGGCTATTATGGATCGGATACCTTAAATTAATTGTAAACTTTCATAACCATAGCTGTTTATTGAAAAGAAAAAAAAAACCAGCCATGGAATATTTAGATGTTTACCAATCATTACTTGTGAATTCAGAAGTTGAATTGCATCCCACTTCATGATGACAAGATGAACAGTTACATTTTTACCACATAAAACCCCGTATGTTGGCGGAACACACTTCTGAGAGCAGTTATATCCAACATATCCTATTGGACATTCTACAAATAACAACGCAACAATACATATGTACATATATATAGACGAGCTTTAATTCATGGAGTATTTCGAAGAAAATTACCTTTACAATCATTTCCATCTTTAAAGTAATTGTATAAACAATCTTTAGTTTCTTCTGTTATATTTCTTCAATATAAAAACAATTGAGTTAAAAAATATTCTGATTCTAAATGAAAACATATGAAATAAAACGTGTCCGTTATTATGAAACGTGACACAGATAGTTGATTAATTCAAGCAATACTTACTTTGTTAGGCAATGGCTATTACCAACTACCCAGATGTAAAAGACGAGGACTTTCCTTTTTTTCACAAAATCATTAAACATTGTTGCAAATTGATTGGTACGTTCAGTGAATATGCAAATTCATCAACCTATAGATAATGGTACAAATAACACATCTATCAACATGATATATATTGATTTCTTCGACCATTTATAGCAAATTTATATTAATTTTTTGGGGGGGTTTAATCCTGTTTATTGTTCGAACGATTTGGGGTTACCCTTTTGCAATTATAGGAGTAAGCCAAAAAAAGTGTTTTTTTTCTTTGCTGTGTGAAAGCAAATGCGATGATAATGTTATTTTTTGCATTCTTAAAATGTGCAATCAATTCTTAACAATTTACAACAGTTACGGTTAAGAAATGTCAAAACACGGCAAAATACACTTTTTTTTTCTACCATAATATGTGTGAAATCTGCAAGCACTAAAATATTTATATCTCTGACATGTGCACCCCTTTCGTTATTTTCAGTGGTCAATCATTTTTAAAGACGCAAGGGTTGAAGATTTTACTTTTAATACTTTTTTAAACAAGGCATACAATACTTTTTTTTAGTCTACATTACCGTTTATGCACTACACTTAGAGATACGTCAAATCGCTTATGGTGTGTTTTACGGCATAAACATATGATGCATCGCTATTTAGAATAAGCAACCGGACTATTAAAAAGTAATAAAAAGAAATACATGCATTATTATATTGATTTTATATATAAAGAATTTTAAATATGTAAGGACAGAAAAAGAAATGCTTACAATGTTTTAAAATTGCCATTTATGATTTTTGTTACCAGGGCCTATTTTTTATTATTGCTTCTGTTTCATTTTAATAAAATGAAATTGGATTCTTACATATAATTGATCATAGATTGTACTTAAAGACAACGTATGATCAATTACATGTAAAAATTAAACTTCAAAAGCCACAAATAATCACGGATTTACTTCATACTTTACATTCTATTAGACTTTTGACTAGTAAAAATGGCAAACACAATTAATCTTTTGCTATGTAGTCCCTTTACCATGGTAACAGATTAAGAAGATGTTAAAAAAAATAATTATTGAAGTTTGGTCGAATTTAACTAATACTTCCGTTGAAGTTAAAGTCACAAATTGGTAAGAAATTTGAAAACAAACCAACAGATAACATACTTAAAGAAGACATTTTCAGATAAATATCACAACCAACAGAAGAATAAGATTCAAGAGCACAATGTTTTTAATTGAACATTTTTAGAGAAAAACAATATTACGGAGTGAAGTGAAACGGACGGAGAATCAGAACTATACAAGAAAGGTTGGTGATATTGCAATTACGATTTTGATCGGAATTTGTACGAAACGACAGACAGGAACTGAGTATTTTTGCTACTTTTGCAAATTGTGAATGTAGAATTTTCAGTCACGCCTTGCCATGATGAACATTATAGTAAGTGAACTCTTGTCCATGATTATTTATAAACATAGCTACATGAATTATATTGTGAGCCACAATAGACATGACAGGAGGGACAGAAGTAGACTAAGATTAGCCGGGGGAGGGGGGAGGGGCGGCTCTTCATCCCTGAAGAACTGATGGATATCAGCTCAATACAGCACTTAGACCAAGCTATTAATATTTAACACAAGTGTCAACTCTCTGTGTTACTGTATTGATCTATCTCGGAAAACAACCGATACAGATAAGGAGAAGTTTGATACATTCCATGTCTTCGGATAATTTTAAAGATACATTCGCCAGACAAGATATTAAACCAACAGTTATATGAACGAACAGCAACGATCCTATTATCAAAAAAACAAAATAATCCAGGGAGGCGTTGGAGATGACATGGATATTCCATTAACTCTAAAGGGATAACAGTTCGAACATCATAACCACGCTGATTTGGGGTCCTGGAGGAAAGAGAAGGCTTTCAAGGCCAAAGAACACTTGGAGGCGCACAGTGGAGAAAGAGAGAGAACTAGAGTCGCATAGTTGAAGAGAGGCTCCGGTTGTTGTCAGCGACAGTCGTAAGTGGCGTCTTCTTTTGCTCGGCCCCATGCATCCTCCGGGGTACAGAGATAATAAGTAAGTAAGGATTGTCAAAAAAAAGTATGAATAAAATTTTTGTGTCATAAACCTATGTTTTTACCGGAGTTTATTATTTATGCTAAACCTTATGTGTTTTCATTACGATACTAGGTGTGTTTAAACATCATGCGGTTTGTTGTTAACATAAAAAGTAGTCACCCAGAATATTCCTGTGATACTGTGACCTCTTGACCCAGTCTTGCTGTTTGGCAGAAATAACAACGATTTGCTCAAACAATGTTATATTATGGAAACATTTGCAAGTGTATATATTCATTTAAAACAAAAGGATGTGTTTTTACATAATGGAAATTGACATTAAATTAAGGTTGTTTAACAATTTTTATAACTTATATTGATGGGCCCAATCTTACAATATGGCTTTAATGTACTAGTAGTAGTCTGGTCCTGATTTCTAAAAAGGCTCTAGAAATACGTTTTAACGGCAAATAATTATTACTTGGTCCAGCACGGTTGTTATCACAAAATAACGACACACACTAATTTATAGGTCTAGCATAGTATTTCATCATATCCAAAATGTGCTGAGTGTTAAAAGGTATGCTGGTCTTCCACAAATGGCGATAATTAGGTCTAAATGGCGATTCAAAATGAAGGACAGCCACACTTCAAAATTTTCTCTTTAAGTCTCTTCCATGGGGAAAAAAAGACACACACACTAATGAATAGGTCCAGCATGGTATTTCATCATATCCAAAGTGTTCTGAGTGTTAAAAAGTATGCTGGTCTTCAACAAATGGCGTTAATTAGGTCAAATTGGCGATTCAAAATGGCAGATAACCAAATTAATAATTTCTTCCTATATTTTTAAAATGGAGAGAAAGCGTGGGACATATATTTTAAATTAGTTCCAGCAAAGTTTTCAATCAAAGCTAAGGTGTTGTTAGTTAGAAATAATATGCGGTATAACAAGAAAATGGCGTTAATTATGTAAAACATGGCGATTCATAATGATAAACGTCTAGTTTTTAGAAATTTCTCTTAAGTTTCTTCAATAGAGAAAAAGCGTGAAACAAACAATTATAATTCTTTTCAACATTTTTTAAAATTATAAATAAGGCGTGTTAGTTATGAAGAACTATGCTGATCACCACGAAAACGCTGCTTTTTATGTCAAGATGGCGGACAGCAAGATGGCATATTTTTATTAAAAAGTTTCCTAAATGGGAAAAGTGCATGAGATCAACAATTACAATTCGGTCCCGGAAAGTTTATCTACATAATTAAGGCGTGTTGTATCTGAACAATTATGCTGGCAATGACGAAAATAGCGTTAATTAAGTCAAAACGGCGTTTCAAAATGGCCAACAGCCAGATTTCATAACTTTCTTTTTAAGTTTTTTTAAATAAGAAACAAGCATGAAACAATTATAGTCTGGTCCAAGAAAGCTTTTTTTTTCATAATTAGGGCATACTGAGGCTAAAGATATTATACGTTGGCTTTTACAAAAATGACATTATTTAGTTCAACATGGCCAACAGCCATATTTCATAATTCTCTTTTAAAGCCTTGAAAAGGGGTAAAATGTGTACGTATCATATTATACAAATATACATCTGACAAATTAAATTGGAACACTTTAAGGAATAAAAAACTAATTGTTCCATCCTCACTAAAAATGTCTATTTTCTCCGTTTTGTCTTGTTGAGGTGTATTTGTTATTTATATACACTCTGTTCATAATTTTAAGTATCCTTATTGTTCCTAAACCTTTCTGTTTTTTATTATACTTTATGGACCAATTTCTTTGATCTGCTTAGAAATAGTTAAGAAATATGGCACACCTTGTCAGTTCGTGAAATGCGACAAAATACTTACGAAGTTATATAGAGAGGGGGAATTTTTCTGCACTATAGTGTGGAAATGGGTGTTTTTAGGTTTTAAAGACATCGGTTTAGAAGCTTATATGATAACAGGGGTACAATTGGATACTTGGAACAGTGGCGACATAAGATCTTTTCTAGTGTCTGTCTGTCTCTTCCTTAAACGCCTTTAAAGCAAATAAATCTAACTACTAAAGTATCATATGCACCGGAAAAGCTCATGATTCAAAATTTGCCCGAAATCAGCATATCGTCCAGCTTTATAAATAATAATAAGTATGCCAAATATGTTTTGGGCAACCCTAAGAATTTTACTCTGTTCAACATTATTAGGGACAATTTATACTTTTTTATAAGGAGTCAAGCTGTCTAAGTCTTCGTTAAGGATAAAACAACGTCTTGCAAAATTGTTAACATGTGTTTTGCCCAATGTATCGAGGAAAGTGTAGAAATGCGTAAAAAGCAATAAGTGTCCTTATTCAGAGGAACAGTTAATGCTTTTTTATGCTAGACCATGCTAGTGTCGATTTGCAACATATCCTCACAACTACGCTTGGTGATGGATGTTCGATATCCCTTTTAATACTGTTGTATAGAAAAGGTCCCCCCTCTCTAGAATTTTGTAAGTTTATGGTTCATTTTATTCACTGATGTGGTGTGACACAACTTCTGATTTCTACAGCATATAGAGGAAATCGACACATAAGGTGTGCAGAAACAACTACTAGAAGGGGAATTAACTGATAAGTAAATCAAAAAATTCGAGAAGCTCGTCAGTTATATGTATAACCAAGACACATTGCCCACTGACACGGTTCAATTTGCTTTATTTTTAAAATCAAAGAGCCCTAGAATATGCTTCAACTTTGGATATGCCTTACGTTTGATTATGAAATAAACACACTACATGTAAAAGGTACTAATAGGGAGACAGGCATCCAAAAGCATGTTTATATTACCATATCCAGTGATGGTTGGTTGCTGCTGGAATATATGACCTATGATATTATTCCGGAAGCTTTCTTAGATTTTATAGTATGCAACTGCCCCACGGTTTGCAGAACCTTAATGTGTGAATGCAAACGTACCAACTTGTAGTTCATAGCCATTTGCACATTTCAAACAAAGAATCATCATACCAAAAAAGACTGTAAAAATCACATATATACTGTAGCTTATTAAGACAAAACATAGAAAAATGAATACGTTTTTCAATAAAAAGTTATGCTTTTTTCTATTGGTAAACATGTTCAAATTTAATTGTCAGTTACATTATTAGCATCATAATTAATATGATACTCACACATTTTGTTTCTTTTAAGAGCCATTAAGAGAGAATAATGAAATTTGGCTTTCCGCCAATTTTAATTGCCATTTTGACAAAATGTACGCCATTTACTTGAAGACCAATACAGACTTGGCACAACTTAATTACGATGAAAATGTTTGCAGGACCAATTTATGATCTTGTATCGTTATTTTTTTCATTCAAAAGACTTTAAGAGATAATAATGAAATATGAATGTCCCCCAGTTTTAGGGGTTTACCGCCATTTTTATTAGAACCGGCATATTTTGTCGGACCTAGCACACCCAAGATATGATAAAATACTATGCTGGACAAATTATGTTCCTTTGTATCCTCCATTTATAAGACTTTAAAAGAGAATTATAAAATTTGACTGTGTCCTTTATTTATAAGACTTTAAAAGAGAATTATAAGATTTGGCTGTTGGCCATTTTGATCAAATTAACGCCATTTTGTCATAGCCAGCATATTTTTTTTTCAGACTGAGCATGCCTTAATAATGCAAACAAACTTTGCTTCACTGAAATATTATTGTTTCTTTCATGCCTTTTCCCCATATGAGAAACTTTAGGAAAAATTATAAAATCTGGCTATCTTGAATCACCATTTTTACCTAATTAACGCCTTTTTGGGAAGGCCAGCATATTTTTTTCAGACTCAGATTACTTTAGGTATGATAAAACACTATGCTGGACCAATTCATCATTGTTTGTCAATATTGAAAATACTTTTAAGAGAAATTAAGTTAAAAGGTTTTTTTTTCGACTTAATCGGACCAGACTATAGGTAAAATTTGCCATTTGTCAATTGTTTAACCTCGTTTAACATTTTCATCAACCAATTTCAGTGTCTAGGTGCTTTTTAAACCTAGGCCCTCGAAGTTTGAAATGTAAAACAATTGCTGACTATCTACGGTCAAAGCCGTATATGAATCTTTTGTTCTTAATCAGAACTGATATCAATAAAACATATTTTTGTTAATAATTTTTAAAATTGTATTGTTTAAGATAAAAATCATTAAAAATAGCTAGGGATTGCAAATAAATAAAATTGAAACACCATAATTAAATTTACAGAGCAACGCGGAGTGTTTTCTGCTCATGGTGACGAAGTTTAGATGCCCGGTAATACAAATAATAGTCTCTTTCAACAATTTAACGCACAATTGATGCTTTATAGAAAAAAAAAAACTAACAATGTATCAATGATAGATATCAAACAACCAAATAATAATAATAATAATAACTTACGTCTTGAAAGTCGATTGCAATGTATTATTATGAACCAGATTTAGTAAAGCTAAACACAAAGGTATGTTTGTACTTCGCTATATGTTTTCTTTCAAATATATACCGTGAAATATACAATTAATTATTTCGAAAGACTGTTTACAAGGAAGAAAAAGCAGATCATCAAATTAAACTAATAAACTATTTTCTCATAAAATTTATTTTTGTATGCAGCGTTTTGAAAAATGTCCGATGAGTTTCATCACAACAACCTTTTTGTATAAAGTTTAATTGGCAAATTGCATTTACTTCCGTACTTACATTAATTGCAAAAAATTCCCACGCGACCTAATTTAGCCGTTAATACGGTCGTATCTAATCTGACATCTATTATTTTTCTATATATTCTTTGTTTAGTTTTTACTTCAATTTGGATATTCAAGTAGGAAACATGCTATATACCGCAATGCCGCATTTCGCATTTACATGTAATATAAGCTATAGTTGCTCGTCATCTTTCGCGAGGTTATTGTAAAAAAAGTCAGACAAAAAAAAAAAAAAAAGTATCATAAACGTATCGTTAATCTATTCTCATAATATCAACATGTACATTTTTTTAAAATCTGATATCACGTTACTTGATAATGTTCAATATTATGTAATGTTGGTTCAAAAGACAGTTTGGCATATTTGTGTAGTGCTATACGAACATTTATGAGGTTTTAATGAGGCATTGTTGGTATCGGAAATAATTAAGTAAAAACTAATCGTACATTTACTCAAGGGAGTTCATGTTTGTAGAGTTATTGTTTTACTAATGTCGAAATATTGCTAATTCAGTGTCACTTGTAATGTGTATTTGACAAAGAAGTCTCATAAAATTTTGCCCGCAATTTAACCCATTTTTAATCAACAAAAAACAATTAGAAGCAAATATACAAGAAGACTAAATGACTAACGACAAATTTAATTTTGTACTATATACTATGTCTGGATGAATTGTTGTCACCAACCCAGAAAATATTGGACCCACCTCTTTTAAAGTATATATTTTAGTTTAATATTTTGGTAATCTCTCTAGGTTTGGGATATAGTGGTAAGTAAATTGGATAAATGTTTCTTTTGATGTTTTGACAAATTGTTTAAATTTTATAATCAAGATTAATCCGATTCAAATATGCAAGAGAGATAATTTTATTATTAAATAAGCTGCATGCATTTGTAGCGAGATCAGATATTTTTGCTTGATAAGAGTTACCTCTCATAGAGTCATTGGTAATTAAAATCCTTAATTTATTTGACATTCATTTATATATTTTATTATTATAGCTTGCCACTATAAACATTCAATTTCAATAAGTACTTACCGGTGTATTGAGAGTGTTAGTCAAATTAAATTTGTTCGGCTTTAATTTAACACAATTTTTTTTTTTATAAAGCTTTGATTATAATAAAATATGCTTTTGCATGTAAATATTTACATTCAGTATGCATTTCCCCTTATGTTTGCATTGGAAATATGCGACGTTCAATTTCCTGTGAATACACTTAGCTAATTCATGCGCCAGGAGCACAAATATAAACGTCATCACGCGTTTTGAGTATATTTTTTATTGTAATATTAATTGAAACGTTTAAACTTACATAACCAATTTGATATGTACTTTTGAAAAATATTCATTAAATTATATCTACTCCTTAATTAAAAAGATTTTTCTCTACAAAGTTTCGGGCACTATATTTTTTAGCCGCGGAAGCGTACTTCATAACATTGTTAATATGGCTGTACCATTTATGTTTCATATCCCTGCTTGAGAGCGTATATAACGGCTTTACAGCGACGATACACATATATTTCATACCAAAAGAAACCCATCAGTATGAATATAAATATAAGCATTGAAAGCTTATTTTTGGATGTCGTCGGTCCTATGACACACCAATGCGGTGCAGACAAATTATCATACCCCGCTAACGCGCGGTATTCAATTTGTCTGCACCGCATTGGTGTGTCATAGGACCGACGATATCCAAAAATAAGCACTCAATGCTTAAATATCACTAATTCAAAGCCAGAGATCTATGGGCCACATTGGTAACTCTAACAACAATAGCCATTACTTTGATCAAATCAGCTTTATGTAGATGTAGTCAAATACAAAATATCTACACAATCAAGTAGAGTAGATCTTGCTTTAAAAGATTTTAAAAACTTTCTTCCCATATTCTTATGTAAAACATTGACCCCACCCCCTTAATGTATGTTAGTACAGTGATTGCTGTTTCATCAATTTAGAATCATTATGATGCTTTACTTATTTTAAGTTCATCTTATATAACAAATTGTAGCAAAGTTTTTATAGAAAATAAAACCTTTTTTCAGAAATTTTCTATGCTTATGTTCGAATATCTTCGGAGACCACAGTATTAATTTTGGGGTCATGGTTTGAACAGCCTTTTATGTAAACAATACTTTAATATTAAAATTTGAACAAGCTCTCCGTGACGGGCTCACTTATGATCCAGATAACGCAGAATGAACTATAAAAAATGTACACTTTTACAAAATGCTTGAACAGTTATATCATATGTGGTATCTTTGCAGTCAAAATTTAAACAATGTGATTGCAAGAAGGCTTGTATCTACGTTATTTAATAATTTATGGCATTGTAATGCTTGATAGGAAGATATATCTCTATATTTGCTATATTCCTATGTCTACCCCAGTAGATCATGATTTAATTTAAAAAATCTACACTACCTTAGGATGCATCCTCACACGTTTCAGCTTTTGTGGCGAAATGATTTTTCTCTGTATTTTGCTATGAACATGTAAAATCCGACACTTCCACCCCATGGTTGTCCTATCCTACCTGCGGGGAACATGATTTGAACAAACTTGAATATACCCTACCTGAGGATGCTTCTACACACAAGTTTCATATTTTCTGGCCAAATGTTATTTGAGAAGAAGATATTCAAACATTCCAAATTATCTCTAGTTGAAAGAGAGTGTGGCCCTTCATTTTGACACACGTGAATCTCGTGTACCAAAGGATTTTTTTTGCCAAGTTTGATTGAAATAAGCTAACGTGTTCTTGAAAATATGTCATAAATGTAAATAGTTTATGAACGGACAGGCAAACAAACAGACACACGGACAGACTGACAGACGAATATACAGACGGACAGACAGACAGACAGACAGACAGACGCGGGACAAAACTTTATAAGAAAACCTCACTGGAGCTTTCAGTGAGCTAAAATATAATATTATAATTCTATTGGAAATAAAGCAAATTGTGTTTACCAAAACTTTAAATAGATTTTGCCTAGCGCATTGAAATAACCGTCTTTAACGCTAATTGTTGGTATTTTTACAAGCAGTATAATGAATCGTGTGGTATCCTTTAAGGGTATCAAATAATGTTGATCCACTTAATATTAATTTGAAATGTCAGTAGAAATGTTCACCTGTAACGGTGAAGCAACCTTGTAACGGAGGCGATGCAGTCACCAGGAAAACACTTTGCTTTACAATTGACTAATCGAAAAGACACTTGGTCTGGTCTGATAGAGTGCAAAGTAAGGCAGGTAATTGTATCATATATTACCAGGTCAAGCAAACATGTTTTATTGTATATAAATTGCATACTTATGTAGCCTGAACTTAGGACACGGCATAAAGCAGGAAAATAGTTTTCTTCCTTTAACGTAAGACAGCAGAAATATCAGAGATGATTATGTCGTAAGATTCATTTCAGTATTGTACCTTTTAACCTTTAAACCGCTAGTCTAAACTACGACGGTTAGATGTAAACAGACTGCATTAGAAAAAAAAACCCTTTATAACAAGGTCTGTTTGGAAAAAATAAGCTGTGCAAGACCATGTACACTCTAATAAGGCTTGTTCAGTTCATCTGTACACGTAAATATTCAGTTAAAGTTGCTTTGATCGTTTTCAATCAAAACAAACCAAAAGGAAAGAAATAGTCTTTGTATTAAGATGGGTTAATTAATAAATGTATTTATAATTCACCGTGTTTTCCTCATTAAACATAACTGCAGTATATCCTGATTGGAGTCAAACTTATATGAAGTTTTTTTTATTTGAAGCATATACGCACAATGTGTTTTTTCCGTTTCCTTTTTTTTTTAAAAATACCATCAAGATTCAGCAACATTATTTAAAAAGGACAATGCTTAATTTAAGAAATACTCAAAAATTAATAAATCGAAGAAATGAAATTAGCTTTTTACAAAGCTTTTTTTTTTTCTTAAATCTCAATCAACAATAGGGACAGGGAAATGATTTTTGCCAAACCCTTATACATTTATATACGTAGAACTCTGGGAATCGGAAACAATCAGATAAATGGAAACAGAATAAGGAATCAACTCCTACAAAAATAGGAAAACTTTATGTATTTGTTTTACTTCGGTTTGTTAATAATTGTGTCTATTGCTTTTCACTTAATTGCAACAATCTTTATTTGAAATTCTGATTAAAAATAAACATGCATTAATACAAAACCAGATTTATAAAGTTAAAGTTGCTGAATAATGTAATGTATAATAATTCTTGAGAACTAAATGTCTATGTAATCTCATACCGATGCACTGGCATAACATTAGTAGACGCGTTTTGCTAGATATATCTGAAAAATGGTTTAAGCAGAGGGCCAACCACATGGTTACCAAATTGTATGTCTAAGGAAAAATGCATATTAATCTTCTCTAAATTCTACAAAATTATTGATTCCACATATTTTACTTTTACCAGCTAAATTTAAATAACCAGAAGGAAATTTTTTTTTTAACAATCAATAAAATATTTATAATGTATTTGTTTTTTGGAAATGGCACCAACCTTCACAACAGAA
Organism: Magallana hongkongensis; assembly: GCA_016163765.1. Taxonomy (NCBI): domain Eukaryota; kingdom Metazoa; phylum Mollusca; class Bivalvia; order Ostreida; family Ostreidae; genus Magallana; species Magallana hongkongensis. Next base: position 29,841,743 of record WFKH01003881.1, on the reverse strand, counting down.
CAGAACAGGAAGTATAAAAAAGCAAGTTCTAAAAGCTGCATAAATCAATCAAAAGTATCAAAATTGTAATCAATTCATGATTATGGTTAGATAATTCCCTGCGATAGGGATTATCCGATCACTAAGACACGAAACCAAGGGCATCAATATCTGGAACAGTGTTATATATTCTGTTTAAATGAACAAACTGAGTCCAGGGAATACGATACAAAATAAATGTATATAACATAATTACATATTGTGGTAGAAAATGTTATATATTAATACATTTATTATCAAAATCAGCAGTTATTACCGATAAATATAGCAATTCCCACAACATTTTTTTTTAAATTGCAATAAACGTACACACATGTGTTGTGAACAAGATAAAAAAAAATATTCAAAATTATGCCTGTTATTCTTATACTTAGCGTAATAATATTACTGACTTATTTTTTGATGCAATGATTACAGACTCAAACACATTTGTGTAGACTGTTACCAGAGCGTAAATTATATATATATATATATATATATATATATATATATATATATATATATATATATATATATATAATCCGGTAAGGCTTTGTATTTCTCTCAATAAGATTGTTTTTGATAATTTCAAGATTATGTACAACCCGTCATCTGGATTTGTATATTTAATGGAAAGACAACCACCAACATGAATTTATTAGACGTGTCCCCATACATGAAAACAATATAAAGTCCCATTCTCTTGTATATTTGTCATGGTATAGTCCAAAAATCACCAATGGTGATATCAATAATATTGCAGCACAAGAGGACATTATGATAACACACAATAACGTACTCTAGATCAGAAACAAATAAAGCAAAGGAAAGGGGAAGGAAATCAGTATAACGGAGAATGAAACATATCTAAAATGCTATTTATTTTTGTTTCTTAATTAGCTTATCAATCTATGATAAAAGCAAAAACAGAGTACACAATTTTTCACACAAATTATTGATGTTGCCAAGTTTTATATTATTCCAGCCATACACATATTATTGTCTCACAGTATTGCTTGTGGTTTAATGCCTTTGATAAAGCTTACAACACCGCGTAGATTTCATGTGGACGCTAATATGATCTTGTAATTGGCTTTTTTAAAATGTTTTTCCAGGTCCCATATGTACATATCATTGTTTGTTATTAAACACTTTTGATAAATCGTATCAATCCCCCATTTTATTTTTTTAAAGGTTCCTTTAAAAAGATATCTGGAGTAATATTTTGTAAAAGTATAAGATATACTTAATACCTGAGTAAAATTTCAACTTTCCTTTTCTTACAAACACATCAAGAAAAGAAAAAAAGAAATAATCATATAAAACGACAAAATGATTTTCTGAATATCCCCCCCCCCCCCACCCCCTAACCATTTTTTTTTACTTATTATAATATTTTGTACTGTATGTAACATTAAATGGTTTTTAAAGTCCACGTAGATATCATTTGAAAAGCTATCGTGACCATGTCAATTGGCTTTTTCTGTAATATGTCACTCTAAATTTGCTCATTGTTTTGTAATCATTTTAAAAACACTTAATTTCCCAATCTGATTAAAATCAGCCGTTCTGATACGCTACCGCTCTCGAACATCTGAAACAAGCCGCTTAGAGGTCACATCCGAACGACCTTTCGATAAGCCAATCAAATTGTGGCTAGCAAAACTCTGCCAGCAGATAATTTCCCATAAATCTGTGCGGTTATATTTACCTTGCTGTTACTTCACCCGATAGTCTTTAAGAGACGGGGATTCTCACTGGTCAAAAAGGTCACGACCTTATATTTAAATATTTAGATTGTCGGGTCGTTCGGACGTGACCTCTAAGCGGCTTGTTTCAGATGTTCGAGAGCGGTAGCGTATCAGAACGGCTGATTTTAATCAGATTGTTAATTTCCGGTATGACTCTAAGTTTAAACAGTTGAGGCAACAATTTTGTGGAAAAATAGTTTAGAGACTGGTTTACATATTAATTACGAGATGATAAAAGTGATTTATTAAAACAAAAGAATTTCAATATTTTTTGAATGACTACTCTAAAATAGCAATGACAAGTACCAATACAATGCTATTATCATATCCATATTAAACTCCATACATCTGCTCATCATATCGAGAATTGCATAGCCTCTACGCATTTTTGAATAAGAATGAAACGTTGCCATGCATAAATACAATCAAACGCTGTAAAATCATCTTAAAGCTTAGGGTACTAAGTTAGCTGAAAGGAAAACACAAAAAGCTTAAATAAAAATGTATTTTATTGATGCCCAAACATTGGTTTAAAGTGTTTATGATATTAAGAAAGCAAATACATGTTACATGTAGGAGTTATACAATAACCTAAAAACTCTAGATTTGAAACTTATATAAGAATAGCAACAAAACGGTTGTCTTTTTTGTTTCATAAGTTGTTTATGCCCTTGTTTTTGTTTTTTTTTTAAAGTACAAAACTGTTTATTGTTAGTGTGAATTAATTGATTGAAATATACATGCCATTGGATAAAAACATTACACAGTTATGAAAAGGTCCATCTTTTAAAAATACCAAAATTAAAACAAAAATAAACCCGATATTTATAACTATGGTAATATATTTTGTAAATAACTAATATTGACTTTTGAAATGAAGAACTTGTATTACATACATACAATAACTTACAAAGTACAAAATCAATGTTAAAATGAAAAAAAAACAATGTAAACTTTTTTTTATATTTTACGTTTTGTCCATTGTGTTTATTTTTCAAACTCAACTTGTAACAAGCACTCTATGTTACACTGTATCTTGTACACACACGTTGTAATTTTTGTTCTCTGACTATATATATATTACCCCGCGATGCAACTAAAAAAGTTTTCCTGTTCAACACACTAAATAAGGTCATATGGTAAATACTGATTGATTAAATCACTTGACGAAAGTTGATTTGTTGTTTTATCAATGATACAATCATGTAGCAAGTGTAAATATTCAAAATAATCCTAAAAGTCCTGATAATTATATTATATTCATTTACTACCTAACATCTCCACATGAGTCATCAATTATTTGACGTGTTCATGCTTTTGTTACATGTATGAATTCAATATAAATGTAAAAAAAAAAATAGCTTCAAATCATTACTCGATTTATATTCAATTCGTAATAAATAGATTCGATTCCATGAACATTTTGTAATGCAAGCTCGTTACGGTTGTTCTTTACTAAGGATTGATGTCTTCGTATTGTATTAAATATTAACACAAGTAACACGAGCGTTATCGATGATCCAGTCAGTAGAATTATCAAATTGGCCGCCTTTGTTGGAAATATCCTGTTTCCTGCAGTTTCTGCTGTCTTATTGTTTTCGTATTTTGATACAACATCGGATCCTATTATAAAAAAAAACGGTTCCATCTAGCTTTTACATGTACTAAGTAGTTTACAAGAGGCCCATGGGCCACATCGCTAACCTGAGCTACAATAGCCATAAGAAAATCAGATTTTTTGGAGTCGTATAGATAAAATATAGACAATGCTGTAGAATATAGCATTTATAAAAAAAAATTTAAAAATGTTTCGTCAGTTGTTCTTAAGTTGAGCCCCTTTTGTAACACGATAATTTCAAAGTCATACCACATATTGAGCATTGCAGTTCTCAAGAATATCTTAAACAATTGTTCATATATATAAAGCTTCATCAAAATTCGAATCCCTTGTGGGGCCAAAGAATTGTCTAGAGACCACATTCAAAACAATTAAGAATCAACAATATGTTTCCTGAAGAATATAACAAACTGTGATAAAACTTCTTAGCAGAAAAAAATCCTGACATACTATTATTAGATTTTTTTACTTTAGTCCTAATTTATAATAAAAGATAATACAAATTTTTAGTCACTGTTTTATATCTATTCTCAGAGTACTACTTAATGATGTCAGATACATTGAGATGAGTAAACGAGCTTATTTGTTAATCATTAAAGAAAAATTCCACTCATTATTTACAAGAATAAGTTCGCTTTTATTTTATCATAATCAAATCGATTAATTAAAGTATTAATTTTATTTTTGTTTAATTAGTATCTCTGACCCATGGTCTGAAGTTTTGAATTTGCAAATGAATTTGCAACTAACATGGTACTAACAAATATGCACACACCGGCAGTTTGCTTTTTAGCTGTATGTAGATGAAGATAAAAAAGACACCATTGCATTTCCTTACTTGTTTTATATCATAGGCCTTGCCATCCGAGCCCCTGACAAAGAGGCTAATAAATTCATAACTTTGAAATGAGTTGAACTTCATTTGATCACTCTATCCATATATATTGTGTTACTATGTTTGCTCAGTATTATCACACTATAATATAATATTTCTAGCACCGAGAAACTAATATTTAATAATTATGGTAGATAGACCAAAGCCACTGAGAACATTGTATATTTGTAGATGCGTTTTTTAGAGTAAACTATACCAAAAGGATATGAAAAAGATGTAAAACGGAATGGTATTTTTCGGAAATTTCAGAGTCAATCTTTTTAATCGTTTACGGAAAGAAACGAATACAGAATCGAGAGAAGCTTGAGTCTGCATAGTGGACACGCATTTGCAAATGCAGTGTGCATGAATACACGAGCGGTCAGTGATGTTGCAATTGCGATTTTGATTGGGATTTTTTGGAAAAGACAGACATGATTAAACATAGTATTCTTGCATTTATCGTTTAACTCAATGTGAATATATTTAGAAATTGATAAGAAATTAAAATTATAAGTACAATATATTAATTTTAGTATGTCAATAAGTACCTGTGCTAGTCATACATCCCACTATATGATCGCATGTTGCACATGGACATATTTGGTTGCACCATGCTCCATATGTAGGCCAGGGACAGCCGTCAGAACAATTTTGTCTAAAATTTCCAGCTGGACAATCTACAAATAGAATAATATATAAACATAAATGTACTTATATTAAAATATCATAGTTAAATATAATTGCAAGAGTATATTGACATAAAATACATGTATATACATGTTTACATGTACACTGTTATGGAAGCCTAAACTTGTTTTAAAAATAACAATTAACCAAACTGTATGGTATATAGGAAAGTTTTAATCAGACACAGGTGATAATGTATGTCAAACGGCGTCTACATGATATGAATATTTCATTTGGAGTCAAAAGGCTTGAACATAATGCCTAGTAATTAATCAGTGAACCAAACAAGGATCTTTTTAAACAAAAGTTAGGGTAAAAGAAACTAAAAGTAAAATCCTCTAATACATGCAAGTGTATTATACATGTATCTTGAAGATCAAAGACGTGTATAACGATCCATAAATAGTGTATATGTGCGAAAGTATATGTAGAGACAGCAGATAACCAATTAAATGCTAATATTAGAAAGTGGATTGATAAGACGAATTGTCAAACTTTGATTAAATCATAAATAAAGTTTACTGTACCTATGCAAGACACCGATATTGACAGTAACGTAATTTTCAGACTTTGTTTTAACGTAACGTGTACTAAACTATACTATTTAATATGTTGTTAAGTAATTGAACAAATATTTAAATGAATATTATGTTAATGGCAAAGAATACCTTGAAATTCTGAAGATAAAATGCACCCCAACACGTGATGGCAAAGTGAACAGTTAGTACATGTATCGCTACAAGCCTTCCCAAAAAATGGCTGGACACACCTCCCAGTGCAATTATTCCCATAGTATCCAGCTGGGCATTCTAAAATTCACAGCGCAAAATTATCTATAAATAAAGAACTAAACACTTGGATTTCACGTTGAATCTGAGATGTTAAAATTACCTTTGCAATCATTGCCATCTTTGTATTGGTTGACCAGACAAGGCTCAGAAACCATTTTTGTCTCTCTGTTATAAAAAATAATGAAAATATTTAAGATATAAATGCACTAATGTATTGATTAATACATGTTTTCAAATTGATTCAAACAACCAATCAAAGCAAAGGCAATTACGAAAACAACGACAAAAATTGTCAAACTTTAAAACATAAGAAATGTAACGACATCGCTGCATATTGACTTCTAGATCGCTATATTCATGTACATTGAAAAACAAACGTGGTTTTACTTGGCATAAAGATAATACAATGTTCAAATATTTTTCTTACTTTATTAACATACTTGTTTTGTTAGCTTTAACATGCAAAATGAAACACAGAAAATAAAACAGAAGAAATGAAAGGTTAAATTTTTAATTGTTAGTTAGATCGGAAATCTTTGAGTTACAGATTAACTTAATAGTCTACTATTGGTTTTTCGGTTCTTGCAATGAACCCGTTTTCATATGGATGTCATTTTTCTTGTGAAATCTTTACATTTTTTTTATAACCAGCTCCTAGCTTTATTAAAGCATAAATTATCATGATTTGTATTAGGATCGGGCACGCGATATAGGTCAAGAAAAAGACAAATGTTAATATCCGCTTGTTTTCAATCAACAAACATAATTCAGATATATAAAAGAAAATATGAATTTTAACAAATATTACATTTTTTAACTTACTGCTCAATGCCTATAATACAAAATGCATAAAAGTTGATTTATCATATAACATGTAATCGATCAAACATGTTTATGTTCTGCGGGATATTTGTAGAAACAACAAAACATGGATTATAAATAAAGTGATATCAATTTCATCGCTATGTAATGCTAATTATTGATTTATCATAAGACATATCAAACTTACGCTATACACTTTAGAAGGACATTTATTCGTCCAAGCAGAAGTTAATCGTAATGTAAGTATACATGTATATAGTTAGAGATATCTGCCAACCATTACCTGTGGATTCAGGAGTTGAATTGCATCCCGCTTCATGATGACAAGATGAACAGTTACATATTCCACCACATAAAACCCCGTATAATGGCGGAGTGCATTTCTGAGAGCAGTTCAATCCAGTATACCCAGCTGGACATTCTACAAATTACAAACGCATTATTACCTATATTTAGAACAGTCTTAATATAGACGTAGGCTTTTCTTGGTATTTAATTACATAAACAGCTCATATTTTGATCTGCTTCAACTTATTTTATACAATATTTCGATGTGAATTACCTTTGCAGACATCTTTATCTTTGTAGTAACCATATATACAATCTTTGCTTACTTCTCTTATATTTCTGCTATATAGAACATTAGATTCAAATTAAAGTATACAAACGTATGTGATGTAAATTACAAAATATCAATTATGAATGTTTTAAAAACTAATTTTAATTTAATGTGGCACCGATAGCAGCACTTACTGTTTCAGGCAATTAGCATCACTAATCATCCAGATATAGAAGACAAGGACTTTCCATCTATATATAAAATTATACATCACCTCTGCAAATCGATTTTAAAGTTTCAATAAATTTGACATTTATAAGCCTCTAGAGTAGGTACGAATGGAATACCATTTGCTATGATCGATTTATTTCCTTGGTTATTTATAGAATTGTTTTAGTTTTAACATACATGGAATTGCGTAGATAACCACACAAGTTGACGATATAACAGACACTTTGGATATGATAGCAAACCAAATATTATCATTAACATTGCTATAATAATTCAATCAACTAAAATATTTCAGTTTTAATGCATGCTTATTTATTAAATTTTACACGAGTTATTTCCCAAATAATATTCAGGCCATATTAAATGGAAATGCATATTATAAAATTAAACGCTATTATCCGTATTTTTTACATTTAAACAATTTAATGATGGGGAGAAAATCGCAAACACTTTATCATTTCAATATTTGAAAAATAAAACAACATATTTTTGAAACAATATAAAATAATTAATGGATGCTTTAAACGAAAATAATCTCAGTCTCTTTTTTTACTGTTAAACCAGTACAAAAACATTCCTAAAAAAGGGAGGGGGTCAGTTGATGATCTAACATTAAAAAAAGAGATGTATATTTAGTTTTAACATAAGATATACATACATGTTTTACTAGGTAAAGAAATATTCTCTTGTAAAATTAACGCTTCATTAAATTTTTGCTTTGGGTAATTAGAAAAGAAAAGAATTGAAATTTTGAAACTTCTCCTTGACTAGAAGATCGCGTTGTAGAAGAAAGTTATTATAAAATGTTTGTCTTTTTTAAAGAAACTAATGTCTTGTGTTTTCACTGGGTATATACACGAACGTTTTTTCTGTTATTTTGAAAGACCGTTTAAGAGCAGAAAAGAAATTAAATAAAACAACCAAAGTACTTTCATCGAAAAGTGTTGAGTTGTACAAAGCTCTTTAAATTCAACAAATTAATTAAATCGATAGAGCGTTTTGTAAAAAATCTAAATGGCATAAAGTATATACTTCCGTACTTACACTTATATATTGCAAAAATTATCACGACTTAATATAGCCTTTAATTGCGGTGCATGTACTCTGACATCGTTGCGTTTTCTAAATACATGTATTTATTTTTGATCCGTATTTCAATTGGAATATTCACAGAAATTACCTGCCATAATTTGCATATACATGTTATATAAGCGAAAGTTGCTTGTCATCTTTAGCAAAATCATAGAAAAAAAATCACACAGACAGACAGAGAGACACACAGATAGAAAGAAATAAATGAACGGTTTATAATGGTCAATTTTTACTGTGCTTTTTGAAATCTTATATCTTCACTGCATGTTTAAATGTATGACACAATGATAATACATTGAGAACGTCTGTAAAGAAAAACTAGAGGTACTGTGAGCAAGCTCACAAATGATACCCCCCGCTAAGAAAATATAATAACACAATTATTTCTCTATTAGAAAATAATGAATGCACCATTTTTTTTATAGTGACCTTAAACTTGTACAAGTGACCAAAGCTCAAGGTCAGGACATATTAACAGGTCACAAGCAAATATTAATGTCGAATGTTAGCTTCTATTTTTTTTCCATTGCAAAATATAACATAGACAGAAATTATGCATTTTTTTATACAATGACCTTGAACTTCCAAAAATAGCCTTGGGTCAAGTTCATGACACACCCTCAGATCATAAGGAATCTTTGTATGAAGTAAGAACTTCCAATGTTTCCCCATAAAAAAAGATATGGACAAGATATTAATTTTGCACATTTCGTTCCAGTGACCTTGACCTGCCCAAATGACCTTGGTCAAAATCATGACACAACCTCAGACCATAAGCAATCTTTGTGTATAGTAAGCACTTCCTGTTTTTTTTCAAAATAAAGATATGGACTGGACACAAATTTTCCACTATTCCTTCCAGTGATCTTGAACTTGTCCAAATGACCTTGGGTCAAAATATGACACACCCTCAGGACATAAGGAATGTTTGTGTGAAGTAAGAACTTCCAATGTTTTTCCAAAAGAGAGAAACCGACCGAACACGAATGTTGCTGTTTTCCTTCTAGTGACCTTGAACTGGCCCAAATGACCTTGGGTCAAAATCATGACAGACTTTCAGGTCATAATCTTTTGTGAAGTAAGAACTTCCAATGTTTCTTCAAAAGAAAGATATTGACCGGACACGAATTTTGCACTTTTTCCATCTTGTGACCTTGAACTTGCCCAAATGACCTTGGGTTGAAACTATGACACACCCTCACGTCATTAGAACTTGCTATGTTTCTCCATAAGAAAGATATGGACCGGACAGACAGACAGACAGACAGACGGACAGACGGACAAGGTGATTTCTATATACCCCCAAACTTTGTTTGCGGGGGGTATAAAACAGAGGTTACATATAAGTGTTTATCATAATCAAATCATTAACGTATTGGTATACGACTTAAATGTTTACCTTTTTCTGGTATCACAATAGTTGATTTGGTTCAACATTTTTCGATTTTGGTTTAAGTTACAGTTTGACATATGTCTGTTGTTGTTACACGTACGTGTCAGATGTTCGCAGCATTTCAGGTTTCTAAAAATCTAAGTAAGAAATCAAAGAAGTAAATCTACTTGAGGGAGTTAATTTGTATAGGATTAGTGTCTGAGCATTGCTAATCCAGTGTCATTTTTATAGCTTATATGAAGAAAAGTCTGTGAAAGTCGCATAAAAATTTACCCCGTTATTTTTGTGTTCTTTTAGCAACTAAAGAGCATGAAAAGCAAATATTCAAGAGGACAAAATTACTAACGACATGTTCAAGTACTAAATAAATAATATGTAAAGGATTATTGATGACCAGCGCCGGGATGATTTTGTCACTAATACCAACAATGTTGGCCTTGTTAAGGACCCCCCGTCCCAAATATATATTTAGCGTTGGTTAATTGAGCCTGTATGCAAGCAATTTCCTTTGATGTATATGTCACAACTATTTCTGTGTCAATAATTTTTAACCACTTTTAAATATCTTAAAGTGCGTACGAGTTTTGTTGTGAATAATGAGTATTCATTAATCTAATATTTAATCAGTGCATGTGTTTACACAGACTTCGATGCAAGTAACTGCATACAGAAGTTTAGTTGAATATCAACTTTCGAAAAATAACGCATAGAAAAGAGAACGTAATTTTAATTATATAAACTATTTCGTTTATAATCATGTTGTAAACCTGAATTTTTGGTTAGCACTGTCTGTTATTCAGTACATGTACCGTTCTACTGTAATTATAACATGTAATCGTTTTTATATCAACTATTAAATGACTGTCAAGCAAACCTGATGCCGTAACATTTGTTTAAATAAATATAATTTTATCTTTGTGCAAAGTTCACTCAATATATCAGCCAAAGTTAAAAAAAAACGTATACAAATGATTTAGGTGGCATTTTTCTGGTACTGCGAATCCTTTTTATACTTATTATAAAACTGAAGATTACTTGCAATTCAACTCGAGCTATTATTGCCTGTACAAGCAATCCGCTAATTTATGATTTTGGCGATAATTAGATATTTAATAATTTAACAAAAATGAAAATTTACCTTTGAGTTGGAAAACATTTGAAAAATAATAATAAATATATCACAGAGAAATCAAAATTAAATCTTTGAAACTGTGGTCACTAGTAGTCCTTTTTTTCACAATAACCTACGTAATATATAAGATGCTCACATTTTACATGCATGTTAATCAAACTGAGAATAGTAAATTAGCTTCAATAAACTATATTTAACCCGAAATTACAGGGTTACATTGTAAACATTAAAGCATAAATTGAACTCATATTTAACTCATTATCACATTTTATACATGTACTTACTGGATCGTGTAGAGAACGCAATGGAAACAAATAAAAAAAAAATATGTAATTTATCAAAAGTACTGAAACTTACACTAGAATAAACCATTGGCTTTTCGCAACAAAAACATATTTTATTTTAATGCTTTTTTATTAAATTAACAGGACAAAGCAGTTAGTAGACGTTGATACCGTACATAGACCTTATATAAACAAATATCAAACCATTGTATATCTTGGAAGAATCATTTTATTAAATCTTATCTATCTATCAATCTATCTATCTTTCTTTCTATCTATCTATCTATCTATCTTTCTATCTATCTATCTATCTATCTGCTTGTCTGTTTGCCTGTATGTCTGTGTCTGTCCGTCTGTCTGTCCGTTCGTCCATCATCATCATCATCATCATCATCATCATCATCATCATCATCACACATCATCATTATCTTGTCTTCATATTAATTAAAGGGTATTTAATATAATACTTTTAGATATTAAATGAAAACATATTTTAGTTTTGTTTAGTTGGCGTACATATAAGGTCAAATCTTGTAAATGATAGGAGACTACAGCTTTCTGATTTTTGAGATATGATTTTTTTCAATAATGCTTTATAACAATAGCTTGGTTTTATAAAGTGTACCAGGGCTTAATACTTAGATGAACACTGTGAAAAGCCATGTTTAAACTGTCAATGAAATATGAAGGAAACCACCTACACATATCAAAGTTTCTTTCATTGTTTGGCGAATGAAATTTATCCAAAAATGCCTACAATCTCTCTAAAACGGCATAAAAAATTTTCTGAATCTCTTCCTTAATATGATATTGAATTGAGCATTGGAAATCATGTATGACGTCATAATGGATCTAGCATTAGAAAGGCACAGTTTTGTTTGTTTTGAACATATTTTATTGATTAAACAAAAGGATTAGAAACAAGTTCTGACAACTTTACAAGTTCCTCTCCTTAAATATAACAATATTTGTAATGCATATAAATTTAGAACAAAAGAAAATATATTATAATATTGATATACACAAACAAAAATTATTTGAATCTCAAGGATTCGTCTATAAACTTTTGTACAGAAGCAAAAATGCTTTTGTTGATATGTAAAGTTAGGTTATTGTTGCCATATAAAAGTAAATTAATATCAATATTGACTAAATCTAACATAAATAATTGATGAAACATGTTGTTTCTCGCTCTAGAGTAGTTTTTACAAGAAAAAAAGAAATGATACACATCTTCTGTTTGACCACATAAACACAGCGGATTATTTATAATATTACGTTTACAAAGATCATAATTTAATACACAGTTATGTCTCAGCTTTTTTTTTAAGATTACAAATGTATGTCTTGCCACTATTAATACTGTATTTTCTTTAGTGATTACCGGTGTATAAAGAGTATGCCATAACTATTAGTATTTTTTGCAATTGTATTTCTATAACTTAACACTACCAAATATTATAAAGTATTGATAATTATAATATATGAGTTTGGATGTAATTGTTACCTTATTTAAATCAAGAGGCCCATAGGCCACACCGATCACGTTAGCAACAAAAGTAATAACTCTCATTATATCAGCTTTACAAATTCAAATTCAAACTATTTGGAAAATGAAGTAGTCGGGTAAAAATTGCTTAAAAGAGTTTGATATTTTTCTCCAGCATATTCTAATGTTAAGCCCTCTTTTTGTCACATTGTTTGTTGTTTCAACAATTAAGATTAATCAAAGTACTGAAAGTACTGATAGGCGGAAGCATGATTGCAAATTGTCAATGTCATAATGTTATTATAACTATTTTCTCCTTAAGAATTAGTTTGATAACAATAAACACTATTCTAATATGTCAATAAAGGTATATACATGTAGTTAATTTGGTAATACTCAGTTATTGCACCAGATTAGTCTGGATCATGCCTTAAATAAAGATTAACGTGCGAGTACCCATTATTGCCGAGTACCCATTATTGCCGATCGTATAAAAACAACAAGATTTTCGCTATATATTCGTTGTTTTTGAGCTACAAAACCAAAATAAATAAATAAAGCAATTTTTTAAGACACATATAGTTGGGAACGAAGAAAATTTACTTCAAACATCTCGGGACTCACCATAACAAAGGTAAGCCTATGAAAACGTATCCCATTTGTATCCGTGCGATGACACATGCCACTGTTTGACTTGTAATCCACTTTGATGACAGGGCATTTTTTGTTTAAGTCCAAATTCGAAAAATATTTACCTCCGTGCTATGATATTTGACAAAAATATCCAAGATACCACTTTTACGACACAATATATAACAAAGAACACCGAGCGTCTGCTTGCTTGTAAGACGCCATTTTGTCTGCAACCTGAGGCGGATCAAAGTTTTATACCCGCGCACCTGCAGTGAAACGTAGAGGCGTTGCTATTAACTTTCACACACATTATTTCTTTTACTTGACACACTAAAACTAATTTTAAAAAAACTTTTAACACAAACAATGCATTCCTTTATTTTTTTTTAGTCATTTGTCTTCAGACATGTACAGCACATGTTCCTCTTTTTGTGTGCTTGCGGCCGCAGGGACATCGAAAACAATATTGCTTATAATATGATTGAATTGCGTTTGTAATATAATTTTTTATGTTATAATCTTACATTTTATCTTGCATTGTTAGATTCTTTTAAAAATTTGACCTTTTACCGATTAATCACTGAAAAATGACGAAAAGTTATAAGCGGCAATAATGGGTACTCGACTTCCTGTTAATCAGAGGTCATGGACAGGGTTTATTTTTAGCCTGAAGTAAGTCGGTATTGATGAGAATGAAATTAAAAAAATTATTCAAGTCAAATAAATGAACATTGCAGAGATTTGCATTGAAATTTTTACATGATAGCTAACATGAAGAGAGTAATAGAGAAAACTTGTGTATTTTTCGGCAATAATGGGTACTCGCACGTTAAATGAGAAAAGCAATTTAACATCAAAATTTTAAGTTTGTTTAATACATTCGTATAACAAGTTGATACTGATATGCAAGCTGATATTACAGGTATACATTTTCATTAATTATGCAGACTTATTCAAAATGTTCATTTTGACATCAAAATGATGAAAGAATATTATAGTATTAGAATTAAGTAAACTGAACTTCTGAAACTGCAGTATTTTATTCTTTTTTTTCACCAAAATAAAGAAGTTACATTTGTACATCACTTGATTACAGTATTTTACACAATCAAGTAGTCTGTGTGTCACTTTGCTCACCTGAGAAGAAATAGCCATTGAGAAATCAGTTTTATAGAATAATACACAAAATATATGGACAATGTGTAGTAAAAAAGGTAATAAATAAAGAGATTTTCAAGTTTTCTTAATGTATTCTCAAGTTTAACAGTAACAGGATGATTTCAAAGTCATTTTTTTATGTGGAGAATTGCAGACCTCTAAATGATCCTCAGATTGCAGTTCATACATTTTGTTGACAAATGTTTAGAGTTAGAAAGAATGTATTTACTAACTGTACTGTACACCAAGTATATTTTACAAAGATCAAACATGTATGCAAATGTTGAGAATTACAATAAAATGTAAAAGCCCTGTAATTTATGAATAGCTATAGATTGATATTCAATAATAAACAAATTATGTGTCCTTTACAATTGCCCCATGTTGTACTGTCAAATTACAGGTCTCTAATACTGAAGAATTTGAACTTTTAAGTCTTTATTTTAATACTAATGGAATCTTCAAGAGAACTTCCCCTATGACAGAACATAGACTTCCAAAGAATCCTTTTATAGCTGCATGCCGTAAATGTGATTTTGGAAAGCGTGTAATCCTGGTGTGTGCCATTTGTGGTGACAACAATTTCAATTCACTAGTGTTGTCTTGCATTCATTATACCAATGACAACTGTCTTTTTCAGCAGGATATTCTAAAATGTGTTGATGAAAAAAAAATAATGGATATGTTATCAAGCAATATTTCATTACAATATACTTGATCTCCAATAAAGAAAACATGGATTTTAAAATAAAATTAATCTATAAAATATTTTGAATTTATGTGTGTTTTTCCTCAAATAATTTATTTTCAAAAGTATACATGTATTTCGCAAATAAAGGATGAAATATATAAGAAGATCACACAATATGGATTACCAATATTTGTAAGGTTATTTCGGTATATTACATACAGTTAATGGAAAATGAAGCGACCGAACTGTAAATGAAAGTTTGATATTTTTTTTCCCAAAATTTCTTCAGTTTATAACTGCATTTAGAACAAGAATATTTACTATATTATTAAAGATATGACAAAATATATGTGAGTCATTGCTCACTAGTGATACCCCTGATCTGATGTGTATACAAAAAAGCATAGTTAACATCACATGTAACAGGAAGTTGACATCAAATATTCTGAAAAATGAATCCTACCGTATGACATGACTTAAAAAAGAGTGAGTTAAAATGTCAAGCATCTGCGATTGTTGCTGAGATATCTTTGACAAAATTTGTGTTATAGCCAAACAGACACACAAGGGTAAAACAATATACCCCCTCTCCTTCCTAGCAAGGGTATAATTTGTTCATACTTAAACAAGAAAACCACGGGGAATATCGTAATTAAATTTAGTTGTATTTACTAACCTTGAAAATGGTGTTAAGGCCATTAAGATGAGGATTCCACCATATTTCAGATGCCCTGCTTCCACTCAGAAGTTGCAAACGTGCAATGTTTGTCCCTCTTTAAAAGTGCTGAACTGGGAAGCCACAACTGCATTTAAAGCATCCGTCTTTTTCTTTGTTTTGCTTGAATTTTGCTGTGCACCCAAATTAGCAACTCTCCCCTTCACAAGAGATGAAGAATGATGTTGGGCTCTCATTGTCTCCTCTTGTCAGTTAATCAGTTTCTTGACATTCATCTGAAAGAACATACATATAGAACATATAGACATATGTTAGCTCATTATTTATAATCAGTGTCAGGTATATAATTGAGTCCTTTTGTAATTGCATATTAATCAAGAACATGGTAGATCAAAGACATACCGGTATATAGTCCAAGTTCTCATGAATTGACACTTTTTAAAAAAAATTTTAAAAACATGCAGTCATCAAAATTATCATATAAATTATGATGTAAAGAAATTTCCATAGAAATGTTAGTCACTTTCATTATAGAGTAATGATAATGTAATTCTGAGATACAAGTAAATACAGTAGATAAAAGGATAAATCATGTGATTTTT
>WFKH01003881.1:29799467-29821328 GCA_016163765.1 Magallana hongkongensis | reverse complement strand
CATGACTCACGTCGCTCTTTCTATATATATATATATATATATAGGTACAAGTTGTCACCAATCAACCATTGGGAACCAAGGGCATATAACTGAAGAAATGAAGAAAGATAGCTAACACAATCGGAACTTCTTGGACCTTTCGGACGAGCGGAAACATAACTTCGAACTGAAATGTATTATTTTTGTATGTAGGCGCCCAGGACAACCCCCTTTTTCAAAACATCTTGATATAAATACTACAAGGCAGTGTTTTATCTACTGAGGTTTAAGCTAAACGTTATTAATTTTAATAATATAACTCGATAAATAACACAACTCCCCCTCTCCGCACATACATTAAATGTTGTCTAGCCAACGAATTGATGGAGGAAACTCATACATTTAAAGTGTTTTCGAGCTATGTCGGATAGATCTTTTTCCATAATTGCTTATTACGCCTTTAATTGCTTGAAGAACAACAGGCTAAAATAGCAGGCAAAGTCTTGCGAGACTTTCACAGGGACTTCTCCATCAGATTCACTTAAATAACTGACAGTGAACAAGCAATCTTCAGACATTGGTTTAACAAATATTCCTCAAAAAAATCAATTTTCTTTAATAGATTTACTACTTTGATTTTTTACTTGAACTTGCTGAAACCCGTCAGTGCTGCGAACCTTTGACATGTTCATGTAACAAGAAGAAAAAAATGCCAAAGTCTTAAGAAAAAGGAACGTGCACAGTTGGAGCAGTCTATCTATTTATGTTCAAATTCGTGTGCTCAGTCTCTATTATGACGTCACGTTAGCACTAGCAGATATTAATATTGCTCGGCTAATTCCGTCAAAGTGACAAAGCTCTGAATAATTTGCAAGAAAAATATTAAAACCATTAGTTGGAGACCATTTTTTTTTCAAACAATTTTTTGGGGATTTAATTTGAATTTAAAATGCGGGGTTTTTAATCATACATAAACAAAATCTCTTTGGACGAGATTTTGGCGCGGGGTCAAAAATTGCGAATAGTACGAACCACGTGCACCATCTTAAACAACAATTTTCAAGTTCAATAGGTATAGGTACTTCTAAAATATTAATTATTCTAACATATAGGTCTTAGCTTCCTTTGGATCCGTGAGAGTGTTTCGCCCTCTACAATCTTTTTATCTTTAGATTTATTTTCAATATATTATCATTTTTGCAATACACATAAACCTTTTTTTCTATCTGTTTGTCTTTTTGACTTTTGTTCTCTAATCTCAAAGAAGATAATAGACAAATCATCTTTATTATGTCACATGCAGTCTCAATGAACGGCTTAAATGAATTGCGTGGAAATTTTTGCAATAAATAAATAATAAATAAAGTACGGAAGCATATACACCTTGCCAATAAGACTTTACACGAAAAGGCTGTTTTGATTAAATTTATCTGTTAAATTTTAAGGAGCTGTGTACAAAGAACATATGTGAACACAGGCAAAAACACGAAACAGTAAGAAAATGCAGAAGGATGTATTAGTTGAAGCATTAATATTATTTAAACTGTCTTGAACTGATTGTACATTGCGATCTTCAAGTCAAGGGGTGTTTTGAAGTTTACGCTTATTTGTTATAATGATGAACAATTGTATATATTTAAAGTAAAAAAAAACATTAAATTAAAATAAGTGCTTGGAAAAGAAGTTTTAACTATGTAATGTTCATAACAAAATGCTTCAATATGAACATAATGATAAAAATGCCTTCAAAAAATGTATTTATAGCTTTGAATGTTTCTCTTATTTATACATATTAAAGCAATTTGAGGAAGCGTTTCTTATATTAGTGTAAATGTTTTGTAATATTTGCAACAAGGAACATGTATATCTTAAAATTCAACTAAACACTCGTTTTTTTCATGCAAAAAAAGCACCTGATCTCCGACTTTTTTTTTCTAAAAAATGTCTATGAGCTAGTTTTACAGGATTTTTTTTAAATTTTCTTTAAATCATAAGGTGTTTGTAAACATCTTATCCATTACATTACGTTTTGTAACGATGAATTACGGATACAGCTGTCAAATTTCAGGATATGTAAATCCATGAACTATATTGGCCTGAAGTTGTACCTTAGAAGTAAAGTTTAGCAAATTCAATACAGTCAATTTGATTTGAGTTAAAATACAGTCATTTTTAGAAACAAAGCAAACACATTGTTTACTACTATTTGCAAAAAGACCGTCATTAGCTTGTTTTTTTGTGGTGCTCTATGCATTTATGTTTAAACTTAAAAAAAATAAATGTTATAAATAACAAAGAAATTAAATTGATCTTGGCGAATAGGATGTCATTTGTGTCTATTCTGTAGGCTTATGATTTCACAAATATACTGACACTTTAAAATCGGTTTGCAGCATTGATTTTTGATTTTATGAATAGATGGAAAGTCCTTGTCTTCTATATCTGGATGGTTAGTGATGCGAATTCCCTAAAAACGTAAGTGCTATTATCGGTGTCACGTTTGATTAAACCAGAGTTGTTTTTAAACTATATTTGTTTAATTATTATCTCGTAATATAGATTTTATATACTTTAAACTTTATCTGATGTTCAATATAGACAACATATTAAAGAAGTGACCGAAGATTGTTTATACGGTCAGTATAAAGATGGAAATGTTTGCAAAGGTATGTTTACTCCGAAAAATTTGATAAAATAAGGCAAGGAAATCAAAATATGTGGTGTATAAATGTTAATGAATATTAAACTTATGTTCATATTCGGACTGTTCTAAATATAGATATATTTATTTTTTTTTGTAATTTGTAGGATGTCCAGCTGGATATACTGGAGTAAACTGCTCTCAGAAATGCACTCCGCCAGCATACGGGGATTTATGTGGTGAAATATGTAACTGTTCAACTTGTCATCATGAGGTTGGATGCATGTCAACTCCTGAATTCACAGTTAATGGTAAGCATACAGCTAAACATTTCATGGATGTTTTCTTTCTATAAACAGCAAAAAACAGGTTGACGAAGGATATTGAAATTTATCCCTAAAATATGATAAATTCGGTCATACAGGCAACAACAGTTTTAACCTTACTTCGAAATTAATTAGGAGGGGGTTAGTTTTAGTCAAACAATCTGGTTCACTTTATGAATGTGCTCATAGTTAACTGGATCAAAGCCTATGAATAAAAACGATCGTTTTTGTCATTGAAAACGACTGTTATCGTGCTGCTGTTGTGGATCAAGATTTTTCCGAAAACAAGTGAAATAAATCTGGATCTTGTGTTTTTCAAATTGATTTACATTAGTTTTGATTCGTTAACAATACACTTTCGGGACGTATCAGTCATGTGCGAGTATCATATTAATGTCTTTTATTTCAACATAGACAATGGAACAATAGCTAAGCATCATATTGACAGTCACAAAACAAACTTTTTAGTTTTTATGTTCATTTAAAAAAGATTTTTACCAGGTGATTTATTACGTATAAATGTAACACTTGTATCGTTTTTAAACTTAGAATAGTTTATTCATTAATTTCTATAGCAATGATATGGTCTTTGTGGATAAATCATGTTTAGCTTTAAATAAGCACACGTGATAGTGTTTTGATAAATATGTACCTTATTTAATTTTATAACGTACTGATATAAAAGAAATATTTTATCATGTTACATTTATTAAAAAAAAATAATTTCATGCATTTTTTTATAATAGGGCTTGAGCGGTAAGTATAAAAGTTAGTCTTTATTCTTTGTTTCATTGGGCAAACGAAACATAGACACACACGATTGGCAATACTGATAGTAAAAGGTTAAGTTAATTTATAAATAACACAATAAAAACTCATTCCTAATGCATAAATAAGCATGTTTCCGTATAAATGAAAATTTCGTTAAAATAATCCAAGAAAAAGTATGTACATGTATTGTTAACCTATATCGAATCGAACTGATATATGTTCTTACGTTGTGAATTGCCACCTCTTAACATTTTTTGATGGTGTTTTAAATTTTTCTGCGTGACATATCAAAATGCAACATTTTTATTTGTTTCGAAGACAATATCTCACAAATTTTTTTTTTTTACAAATGTTTAAGACCGATCAACTTGCCCTTCTCATTCATTCATCTTATAATGTCTGAATAGTTTACATTGGAAGGATTATCTTCTTAATATGGCGGTTGTAAATCATGCTTATTGTTTGCTTTCAATTTATTTTGATTTTCTAAATTATTTTTTTGTTAAGTTGTTTTTTAAAGTTCTTTTATTTACATGAATTATCTAAATATTCAACTGGGTGTCAAAGATAATACGATGCCTTAGATTTTTGTGTCCGGGTGATACATGCATATGCACATTCATTTATTCATTCATTCATTCATTCATTCATTCATTCATTCATTCATTCATTCTTTATTCATTTTAGGCTTTACAGCCCATCCGTATAGCATCATATGTATTATACAATACTTTATTTTGATACTAACTCTGATGCTACCATACATTACATTTTTTTAATTGCAATTAATGATTGGCTGTCATTTTTGAAAAATGTTTTATTGCTGTGTTTCATCACCCATGCTTTTCACTTTGAACTGGAAATCCAAGTTTATAAAAATCAGTGGGACAATTTATCTTAATTATTTTTTTTTTAAAAAGAGAAACAGAAATGTTTTCAATAGATTGCCTGCTTAATCAATACAAAGCTGGAAAGATTTGCAAAGGTAGTTATAAATCAAATTATTTTTGAAACGAAAAAAAGCTGAAAAAATAAATGGATAACTCACGTCTAGTTCACTTTAAAATTCAGAATCTAACTTTCAATTGTTCATTTCATATGTAATGATGTGTTGTTAATCTTTAGAATGCCCAGCGGGATACTTTGGACTTAACTGCTCTCTGGAGTGTGATTATCCTACGTATGGGATTTCCTGTGGTAAAATATGTAACTGTTTATCTTGTCATCATGTAGTGGGGTGTATTTCATCTTCAGAATCAACAGGTATTGTTTGTTATAGAGCTTATTATTCAATAGTGTCCATTGTTAACAACCAATTAAAAGGTTCAGCTTATTTACTACTCATATTTTATATATCTTTCACTTCTACACTTTTAAATTAAAAATCAATAGTTAGTTTATATTAACGTTGTTTAAAATACATCTGCAGCAGTTTGAGATTTGATGGGGGTTTTTTTGATATACGACTCATTCGATTCACTGTAAAATCAATTTTAGCTTTAGTTTTAAAACTTAGCAATTCTTAAAAACATTCGCAATGAGTTTCCCTTAAACAGAACATTTGTAGAGACATTTGTTAATTCTTTAAAAAAAGCATTTTATAGAGAGCGAAGCGAGCTCTAAGAACCAGTGCGCGCGGGAAAAAGAACGAGCTAAACCTACAGATTCATCAAGATTTTTTTTGTCTAGGTCCCATAATGCTCTCTAATGTTTTCTCCCGTGGTGCTATGCCAAAAATGGCCAACGTTTAACTCGTAATTTAGGGTGCCTTGCGGTTTGAAGACACGTTTTAAGTACCGCAAAAGCTTCGTTGAGACCCAAGAGATTTTTTACATGCTTCCATTCCTTCGTATTGAGTCAAGATACGTAAACATATGATTATTGATTTTAACGTATGACGTCACAGTGATCTCGCGCTATATTTCCCGCGATAAATTTAGAGGTGGATCAAACATCTGTAATGCGTGTACTACATGTAGATATTTCAGTATAAACTGCGATAACTGCCTCAGATGATTTGTTTTTAAATTTTTTTTTCGTTTGATAGAGAGATTATATATACAAGCAAGAGCCACACTTTAATGTCATATCGATCCAATTTTAAGCTAATTTTGCATGCACGTTCAGTAAGTATTTATAAGCAGGGAGGGGGGATGAAAAATAGGTCATTTTGAACTGAATTAAAAAAAGTAAAGAGATTAAATAAGCAATTAAAAAATCTATGCAGGTATTACATATTGTCAAACCATTAAATTGAAAAATGGTAAATTACACACCTTCAAATAGGGACCGGGGGCACATTCAACGTTTGTAATTAAAATGCAAAAATAAACATATTTAAACAAAATATATGAACCAGGAAAAAAAAATAAAAGTCAGATAACAACAAGGTACAAAAGAAAAATAATACTGTACTTATTGTTTACACTTTTGACCAAAATTAAACAAATCTCATTTTACAGACTGATCAATTCTCTCCAAAAGTAATGAACGGTTTTAGGGGGAAGGACGTCTATGTATTTTGTAGGATTTTTTTTTTTAAACTTAGAAATATTATCTCTCTCTCTCTCTCTCTCTCTCTCTCTCTCTCTCTCTCTTTCTTTTTCTTTGATAACTGTCAAAATATCACTAAGTTGACAATGATCCAAGGTATGTGTAATTCTTGCTGCGCTCGCCACAATGGTAGCACCGTAAAACATATTATAATTATGCATTTGCGCACGATATTTCCTGCTATGAATAAGGGTTCTTTAACAATTTAAAAAAAAAATGTTTTATCTTATCAGATTTAATATTTTTAGACTCATACAATCAAATATAATAGAAAAGTAAGCATTAGCTGTTCAAAATGTTTACATTGATTGGTATCCAGAACAAATTATAAATTCATGACTTTTTACGCCACGTTTGCTCATTATTAGTCAAAATTTAATACATGTATTTCTTAAATAGATTACATGTAGATAGTTTGAACTCACACACCGTTTAATGGCTGATCACATTACTAGCAAGTAGCATTAAATATTCGTGTCGGGCAGAGTACGTGTAACAAAAAGACGAAATAAAACCAGCACATCACCAGAAGTACAAACGATTTTACGTAAAATTCTTCATCTTATAATATTTGATTAAATGCACTTTGCATATTTAGATTTATCAATTAAAAAATAAACCAATTTATTTTAGAGTGAAGCTAACATTTTGAATTGTTCCGGATTTTTACTCCGGAAATTTGAACAGGTTTTGGTTCACGTTTAGCAAACTTCCCTTTTGGAAAAGGCATCAACCAGGACGCACACGAAAAAGTTGTGAGAGAAATATTTTCAAATAAGTGAATCCTTTTCACAAAATATCGTGCGAGATCATTGGAACTGTTTCTCGAGTAACAATTAAAGTGACAATGTTTACGTCAATAGTTCGGAAAAGTTGAGGGATTAAGTCGATGTTGGTGGATTTTTGTCGGCCCGACGTATAACGTGCGCACATCATGCCGAAAGTAAAGTCGAGCAAGCGGATTGCAGAGCGGAGAGAAGGTCCACCAAAAAATCAGCAGCAGTCAAAAGCAAAGAGGGGGCATTCTGTAAACAGGGACAATTTGGAGACAGTGTAGAAATCCCCGGAGGTTGACCATGTGGTGGATAAAACACAATCTTGCCCGGAATCAGGTACAGTTCAAAATTTTACTGAACACAATGATATTCCTCAAATGATTGTTAGCTATAACAACGTTTTAGGTTTAAATGTTTCTCAAGAGTTGAAGAACAAAATAATTAACGGTCAGTACGTAGACTTGGCAAAAATGTTTGTGAATTCCAATGAGCCTCAAAAACAATCACTTGTCATGGTGAATGGTGAACTTCAAGCTACGGAAAAAAATGCAAAAAATATTACTAATATTCAACAAGAGACAGATGCTTTTATCATATTTGCAAGCATTTATTTGGAGGCTTATTCTACTAAAACCTTAGATCTCTTGAAATACATGAACGACGTCAGGTTAGCTGCGGCTAGGTCATCCGGTTTAGGATTTAAAGAGTATGAACAGCAATTTCGATTAAAGCTTGAAAAAAAACCATCGGAAGCATCGGGACAGTTGACCGGAATTGTGGTTTGTTTACATTACAACTAGAAGTAGGTCATTTCTGGCTGCTGATACACAAAACCAGAGTCAGAATAGGAAGTGTTATACATATAATTTTCAAAGGTCTTGTTTCAAGGCACCGTGCGGTTATTTGCATCAAAGTATAAAATGTAATGCCCCGCATCCACTAGCAATTTGCCCAAAGAAAGAGCACATGCAGTCATCCAGGGGGACCAACCATTTCGTAGTCAGAGCTCCAATAGAGGAAATAGGGGACAATATCAAAATACAGGGTGTAGAGGAGCATTCCATTCTAGGGGGTAGGGGCAACCACTACTAGGCTCAATGTTTGGAAGTTAGGATATACCCCAATCAAAATTCAAACCCACTACTAAAAAAATATTCAAATAAGGCGGTAGGAACTGAATTATTACAATGTTTTCAGTTGGTTTTAGAATTGGCTATAAGGGTCGAAGGCAAGGGGGTGAATCAAAAAAATTAAAATCTGTTTTGCAATTTCCAGAAGCAACAAGGGAAAAAAAATAAATAGTGAGGTTTCATTAAGCAGAATTGCAGGCCCCTTTTCAAGCAAACCAACATCCAACTTAAGAGTTTCGCCGATAGGTATAGTCCCCAAATCCGGAGGTAGCTGGAGGTTAATAACACATCTTTCTTATCCAGAAATGAATAGTGTTAATCATTTCATAGACCCGGAGGACTTTTTAGTTGCATACACATCTCTAGATCGGGTATTAAAGGAAGTTGCACGGCTAGGTAAAGGCACTGTTTTGGCAAAAATAGTTATAAAATCTGCACTTAGACTAACGATTATAAACACAGGAGATTTTGACCTCCTAGGTTTCAAGTTTGAAGGAAATCACTACATTGATAAGTACCTGCCATTGGGCTGTGCAATTTCTTGTAACCTATTTGAAAAATTTTCAACATTTTTGCAATGGAAATTGAAAAGACGAATTAGAAAGGGTGAAATTTTTGCATTATTTAGATGATTTTCCATTTTTAGGTGCCTCTGGTTGAGATGAGTGTTTTCAGCTGATGCGAGGGTTCCATGACTTGTGTGAACTCATTGGTGCTTCCTTAGCACAAGAAAAGACAATGGGTCCTTGCACAAACATAACTTTTCTAGGTTTAGAAATAGACGCCTCACACATGGTTGTAAGAATTCCACCAGAAAAAAAAATACAGCAAATAACTGCTGTTAACATCAAGTTTGATTAAAAAATCTCTGCAGCTTCAAGAAATTCAGAGTATTGTTGGGAGTTTAAATTTTGTTAGCAAATGTGTCCCAAATGCAAGGGCCTTTAATAGGCGGATTTATGATGCAACTTGTGGAATAACCAAACTTCATTATTACATAAAGTTAAGTAGTGGTATCAAGGAAAATATAATGATGTGGTTGAAATTTTTTGCAAGACTTCAATGTGGTAAGAAAGTAAATGGTTAAGCTGTGACAATATCGAGTTGTACACCGACAGCAGTGGAAACCAGAATTGGTTTGCGGTGCTTACTGTCAGGGTCACTGGTCTTACCGGTCATGACCCCTTGGTTGGGAAAGCTCAATCTTCACGGAAATGTCATTTCTGGAATAAGTCCCTATACTACTGGCAATGTATTTGTGGGGGGATGTTTTGCAAACAAAAAATCATAATGTATATTGACAACAATGCTTTAGTGTACATACTTAACAGGCAAACATCATAATCAAAAAAAGGTTATGGTATTATTAAGGCAATTGGTACTCTTGCTTCTTAGAAACGACATCATGATTTAGGCACAACACATATTAGGGAAGAAAAATAATATAGCCGATTCTTTATCTCATAAACAGTTTCATCACTTCCGACAGCTAGTACGGGGGACAGACTTGAACCCAGAGACCATTCCAGACGAATTTCTAGCAATGATGTCAGAGATTAAGTAAACGAATTATTTCAACTAGCAATAGACAAAATACAAGAGACATACAGACAAGGGTTGACATGTTTTGAGGAATTTCGTGATAATATTAGCCTTGAAAGGCCCCCTCCTTTAAAGCAAATTATACAATTTGTTAGTTACATGTCAGCAAGAGGGTTGGGAGAATCTACAGCAAAGACCTACTTGTCTGGAATTTTATACTATCTCGAGCTGCATGATTACACAGATGTGACTCAAAATATTATAGTTAAAAAATTATTAGAAGGTTATAGAAGAAAGTCTAAGTCCAAAGATTACCAATAACATTAAACATTTTGGAGAACATATTGAAATCATTGCCAATGGTCTGCAATGATATTTATGAAGCAAACCTTTTGCAGCTGCTTAAAGTTTAGCTTTTAGGGATATTTTAGGGTAGGTGAGATAACTGAGGGGAAGAAACAAGCAGTAGGTCATGCAGTCCAGTTTAAAAACCTGGAGGTGTCATTAGATAAATCTTTAATGAAATTATATCTTTCTAAATATATAATATACTCCAAAGCTGATCAAAGTGGAAAGAGGGAAATGGTTATTATTCAGAATGTTCAATCATTAACTAGCATAAAGCCAATTGATATTATGGCAGAATTTTTAAAAGTCAGACCCATTAGACAAGGAAACTTATTTTGCCACTTTGGGGGTCAACCGCTTACTCGTTTTCAGTTTACATCAGAGTTGAACAAAGCATTAAAAACAATTGACATAGATAGCGTTAAGTACAATTCACATTGTTTTTGAATAGGTGCGGCTACCAATGCAGCCAAATTAGGCTTGTCAGATGATGAAATCTGTAAAGCTGGTAGGTGGAAATCTAACTCCTACAAATCAGATATCAGATTTTAACAATGTAGTGGTCTTAATCAGAGTAACATTTTACAAAATATATTTTTTCAGAAATTGAAGCTCTGTTTGTGGGTTCTTCTTTAGTGAAAAGAGCTTTTGTTCAGCCAGAGATGGGCCAGGTGGAGTGTCCTTGGGTCTTCAGAGGTTTGGGATAAATATGTGGTGGCAAGGAAAAGGGGGTATGATCTTGAACGACATGTATGAAAAAATTAAAACTTTGTTGAAAGTTAATGACAAACCCCAGTATTTGATACTACATTGTGCTGCTAATGACATTGGCAAAACAAAATTGAAAGAGTTAATTGAGAATGTCAAAACCACTTTAGGGAAAATTCAGCTACTTTTGCCTGATACAAAAATTATACGGTCACAATTGTTACCTAGAAGGAGATAGAGATACTCTGAAGATGTCAATGCCATGAACAAATCTTTGAAAAGGTTAAACAGCTCCATTGCAGCTGAGATTGTTAGAAATGGGGGTGGCTACATTAAGTACCAAGATATTAAACCCAATGATGAGTTGTTGTTTGGCAGGGATGGTGTCCATTTGTCTGAATAAGGAACTGGTCATGAAATATTTTTAAATACAATTTGTGCAGCTATTGAACAATTTAGCAAAACTGGGATACTTGTTTATCCCAAACTCTACTAGTTTTGTATCAAGTTTATTGTTCATGTGGGGATGTGGCAAGGTCTAGGCTTAATGAACTACCTGCTTCCCCCACGTGGTGGCGGTGGCTTCACTGAATACATGCAGTGCATGCCTTCATTTCCGCCATGTGGATGAATGTGCGTGTTGTTCCAGATCTACTTGTGCACAATTAATGTGCAGTTGAAATTATTTGATAATGACAATTTGAAGTTGAACAATTTTTGTCTCAAGTTGCCGTTTACCGGAATCTGAGTTGACCAAGTTTGCGTTTTGCATTTATATTGAGTTGTAATATTTGTTTTTGAGCCATTTGCTAATTTTTATGTTGCAAATATTTTTTTTGCCGTTAACCGGAAAGAATTGGTTGTTTATTTGAAAATTGTTGAATATTTTAGACAATGATGTGTTTTGACCATACCCATTTGTTGTCAATGCACTAATGGCATTTCCATTGTAAAATTATGATGTAATTTACAAATAGTATATTTACACAAATTTTACTCATTGTCTTGAAGGCAAGACCAAACAATGCCACTGAGGGGGGGGGGGGGGTACAAAACATGTGAATTGAATAAATCAGTTGTGAATTTGGTGTTTTATTTTTAATTCAGAGTACAATATGGCATGTTGGAAAATATGGATATGTTTTGTGAGTGGTGATCATGTTAAGTGTTAGCATGCTTCAGGTCTACAATAAACACTGATTAAGAGAATTTGAATATGGCATTCTGAAATGACGTGTTTATTTGAATATCCTGTTGCATAAATATAGTGTATCCTATATAATTCAGGTCATTAAAAACGCATTAAGTTGTACGTTAATAAAGCCACCCCTTTAAGCATAGCAGTACCTTTACTGTACAAAGTTGAAGGACAATAAACATTCATGTACATATAGCTAACTTTTCTCTATTTACACAGCCAATTGTGCCTCACGTGAAATTCACGTGAAAAGAGCTTCACGTGAATTTCACGTTAAGTGAAGTTCACGTGAATTTGTTCATGTGGATTTCACGTGAATGTATTTCACGTGAATTTCACGTGAAAATTTCACACATTTTTCACTTAAATTTCATGTGAAACACATTCACATGAATTTCACGTAAAAAAATTTCACGAGTAATTCGTGTGAGTGCTCCTTTCACATGAATTTCACGTGAAAATTTCACGTTAAATTCAGGTGAACTTAACGTGAATTTTATGTGAGGCACAATTGCCTGTGTAGGGTATACAAAGTAACTATGCCGCTATATTTGTCAAGTTAACGGCCCCCTTGTCAAACAGTCAGTCAGGGTACATTTTTTATCATATAGCTGAAATTAAAATTATTTTTTTAAAGAAATGTTTGTCTGTAATCCAAGTAATTTTATCAGACGTATTGCTTAGATGTAAAGTCCAACGGTCCTCTACCCTTGTTATAAAATATTATATGTTTTGGTGCTAGAGAGAGACTCTATTAAGTGTCATAATATTGAGGAAATATATTCAAACAATGTAAGAAGCTGGACTCATCATATGAATGGACCCTAAAATTGTGAAATTTATAGCCTGCTTGTGAGAATATCTGGTAGTAAGACTGTGTTCTATTAGTCAAACAAGAATTTCTAATAGATCTCCTTCTTAACATAGTTAGAAGGCAAACTGAATACATATTTGTAATTAGAAAGTGTATCTGTTATAAACTATTTCCGACTTCTTGGTATGGGGCAGGGGCGCTCTAGAAATCAACTCGCGTCAAAGCTTGATTTGGTTATTCAATTATTTAAAAATCAATAGCAAACTTATTCCTGCGTAGAATGAGTTGTTATTTCATTGAAAGGCAATGTTCTGCATGTCATTTTGTACCGCATAACCAACGATGGTTTAAGGCTCTAAAATTTATCTTTTTCATGACTTGAAATACATGAAGTTTTATTAAACATCATATATTTCGGTTGTGTTTGCTCATGCAATACCGAGATTTAGTGCCGACGGTGTACAAATCAGAAAAAGGGAGAAAGAAAGAAGCAGTAAACTTATAGAAATACACACCGATGACACCGATATACTAACGCTTAGAACATTTTTTTTTGTGCAAAAGATTATTGTATTTATCTAATTAATGTGTTACTCGTCTTTACAATAGCATCGAATGTTTCATCAGAAAAGGTAAAAGGAAAAAAAACCTACGGGAAACAGGATATTTTTAACACAGGTCAATTTGATAATCTTACTAACTGGAGGAACTATAACGCTTGTGCTACTTGTGTTAATCTTTTGTACAATACGGATACATCGATCCTTAGTTAAGAGCAACCGGAACGACCTTGCATCGCCACATGTTCATGGAATCGAGTTAATATATATAATATTGTAATGAAATATATATAGGCATAGAATAAATTGTTGAGCTAATAAAAGACAAACAGTTTATTCTTATATTCATCCGCGTCTTCCGTTATATACTTTTATTGTTCTTGTTGCCTTATGTCTCCTATCAATAGTTGCGCCGGGGTTATTGTATAGTTTTTTCTACATAATTTGCTGTTTCTTTATATAATAAAAACTTTAAAATGAAGATGCAAGTAACAACAAAGCAGCAATTTGGCTTTTTATATGTCATTTCGGCCTAGCATAACCCTTTAATGTGGTTATCGCAACGTATGATAAGATAGTATTATTATTAAAACGAAAACTGATATTTAAGACGATCTGATGAATACCGTACATGTCCGTCAGTTTATATTCAATTTGTTAATATAGAGTCAATGTGTTAATTTTTTTATTATTATTATTACAAGAAATCTTAAACAAATAGTGATTTTTTGTATGTTTTCCCATTTCTTGTATTGAAATTCTTACTATTCTGATATCATGATAATGTATTAGCAGGCCATTATTCTCCGTCAAAGGCTTTTAAAACCAGATACAAAGCGAATGTAAGGTTAAACTAAAATGAATCTGAAACAGAAGGCATGTGTACATTGTAGTGCAAACTTTGTCCAAAAGAAATAAAACAAAATGAACTAAACAAAACAGAAAAAAAAAACCCACCAAATAGCCCACTTCTATTGTAGATCATTGATAAAATATAACATTTACATGCATCATGTTTTACTTTATTTTAATCTAAATTCTTTGTTCTTTGTTTTTGATCACTTAAGACTGTTTTAGGGCTGTTGTAAGCAATTAAATTGCATGAAAATTAACAATTAAAGAAAATAATGAGTTATCTAGTAAATGAATTCGATTCCATCACCTATCGATATGCCAATAAAGAAACAAATAAGTTTATAGTTAATATTAACATAACTGTATTTTCCGGTAATGTTAGTTTCCTTCCCCTTATTAACTTATTTACTGTATATCCGATCTAAAGTGCGTTGTTATTGTGCGTTCTATGAAGTGCCATCATTTCCTTCCATGATATGGTATTCTAAATATTATCATTAGTGTTATAAAAAATAACTGATTAAAACGTTATTTAATATGCACAAATATATGTTAACTAATGGATTGTAATTATAATTCTAAAATGAGCTTTCGAGGAGCTCACTGATTTATTATGACCCATATACATGTGTAAAAAATTATATTAAAAAAAAAAACAAAAAAAAAAAAAAAACCAACCATTCAAAGTTGTAATTTGTCCACTGAGCAAAGTTATTAATTACATGTAAAGTATTTTATATCAAAATATAAGTGACAAATTGAAGTGAAAATATGTAATATAATGGCGACGCAAGCGTCTGAGGCAGCTCATCGGCAACTAATAAAATTGTGTAAAGATTTTATAACCCCTCCATAGGCGAATAAAAATTAAAAGGAACAACAACAAAAAAAGCTTAAAAATGCATTTTCGGATTTCGTATTTATGCAACAGAGAAAATTATCCTACGAGTATGATGACATCAAGTGAATATTGAAACCCGACTAATAGAAATGTACGAAAAATGCTGAACGGCACATTTCCGGAAGACTGAGTTAGACAATAAGGGATCAGGGATTGTTTAGAATAGGCAGATTGTCTGTACCTAATATTTTTGTTTCTAAAACTAGAAATGCATTGTGATTGGGCATGCTTGGTACATATGTTATAAATCAAGAAAAAAAAACATATTTAAATTTGTGGATATTTTAAACAAAAGGTTATAAAATAAAATATAATTGTCTCATGAGAGAGCAGTAAACATAATTTTTGGTTTTGAGTTCTGTCTTCATAGTTGCAGAGCAACCCTCGTATATGAAAACTTTTTTCATGCTAACTAGTCTTTTGAATGCATTTACGTACGCATTATGGTTTCTGGAATTTAAACAATGAACCAATTAATGGCATTCTTATTTTCACTTCGACCCCAATCCAATAAAAATAGGTGATAGATAATTTATTATCATTTTATTCTTTTACAAAACATTTAATTGAAATTAAACGACGGTTTCATTACATTATCAATTCAATTTTCTATAGCTCTGAAAAACAAAAGCAATCCTTTGCATGCAGATAAGGTTCCCTGTTTGTACGGGTATTTCGACGTTATAGATATACTATTGATGTGAACGAATTAAAAATAGAAAAAAAAAACACACATCAATGAGACATATGTTTACAGAATTAAACTTTAAAGTACACAATCATGTAACCATTTGTTTTATGGATGTCCATATATAATTTTCAGAGAATTCTAAAGATATTCTGCACTTTGTTGAGGAAAAATTCCATATACGGAAGAACGGGAAATGAGAATGATATATGCGATCTTTTACAAGATAAATTTTTAGGTAACATGAACTGTAAAATAGTTTGCATAGCTATTGGATGAAGCATGATTAACACTTTTGACAACAAATGTAAACTTTTGTTTTTATATCTCTGGACAATTTATCTTCAATTGTACTCTAATGGGTGAGTATCTGATTCTTTTTTTTTAAATGTTGAGATACATGTATGGACATCTGCTTTCAATATTTTTTCAAATTATTAATTTTACTATTTAAAATGGTGGGTTTTTTTTTTTTTTACATAGAAGTCAAATTGATGATGAAATAATTTGTCTTTACAATTCATTCAAAGAGGGAAGTGTTTGCAAAGGTATGTTAAACATTGATTTGTCGTATGCCTGACCGAACTGAATAAGACTTAATAGTGAAGTATGTTTCCTGAAAAAAAAGATATACAGCTCGACAGTTGTCTGCCTGTATTACATGTACTCTGTTTTACTTTCACCTTAGGTATATGAATACTCAATCCTAAAACATAGATAAAGTGTATAAGTGTATAAATATACCTGCAATACAGCAAATACCATCTTGCACTTTAACATGACTTATGCAGACCCCATTGTAGTTCATAACAGAAGAAACAGCCTCGGCTAATATCAATAAAACTAACACATATACAGATTCACTAGTATCACGTTGATCTCATGACAACTACAACAGTAAGACTTTCAATCAACAAGAAAATGGATTTCTTGCTGATTTTCACTTCAGTTAAATGTTTTAATACGGCTACATATTTAACAGATTGCGAGATATTTGTTTGTACTTAAATGTAAAAAAAACCCCACATAATATAGAACTAAGTCGATGTGATTAAGACACATTTAAATGCTGTCTTTTTTTTTTTGGGGGGGGGGGGGGTTAATTCTTCATTGCTTCGTTTTTTTATTGCCCGTACATCAGTAATATTTGTTCACTTACGGAAAAATTTTATATTTTGTAGGTTGTCCACTTGGATACTTTGGAAACAATTGTTCTCAGAAGTGCACACCACCGCACTATGGAAATTTCTGTAGTCAGATATGTGAACATAGCTGTCAAAAATGTCATTATAGAAAGGGTTGCACTTTAAGAAACCAAACTATGGGTAAATTAAGCAAAGGTAATCACAATATATTTATTTATTTATTTATTTATTTATTTATTTATTTATTTATTTATTTATTTATTTATTTACTTATTTATTTATTTATTTTATTTGTAAGGTTAAACATGCAGTTTTTATCTTGGCTTGCATTCACTTTTTCAGCAAATTTAAACAAGATACCACATTTATTTTACCACATATAGTTTATAAAGAGTTTTAATCAATTAATCAATAGTCACAATACAAATTTTGACTTCATGTATGACAAAATAAAAAAAAATATATTTCCATTGATTTCAGATTCAAACATGTAACAATATGTTGAATGTTTCAAATTCTTTTGACATTTTTATAGCTACATGTACAACTTAAAAATAGTCTATCAGACGAACAAAAACTTACATGTGTTTATCGACATGATAAATCTGGCTTCTGTCATGAAAACAATGTAAATTTAAAGCATTTGATTTTGCGCATGCTACATCGCGGTTTGATTTTGATGTCATCAACGTTGATGCTGCAGATAGTGTGGCATCAAGAAACAGGTCAATGTTAGACGTCCAGCGGTCATGATCTAAAAGTGATGCCTTGCATATGGGCCAATCAGATTTATGAGTTTTCCTAAGGGAAATGATATGCGCCAATATTTGTTTATACCAACAAAAAATGACTTTAAGGATTATTAGTGTAAAAAGAAACGAAATATGTTACAAAATGAATTTTAAATGGAATATTATTTTTATCAGAAATCCAACCGCCATCCAAAACAAAACGACCAGAAAGAAAGAGTTCTTTGATCAAAATTATAATTTTATCAACTGGAGGAGTGGTAACACTGGTGCTTCTTATGCTGATCTGTGGAGCAATACGCAGATTTCGCCTCATATCAAATGTCCATGAAAACGATCATTAATAAGGAAACATTGAATAAATGAGCTTGATTTTTTTTTAGAGATTGTAGTTGTGTTTTATATTTGTACCAACTCTTCGTGAGGTAATAAACCATTTTGTTAACTATGACTATGTTAAAGAAGACGTCAAAATATATTTCTTATGCTTCTAAATAATATTGATATAAGTATTTCCCTCGACGTGATTCAAACTCACGTATATATTTTACACTTAACAAACTACATTATTTAATAACTTATTTCGACTGTAAGAGGTTTCTATCCACTTCCTGTATTCAATCATACGAAAAATAATTCGCTATCATCATACATTAATGAAAGGCATCATGTGAATTATCAATAAACGATTAATTAAAAATTTTCAATTTATTATACTAGTATTATTGTAATTTTATCATTTTTCATCGTTTTACGGTTGTAGTATTTTTGTTTTAATACGACATAGCAAACGAATGCTTAGATCGAATGTCACTTACACGGAAATACTTTGTAAAAGGCGACAGGATATTTATTTTTTTTAGACAGTTTATAGAATACTGTGTGTAGTTTTAATGCTATATTTGAACTATTTCCCTGTGTTGTTTTCTTCCTCTCGTTGGCTTTCTTATTCATGTCAGCATTTTGTGTTATTGTGTATAATTTTCAACAAACCTATACCTTCTTCTAATTGAATGTTCTAAATATATAAGCACATCTTTCCGGTTGTTTTATTGTTTACGATAAGAACAAGTCAAGATGGTTATTTTGCTTTTTGGTTTATAAATTGTTATTTCTTTCTAATGTTTTCCCTGCGTGGGTCGAAAATTGTTTAATATACACACTAAGTAGTATAATCAAAAATCAAAATCAATTATAATAT
This sequence comes from Magallana hongkongensis, assembly GCA_016163765.1. Classification (NCBI taxonomy): domain Eukaryota; kingdom Metazoa; phylum Mollusca; class Bivalvia; order Ostreida; family Ostreidae; genus Magallana; species Magallana hongkongensis. The sequence goes on along the minus strand of WFKH01003881.1, from coordinate 29,802,443 downwards.
TTGAATACTTGAATAAATAAGTAATAACTAAGTCGATTCATTGCAGAACCTATACAATTTGGTAATGGTTTGGTTGATATTTAACAAGTTTAAATTTTCGAAACAGTTGTATGACAAAAGAAGACGTCTATGTGTTTCGATTTCATTTTTCAATATTACCAATGGTATCATTTGGATTAAATTTAAAAATTCTAAATCTATTCTCCGCAGTAATATGCTTAAAAAAATATAAAAGAAAAACTGCAATCATTGAAAAATAAAAGAGGCATATCTAAAAAGAATTGCCAAATTAAAGTCCGAATTATCTTGCACAGATGCAGGTAGTGCTGCCTTACTTCGCGTGCTAATCGGACACGTATGTCGTACATAACGAGTGCATAAAGTCTACATCATATTGTAGACCCTGACACCGCATCCAACATAGTAGATAAGCGATGATATATCTTTAATCTAACACTGTGTTGTCTTTTTATCGTTTCTACAAACAAACACTCCGTTTTCTGAAGTTCATGCTATCACTGCATGATCTACTACAGTGCATGGTTTTCATACGTGCGATGATATAACAATACATCACATGGAAGCGTTCTATAATTTCGATAATTTTTAATTTTGAAATATGTGTGCCTACATTTCAATCCGTTTTGTTTAGTTTTGTTTATTGGATATTCCTTGCCAGTGCAGTGGTTGTCATTTTATCTTGAAAACGTATTATTTCAAATCTTTCCGTCGAATGCAACATGACCGGAGAATATATACCTGAAAGGGGTGAAGTATGAATAGTGACCAAGGTCTCGACCTTATTTAGCGGATGTATAGCGATGAGTGCAAAAATAGAAATTGAAAACTATATGTAAAATGACGGTAGTCTGATATGAAAGAGAAATAACGCGTATTTATGAATTCATGTCAGTTTGAAGTTTTCCCACGCCAGAAGAAAAGTAACATCAAATAAACAGGTCAATGAATTAATTATTCACAAATAGGAAATGCAGAACAAAGGAATAAAAGCGCAAAATGTACATGTAAGAAAATATAAGAAATACGACACGTTGGCTATGAGGTGTGCATTTGGGTTTAACAAAACCGATGTGTTTTATAACTTCGTCTTTTTGCTTGTTTTTGAGTCTTGTTTAGCTTTAATGGCCGTAAACAGGCATGTTGACATAATGGTTGTATGTATCTTGATTACTGTACTATACCCTTGTGATCAGCTGCACGATCGAAATCACAAATAATATATTTTCTATTATCGTCTTAACATACAGGTTTTTGTTTGCTTCATTCTGTATTTTAATTGTCAAGCTAGCACTTTTTGTTTGAGCGATTAGTCATTTCCCCTGCCTTATAGATTCGATTTGCTGTCATTGTACATATTGTGCCTATCTGAAACATGAGGATGCTTAGTATTGTTGGTGACATTAATAAGGGTTTTATATATTGACCAGAAAACGTACTATACCAGTTGCTCGTCTCGGTTCGGTACGTTTTTTGATCGGTACAGTTCACTTCTTGCACTTGCACGGTGCTGTTCGATTTGTGGAAGGTACGTTTCCTTTCTTGCCATGTAGGTTAATTAAGAATAGTTTTACTGAATTACATTTATGCGATGTTTCGGTTTATTCGTGCTTTGTCTTGTTTAAATATAAATTCGCGTTTTATTCCTTAAACATGCATTTTTTTTTCGCATTGCAACCAGAAACAGACTTTTAAAACAAACGTACCTTCAAAAAATCAATATATATATTTACAAAAGTTTACAATAGACTTAACATGGAATCAATAAAATATCAGCAACTTTTCAAAATGTATCGATATTTGCAAAAGCTGTCAAATTTCATAAGGTGTCCAGTTGAATATTTTTGAAAATAAGTTTAAAGCAACATTGTCTAGCGTGTCATCCTTTGATGGATTGTGTGTTTAAAGCACGTGATGATCATATAAACAAACAAGAAATGTTGTTAGTTAACATTGCATGGTGTCCTCTAAAAATCATACATGTAAAAATATTGAAATTTAACAGTCCATCTACTCGTTTACATTTTTTAAAATATGAATTTAAGTTTGCTTTTGGATGGATTAATTTCAAGTTGTATTGAAAGTAAATTGCTGTTAGAAAGATTCACTTATTACTTATACTGACATTTACACTACTTGAACTTTAAGAAAAGGACATATGTGGCAATTGAATTGCTCCAGAGCTTAATTTTTCAGAAAACGGTATCAAGTATAAACATGCAAGTCACGTACGCCAAGTCGTATACAATTTTTAACGTAATTGAATACATACATAAAAATATAAACACAGTCTAAGTTTTATCTTTATCAGATCAAATAAAACGACAGGGAAACAACTTTTGCCTTCAACAAAGATGACCAAATTGATATTTATATCAACAGGAACATTGATAACGGTTGTACTGTTAACGTTGATTTCATGCACATTCCGTAAGGCTTGCTCCTTGGTAAATGTTAATTGAAACTATCATGTACCTCAAAATATTTAGGAAATGGACACCACCGGTTATGCTGAAATCAGTAGACGTAGGATTAAAAAAATGGTTAATTCAAGCTGGGACGTTTTCTGTTCTGTGGAGGATGGAGTGACGATCTTTAATCAGAATAAACAATTGAAAATTCAAATTATTGAAAGGGAAATGTACACGGAATATCTAATTGGGAGAAAATACACAAAAAGACAATAATCATTAGTCTATCCAATCCAATTAATTGATTAGATATTGTTTTGTTTTGTCTATTTCAAATTGAAATAAATCAATCTCTATTTTTTTTAGTTACATTTACTTCTGTCAATACATGTACATTTATGCAAAAATTGACAACCTAGCGAAGATGTTTATGAAATTTACCCCTTTTCAAGTATTTAGTAGCTTTTTAAAATCATCTTTGATAGTTAAGTTGATGTGCTACATGTAGTTTTTGTTGGTGTTTTTTTTTTCTCTTTTAATGAAACAA
>WFKH01003881.1:29789305-29799367 GCA_016163765.1 Magallana hongkongensis | reverse complement strand
TCTATAGCAGCAGCAATTTAAAACAACATTTAAAGTAAAGTTAAAAGAACGAAAAATAGCAGAACATATTCTTCAATGTGATAATAAACAAAATATTGATTTTATTTTTGTTGAGGGCGTCATATTCCAGTGTTAGATTGTAGTTTTTATTGATTCCTGTCAATATATTTGTTACTGTGTATTTAAAACTAAACAGCTGTTGGAATTAATTCTTCTTGATGATATAGATTAATAGGCTGTTTTTAAAAAGGTTGTAGCTTTAATATCCTTTTTAACACGAAGAATGTAATGAGGTGTTGCGACCTTTGTAGGAGGTAAGTCGTTTTACAGAGCTTTTCAAATTGGATTTTCTTTAGTAGAATAAGACTGATACTGAAAATGAATCTGGATTCATTGATTATTTGAAAAGTTTAATATGAGTGGACTTTGTTTTTAGTAGTTTCAACCATTAAGAGACTACTTTTTTTACTCATGGTTTCAAGTCCAATCATGTACCATTAGTGACATACCAAACAACAGAACACGAAAAGACATTCTAATATCATTCAATAAAGTGACTGAATCACCTAAGTTCAGCGTAGAGAACCCGATAACTACATCTTCAAAAATTTTAATGATATTAAATACGCCTTAAGTCAACAAAATAAACATGTTGGAAATTATGTAGTATTTCGTATTTGATCCTTTATATTTTTTATCCATGTTGAATCAATCACATACAGTATATATACCGTTATTTAAGGTAAGGGGGTGCACTGTTTAAATTCAATCCCCGTAAACGTTTAGCTCAATCCAACATTTGAAAGCAATAAAACACGAGCACAATCACCTGGTCATTGTACTTTATTGAAATTAACATATATGTGAAAAAAAAAGAAAAAAAAGTTCCTTTCTGCAGCTTCAAAATAAAAAAAACTACATTAGTTCAGTTGGCATTTCTCATGGTACACTGATTTTGTTTACATAATGGGAACTTGCTTAACCCTTTAAAAAGGTAATCTTTTGTACCACCTCTATTACTTGATAAACATTTTGCAATGTATGTCACTCTATTCTTCATTTTAAAAAAGCATTAATTGTCAGTTGTATTTTCAACCGATGTTATTTCTGATCGTAAAGCTATCTTTCAAATCGAGAATTAAAGGTGATAAACAATAGCGCTTGGTATTTAAACAAGTTTCAGCATATTTTTTTTTATATGCGTACATGTGTCTTTGTCATGCATTGTAATAATAAGACCCAGCCATTCTATTTATTTTCATTCATTAAAAACATGGTCACAAAACACATCGACATTCGCTGTAACTAGTACTGATTCTGAAAAAAAAATGATAATCGACAAAGCTTCATTCATCACAATAAAAAAACATCCAAACTATTATGTTATTACTTATCATAATATGTCCTTTTATTCATTCTTCTTTAATTTTTTTATATCATGGTTGAATTTTTTATAGCTCTCACACAAAAAAGGGCGGTCGACGTGTTATTGTACATTTGTGCAGGTAGGACTTTTCTCCAGGAATCTTCGTATCTTCGAAATTACATATTTGCAAAATCTTCGACATTTGAAGCTAACGAATATGTACATTAAGTAAGCAAACCTAATTTACATCGTATGTTAGATTTATTGAGTTTATCAGCCACCAAACATTAATGAAATTTACATTTATCAATGTCTATTTCATGGCCGCAAAAGTCATAAAACGAAATTTTAAGAAATGGAGTATTTGCAAACATTTTTTTTTCTTTTGACTTATAATTTAATTATTAATTAGATGTTTAACTAAACAGATTTTGTATTTAGAGTACACGATTATTTTTAAGAACATTTAAAATAAATACATACATTGTACAATTTATAATAACAATTGTAAAAGATTTAGGAAAAAGAATCACATATTCAAATTTAGAATACTGAAATTTGTTAATGCCTGCACATGTTTCCAGTGTTGTGTAAAGAAAACTGATGACATGTATTTTCAATTAGTCGATGATGGTTGATGTTTATCGATCAGATAATGAGGTTTTAAGGTTCAGAACGTTGTTATACATATTTCAAATATTTTGTTCCATCAATAGATTGATACTGACTCTTTTATTACTTAGTATTACGTTTATCAAACAGGGACCAAATTTGCGAATTGTTACATATTTTACAATGTACTTTAATTTATACTATTTTTAATTCATTTTCAAATTGTTTTTTTTATGTTAAATTAAAAACATTTTGATTTGAAATGATATCTACCTTGTCATAATTAGAAAAATATTCCGTACTTCCTCTTTCTTAAAGTTTGCAAAATTTACAATGCAGTAAAAACTAAATATATATGATATATAATTACAAGTTTACATGTATTTCTGTATTGTCTATAATGAATATGAATACATACGTTTCACAATTCAGGCAAAATTTTAATGTGTAAAGATGATTGGTGACTTTGCATTAGGATTCGTACTCGCAACTGCTGTTATCTTGAAAAATCAAATAAACTGTTTAATTGATCGGTACGTATTAGTATCATTCATTGGTCAATAATTAAATGTGCGTTTGCTTCTAAATTAAATCGAATTAACTGACTGTGTACGCTTTGTTGGATTATTTACAAATTCAATTACTCTTCTAATCTTTGTTACAGAGCAATTTATGACAAAAATAAAGGATGTATTTTAAATTACTACCAAGATGGAGATGTTTGCAAAGGTATTGATTTCAAAAATTTAGTTTAAAGAAGATAAAAAAAGTTTACAAACTAGCCAGTGAAAAGAAATACGCATATATAACCCTTCTATCGATAATGAACAAAAGAAAACATATGTTTAATACTCGAGCAAATCTATGCGTCCAAGAAATAACATCTTTACATCGTCTTAGTACATGTTTTAAATACCTAAACACACTAATGTCAAGGCTCGTCTTTGAATAAACGTACTTGTTTGCTTTTATATCCTCATAAACACATGGACTGCCATTTTTTATAATATAATTTTATATGTATGGAAGAACATACTATACAATTTTTACACCATTTTCTACATAAAAGTTCATTATGTATCTTTCTTATTTTAAGCCAAAGAGACTGCATGAGCTTGGTTTATGGTGAAGGCAAAGTGAAAATGTCTTTTTATTGAAAGTAACTAAAATTGAAAACCATTTATCAAGGAGGTCAAATAAGACAAGAGTATAAACATCCGGAGAAACCAAGAAACATTATCTAAAACATAACTCAAATTCAAAAAGATTTCAGAATTTATAGCTTATATAAGGCTAAATGTTTTTTTCTTTTTGTTAAAGTTTACTGTGGCGCAGAATTTTATTCACTCTATATTAGAACTACATCTTATTGAAAATTACCCTAACGTCATAATAAAATAGTAAATTTGTGGCTGATCTTTAGAAGGCACCGTAGATTTATCTTGACAGAGAAAGACTTTGCATCGGTGGTGTTTTTTGTTGTTGTTTTTTTGTTTTTGTTGGGTTTTTTTGGGGGGGTTTTTTTTTGGCTTGTTTGTTTGGTTTTTTGTTTGTTTGTTTTTTTTTTTGTTTTTTTTTTTTTTTTGTTGGTTTTTTTTTTGTACTGAAGCATAATACACAGTACAATGGCGCTTCTTTACAGTAGTAAGTCAGATTAAAATCCTCAATTGCCAAATAATTCTGTTAAGAATGTTTTCACATATATAACCAAAGACATAAAGAAGCTTGCCTCCGTTGACAGTTGAAATGTCTTGTTTCAAAGATAATGATAATCAGTTCAGTATGAAGGTTGTGATTAACTAAAATAATACAAAGACATTGGACAATTGACATGCCTTTATTGAGTTAAAGAGCTACATGTATCACAAAACCAAACACGAAAAAAAAAATATCTAGAAGAGTAAAACAATACCAATACGAATTGACAGCAAAATTTAGGCAACGTCATAACCTATAAGCTGAAGGCAGGGTGATGATAAAATCATTCAAAGACGTGGACTGAAACTTACACAAAACAGACAGAACTTCAAGAAAGAACAAAACAAAGCGATAATTGTTTATTGCAAACTGTTAAAATAAACCATATCAAATCATTTTCCATTTCATTGCGAATTGATTTGTAGATATGTATAGGTTAAATGTATTTGATTTTTGTAGAGTGCCCAGTTGGGTATTTTGGACAAAACTGCTCTGTAATATGTTCCTGGCCTAATTACGGAGCTTTATGCAGTAAAGTATGTGAGTGTCAACCATGTCATCATGCATATGGGTGTAATTTAACTAAAGAAACCACAGGTAGTATAAATGAAGTTACTCAATCAACATTTAGCTTACAAATTCATTGAACATTAATTTAGTTTGCATTAATGTACATGCAGAAATTCATTCAATTTCAGTTTATTGCTAATTATACATGTAGCATTCAAAAAATAAACTAAATATTTCATTGCCTTTTCATTTGAAAATTATAGCAATAATTTAAAGATCGTTTTCGTAGCCGTTTATTGAATATATGCACGGTAAAATGCGATAAAGTAAGTTTACACCGTACATATGTACCAGATATGAGGTACATGTATACTGTCATATACATGTATATGCTCTTAACAAAAGCTAATATACGTAATCATGGAGGAGTACAGACCGAGGACAGAAATACCTTTAAAATTCTTTTTTCTACTTTTTTAGTATATAAAGCGAAAAAGAAAGAAGAACTGGATGGAAACAATCTCACTACGTCAACTTATTTCATAAATTTGATGATCATAGCCACTGGATCATTTATTGTAGTAATGTTAATCATGTTGATATTGTGTACAATACGCAGAATTTCCCCCTCAGCAAATGTAACCAGAGATTTAGAATTAATTTTTTAATACATCAGGGAAATTTTTAGTGTATAGTGTTTTCATTTATACAAATACTTGTATATCTTGAATATGATAAATTTATGCGATGTCTGATAATGAAAATAACGAACTTAAATGATTTAACAAAAAGTTAACTTTATTAAACAAGCCTTGGTCTCCATATTATTTCTTTTCATTTTTTAACTCTTACACAGCTATATAAACCAGTACAGAGAATTATGTTCGGTTACTTTTCTACTGAGGTATTCCATATGACTTTTTGTACAAAAAGAATTCAAAAATGAAAATAAAAACCACACTCACTAGAAACAATTTTTTAAGAATTGTATTAATATGTAATGTGTTTGCAAAAAAAAAAAGTTTCCTTGAACTACTTACTTTGCATGTGCACAGGTCTTATAGAGTGCATAAAACTTACATATTATTTCAGACAAAGGCGCCTTTTTCAAATTACTGGTATGGAAAACATAGGATGATAACTCGAAGTAGGTAACAACGTTTGATCATGTTAATGTTTATGCAAAATAGGTGCTGTCACCATAAGATCTACTCCAGTTTATGTTTCGAGCATATGCATGTCGCAACGTTAAAACAGTGTAAGATTTATGCGGGAGTAGGTTAAGGCAACTCCGAGTTTAATGATCGTAGATATTTTGGTCATTTTGAAAATTGTTTATTTTAAGGAAAACAATGCTGAATATTAATATAAAGTGAATGTGTTCACTAAGAAATTATATTTATACTTCGGAATCGAGTCTCTCTTTGAAGCTGTCGTGCCATGGTATCATGTGACAGTTAAATTAAAATAGATCGCTCTTTTTACCTTAACAAAAAATCAAAAAGTGTAAAACTACCCCGAAGTTCATTAGTTGGTATGATACAATAATTCCATCGGCGATTAGCTCATATTTAAAAGTATTACTGCTAGAATCATATTGTTAATCGCATAAAATAAATATTGTCATTATTTATCGCAAACCCTCTCAACTTCTTCAATTTCATTAAAAATACTACGTTATTTTCATTAACAGCGACGAAGCAAAGGATTTTAGCAGCACTTTTCAAGTATTTTAGGTCATATGCTTTTGATATTTGCCAAATTCATCTTTCGTAATATTCGGGGTAGTGTTACACTTTTACCTTTTTTTTACACACTTTTTGTACACACTTACAGAGGAAAGGCCGGTCATGCCATATAAATGTATATCTGCTTCCTTTATAACACTTGCGAAAATATCCTTGCCTGTATTATCCTGGTTATATCCTAACTGACACTCATCTAACTCTGGGTTATCTGTATTAAATAAATCTTATTTCGGCACTGTTTACACTGTTTACACTGCTTTCCGATGATTTTTCTCCCGACACTGGTCTTATCTATTAAACATGCTTGTGACGTCATTAATGAATATGATACAGAGAAATTGAAGATATTCTTATTTAGAAGAGTTTCTAGTGACATTTTACGTCTGTAGTTTTTATCATTTGGACAAGAGATAAAGTTAAAAATAACAGGTTTCTTGAGTAAAATATGACATCATGGTGCTTATTGTGACGTCATACTGATCAGAGGAATTTTTACTTAATCGATCACTGAGAGTTGCATTATCATACCCGCGGAACGTTCTGTGTCGACGATTTTTGCAACATTTAGCCTAGATTCAGACATTTTGTTCAGTGTCTAAAAGGATATTTGCTTTCAGTGCGCTGATTGTAAAGAATGTTTCTGTGTCTTATTTGATATGTTCATGTAAAATACCTTAGTTCAGCGGAACATGAAAACTGCGCTTATTTCTATCTACATATAGGTCGTGAAACGAGAAGCGAAACGTTAGGAATTTAGAACGAATATGTCGGTCCTTGAAGATGAAAAAAGAATATGGCGCACTTATGACGTCATGTCAACTATGACAATAACATGTCGAAAAACAAAATTTTAAGTACAATTTTCCAATTTGTAAAAATAATGATGATATCGAATTATTAAAAATTAAAGCATCTTAACATATTTGTCATACCGTTTTGTCATAAACAATTCATAAAATAATACTTGAGATCTAGGACTTACAAAATGTTTATCTAAGAGCAAGGTTTTTTTCTATATAAGTCACTGTCAAATTCTACAATTTTTACAGCAATATTTATTTATTTAATATTCAGTCAATATAGTCTGCGATCTTTAAAGTTCATTCTTGCACCATATGATAAAGTTGTTTTTTAATCGCATCTCCTTATGCTAATTCAATATTTAGGGTCATCTAATTGGTCTAAAGAGTAAAGAGCCACGTGACGGGACGAACAAAACGTCGTGTCTTCCTGGGATTAAAAACCATTTTCCAACCGCTTCGAAAGTATTGGCATTTTTATTCCATTATTATGAAAAAAGTCGAGTTGAGCATACGACGTAAATAAACATGATTCATTCTAAAAATCAATTAAAAGTTTTAAATTTTCTAATGTCAGAAAACAAATTAAAATATACGCAGGTATATGATTTGGATTAATGAAAGGGAACATTTAACATAGAAAGTCGAAGATTCATAACGTTTTTAATTTAATTTTTTTTTTCTTTTTTTTTTTTTAGAATTGCAAAAATATCAGTACTCGACCTATATTGCATTAAGGTTAAGATCTAGAAAATGAAAGGTGCACACAGTTTAATGAAATTCAAGATATAAACATAACAATAGCTCTGTTTGATAGGGTGTATCGGGGCTTAATTGATTGGTAAACCGAATGCAAAATCATGTTTTACACTGCAATCTTCTATTAAATATAATAGAGATAAGTAATATAAAAGAGATAAGTAATACTTCTCGGAGTTTTATCATTTTTGACAATTGAAATATATCTAGAATGCCTACAGTCACTCAAAGAACAGCTTAAACAAGCTCTTGACCTCCTCTTTAAAGTGATGCAAATCAAATATAAGTGTCTGGGTTACTTAAGGTATGTTGTTGTTTCGTATAATAAACAATTCATTACTAATATTTAGGATAAATGTACATTAATTCCCCTAGGGAATGTAAATCTTGATATATCCCTCATCATCATGCAATAAGTGTATAGCATTATATAAAAGCAGATACAAGTTCTTCGTCTCAATAAACATTAATTAAAAGACCAAAATAAAATGTAATAAAAGAACATTTTCTTTCCATGGCTTTGATGTTATACCTGCGTTGTGCAAAGCCCTAGATAATTGATCGAACTACTTTTTTACTTCCTTATTTACTTAAATTTTTTTTGTTATCAACTTAAAATTTTGTTTACGCGATTCTTTTTTAAGATTGTTGTGAAATTTACAACTTAACATTTTACTTTGAATTCCTTTAATCAAAATTGTTTCTTAAAATAATTATTTTGGATTTCTTTTACTAAATGTTGTGTTTATCCCATCAATTACAGTATTCTAGATAACAAATAATATCACTATGTGAAATATCTCTTCACCGTATACATCACCTCTGACAGGATCCACGCCAAATTATGTGGAAGTTGCCTGAAACGTAAGGTAGAGTAAAATTTTTTTTCGAAAACGAGAAGACACGAGAGATACATTGTAGATAAGTCACCATGACGGCTATCGTTGGTATCTATAAAAAGTATTTCCAAATAATATTTACTACAGGAAGACAACGAAAGTCAAACTTTGTTTTGGTTATCGATCCAAATCCTCTATATACACATGTATATGTGCATGTATACGTCTTGTAGTCTCAAAGACTTTGAAATTCTTTGAAAGATCTCAAGTTCAAGACAATTGAGCGGTCATTTGTACCGTTTGGGAACATTGTGGGGCGGTAAAATACATTTCTATTTGGAAATACACAAACTTTAATTCTAACAATACAGTTTCTTTCTAAAGAGGTGCGTCGTGTAAGTAAAACTAATGTTAAAAAGAATAACGTCTGTTAAGATATTATTATAATGATGATTTGACAATAATAATATTGTAGGACAAGTCCGAACAATGAGAATATTCATATGAAGTACATAAATGCAGCAAATGTTAGAGAGGAAATTGAGTGAAGGTATTAGATGGAAACAACAGGCTTAGGAAATAACGAAAACCCGTTAGAGCTGAAAAATGCCGGAATGCAGACACATTTCATTCAGTTATATAAATTTGCATACTTTATGTTTTTGGAACGACTCTTTTATCACACTGTTGTAGCAAGTCAGAGTGATATCTCAATTGTGAATGCCATCAATTAACACTTGTAACACTTATTTCTGTGTTTAAAAATACATTGTATGAGTATGATCAATGTATCTTTAAAGGCACGTGAGCCGGTCCAATTTATTTATATAACATTTCTTTCCTGCTTTAAATCAGTTATAATCCGATTAAATTATATATATATTGACATAACCACATGAATGAAAATTATTGATCTAACATTTGCTTATAGAAATGCCAAGCGGTTTTTCTTATATTAATTACAATATGATAATTTTTTTATGGATACGTCTAGTTGGCAGTTGTTCAATAGGGTAAAGTTTCAACTTCTTTGTTTTTTGAATTTACCTACATATTAAAATTGTATTTTTTGCTTTCTCATATAGGTATACGAAAAGCAGGATAAGAAAGCAAGGGATTAAAAATTGAAAAAAACATTATTCAGATTTGTTCAAGGATGCGAAAAATATTCACCGCATTATTAAACATAGTTTTGTTTTGATTAAATTTCGTTCTTGTGGTTTAAAATATTTTCGCTTTTACAGATATTTAACACACAGTTCAGATCATTGTTGCACAAATTTCTACCTAGATGGCAACATCTGTAAAGGTATGTGTACCAACAATGTAAATGTATTTGTTTATAAATTCTGAACTGAACAATAAAACTCAAGTAGGCAAGAACATATGCATACTCATTCTGATGTATTTTCTAGTGTGTCCAGTTGGATGCGTGGGATACAACTGTTCCGTAGCGTGTGATCAACCTTATTTTGGAAATTTGTGCAGTCAAACATGTCATTGTTTACCATGTCATCATATTCACGGTTGCGTCAAAGGTACATGAAACATTACATTTGACTTAAAGAATATGAAAAGAGAATATTTTAAACTACGTAGAAGCTTCAATTAGGCGTAAACATGTGAAAAAGTTTCAACATAATGTTTTGACTGACCTTTAATCAATCAGATCGTAGTGCTCGTAATTAAGAGAGAGAGAGAGAGAGAGAGAGAGAGAGAGAGAGAGAGAG
>WFKH01003881.1:29777992-29789205 GCA_016163765.1 Magallana hongkongensis | reverse complement strand
CATATCACAAATTACATAAATGCTATTATTTACAATAATGCTGTATTGTTTATAAATTCTAAACTGAACAATAAAACTCAAGTAGGCAAGAACATATGCATACTCATTCTAATGTATTTTCTAGTGTGTCCAGTTGGATACGTGGGATACAACTGTTCCGTAGCGTATGATCAACCTTATTTTGGATATTTGTGCAGTCAAACATGTCATTGTTTACCATGTCATCATATTCACGGTTGCGTCAAAGGTACATGAAACATTACATTTGACTTAAAGAATATGAAAAGAGAATATTTTAAACTACGTAGAAGCTTCAATTAGGCGTAAACACGTGAAAAGTTTCAACATAATGTTTTGACTGACCTTTAATCAATCAGATCGAAGTGCTCGTAACTTAAATTAGAGAGAGAGAGAGAAAGAGAGAGAGAGAGAATACGTTACTGGAGAAAATTATAGGTGATGCAGATTACAAATCACCCTTATAAATCTAAATATAAATTTAGGTCTATATATCCTATACTGGTAACTATAATGTTTTAAGTAAGATTGGCGAAATTCTTTGGGCGTTAACAACAATCTCTAGATATAGGAATAACGTAATGTTAAAACTCCTGGACAATAAGGGCATTGAACATCGAATGGTGATTAATGGTGTCGGAAAGACGACAACGCAGGCGGTAGCTTAGTGGAAATAGAGATCAAGTGGCGGGCATGTGCAAATGTATTCAGAGTTAAGATGTTTATGACCGAGTAACCATGCATTATAAGAATTGTAATATATCAAAAACACAGTCACCACTACATCAGTCTTTCTATTAGCACAACAACGACCTGTATTTTAATTCCGGGAAAATTTGGCAAACTGTGATTACAATTGTAAAACTTGTGCTACAAAGTTTTTTGGAGGTAGTTTCTCAACAAACGGTACTATCTCGAATGTTTTGACACATATAGACATCGTTGTTACCAGCCTACGAAATTTCAAACCACTTCAAAGTGATATCATGATATGATAGACCTTAATTCTCTCTCTCTCTCTCTCTCTCTCTCTCTCTCTCTCTCTCTCTCTCTCTCAGGCCACGAGCAACTCGCCTACTACGATTTGATTGGACAAAGGTCAGTCAAAACATTACATTGAAACTTCTCGCAGTTAACGCCTATTAACATTTTCTACGTAGTTCACTGTAAGTGCAAAACATGGTATATTTCATATACAATGGTTCAAGATGCAACTATGTATTTTCATGAGTTTTAAACAACCGTCAAATATTAAATGAACGTGTACCATCGTCTTTATAGCTTATATTTCGAATCATTACTAGGTTATTCTTCTCATTTTAAATGTACACGATTTTCATTTGTTAACATATAGGTAAGGATTTGCTACACATTTCGTACAAAAATATACTATGTTCAAGAAATTGATTCAAACACTATAGGTTTATAATATTCTAATCGTATAAAATTGACATATTTCTCAAATTTATTTTTTTTTCAGTTTAACAGCATATGAATTTGGATATTTTCTTCAGTTTTTTTTAAAACCATTATTAAAGACAAATAAAGTTCTTTTTATATACAAAGTTCAGGGTACAACAACTGATGATATTGGTGATATTTTGTTTAAGAATTCCTTTTTTATTCTTAAAGATGAAAGATATCGAAAATGCCTCATGATCTTACTTGTTCTTCATTAATTATAAATGTTTAATATTCTCATACTATCAATGGTCCATAGGTTAAGCTGAACGTAAAGGAAAAATACGTTGAAGTTATAAAGTGAAAAGTCGAACAGACTTAAAAAATCAGCGCATTTATTATATATGAATTAAAATAGAATAAAGTGTTTGCTAATTTACGTTTTCTTCATCAGCATATCGAAGGTAAAAAAAAAATTGGAAAATAAACTGTAAATACTTAAAACAAAATAATGGAACATAACTTTGACCTTGATACAATGATGCTTTTATAGCAATATCACTAAAGTAACATAGCATTGCATTTCGTCAAGAAAAGATTCTAAAACATTTCTTCTATATATTTTTTTGTTGAAATTTGAACCTTTCGTGGGCCCCCCAGTATTATCATGGGAGTCACGGTTTAAACAGTTTTTGAATCTACACTAGCTAAAGATGCTCGCATAGTAATCTGAGTCTCACAAATTGTAACAATTGTAGTTCTTGAGAAGATTATTTTTTAACATTTTCCTTATAAGTTTCTATGTTGAAAGCTGAACCCCTCTTTTCGCTCCAGTATAAGCGTTAGTGTTCTCAGTTTGTACACTATCTGAGGGCAAACGGAATGACGGACGGACGGACGAACAGACAGACAGGCAGGCAGACCGGCAAGCAGGCAGGTAGACAGGTAGGCACGGACGAACGAGCAACAAGTGATTAGAAAAGCTCACTTGAACCTTCTAATCAGAGGAATTGAAAATGTGCATTTTAATATAAGTTTTAAACCACCTTAAAGTTTAAAGACATACATGTACATGTATATTGATAATAGATGTACCTTCTTTTTTAAAGTTTACACTTTTAATTCGTTAAGTCATTCCTTCTGTAGAACATTTCGGGAACGTTTTATATTTTCTTTCAAGTTACACGATATTTTATGTATTTGCGTAAAGGTATGTTATATTGAAAAATATATCATCAAATTTAAAGAATTTTATTCAATCTCTATGGGTATAAATACATTTGAAAAATAAAAAAATTAACTTTTTATTTTTTTTTAAATTTTTAACAGCATATAAATTCATATATTAGATTTCACATGACGCTAATACTACATCAGAAACAGTATTCTTAACAAACTACTTTAAACCAGAAAATATAGAAATTTAAATGAACATATTATTTTTTTATGTAAAAGCTCAGGAAACCACGACTAAGGAGATCGGTAAGAATTTGCTTACATTTCTTATTATTTCTTAGAGATTTTAGATCATACAAACCCACCCTGATTTATCTAGCTCAGCCATTTTAGAATATTGTTTATTCATGACACATACTTTAAACTGTCGATAAGGTAAGATTAATGTCAAAGGAAAATACGTTGAAGTAATAAAGTGCAAAGTCAAACTGACCTAAAAACAATCAGTGTAGTAATTGTACATGAGTGATATACATACAGGGATGGGGTAATGGTAATTTGTAATGGTAATTGAGTGTAATAAATTACAAATTTTGATGTACTTGAAAGTAATGTGTAATTGACCTATTTTTTTTTCAATTACATGTAATGGTAATTCAATTAATTACTTTTTAAAAAAGGCATGTAATTTAAATTACTTTCAATTACTTTCAATTACACACTGATGATTGTAAATATGAATAAGAAAACTGTCCACTATCCATTGTCCCCCACACTTCCAATAGTACAAAAGTATAAAACATTACAATTACAAGATCAAATTAGGAAGAGTACTTAAATGCATTTAACTTTTACCAAATATACATGTAGTTTTTTTATATAAACTTTTTCACTTAATCACTATCTAATCATGAGGTTTCTAAATTTACGTCACATGTGAATATCAATGTTTCTAATATTTATCAATTTATTAGTGTAACCGAGCAGAAAGGAGGCAGTTGATGGTTTCAGTCAATTTATTAAATCGATAAATAAAGGCATTGACCTATAAACAAAGAAATAATACATTAGACATAAAATACAATTTTACATCTACGTTTTATATGTTTAGTTTCTAGAAATCTTTGACAATAAGCAACCGTTACTCCAGTATTCATTTATAAGGTAAAAACGTGTTTTGTAACAATTAAATATTAGAACTTACAACTAGTTTTATAAATTACTATGGCAAGTTTAACTGCAAAAATACGATAAAGGATAAACTTTGCAATTAAAATAAAATGCACTAATCACTATCATGGTAGTAAAGATATAATATTAACATACCTCAAGATGCAGCAGATACACGCTGGATTGACCGACGATGTTGAAAATAAAGTATTGCCTAACTTTACTTAGTTGAACGGTTACTTATATCAAATAGAGAATTAAATTTATTGGACAATAAAAATAAGAAAGACTGTGATTTAAGACTGTGTATAACAGAACGGATAATGAAAATAGATAAAACGAATAAATACATATAGAAATACATTTGATACTATCACATTAGGGAGCAAATAATTTTGATGGTATCCTCAATCTCTTTTGCCTAAAAATTAATTATTTTATTGGAATAATAAATGTTACCAATTATTTATTGAGTTTGATTAAAAAAATCAGTTTGTTTTCAAAAATAAAATCAATGTTATTTGAACTGTATAAACTATTAAATCATGCTTTTTAATTGTCAGTTTGCCTAAAGCTATGGCTTCAGTAGGATTTTTGTTGCCAAATCTTGGTGGGTTCCCTTATTTAACCAATAGGTGTGGACTGTGTTTCGATAACAAATATAGTATGCTCTCTACCCCAGATTTACCTAGTAACCTGTATTTTTCCAATTTATAAAAAAGAATTAAGTGGAGATAAATGTTTACTTTCAGTGTCCC
Source organism: Magallana hongkongensis (assembly GCA_016163765.1). Lineage (NCBI taxonomy): Eukaryota > Metazoa > Mollusca > Bivalvia > Ostreida > Ostreidae > Magallana > Magallana hongkongensis. The sequence continues at coordinate 29,784,682 of WFKH01003881.1, read as the reverse complement.
AGAAAAGACCTGTTGACATGATAGGTGAAGGTAAGGAACATGGATACTGAACAATTAATTATCATTAAATGAAACTGTAAAGATGTATAGGTGTTGTAGATAAATGATTAGTAAATTTTCATGACAAAATGTATACATGTCATATCTGCTTTAATTCAATTAATGTATTTTTCTCAAATGTAATGCGTAATTTAATTAATTACATTTGCAAAGTAATTGTAATTAAATTAATTACATTTGAAAATCCTTGTAATGGTATTGGTAAATTAATTGAAGGTTTTAAGCAAGTAATTGTAATTTAATTTAGTTACGTTCGAATGAAATTAACCCCATCTCTGTATACATGTATATATAGTAAAGTGTGCAATAATTTCCTCATTCTTTAAACATACATATTTATCCTGTGACAATCGGATTTTTTTTTTTTTTTGATTTTTTTTTTTTTTTGATTTTTTTTTTGTTGTTTCCTTGACAAATGATCCTCAAATTGCATTCTCAGTAAGCATTATTATAAAACAGTCAATGTTTCAACCTAACAAAAGATTAGACAGCCATTAGCTGATTTGATGAGTTTAATGTAAAGACATATAATTTTTACGACAGCCGTTACGTCTCTATGTAAAAATACATTACAGTAAATTGCAATTCCGATGTTTTCTGTATTAGTGTAACATGAAATATTTTCAATGAAATTGAAACGAATGGGATTTGAAAATGTTAAGAACCCCTATTTATAGTATTATTTATACAATGTGTACCGTATGTTAATAATGGATATAGGAAACTTAGTATGGCGTTTGCTTAAAATGAGTCGTATTCATCTAAAAAGCCGCATACAGTACAGATAGCGCGACATGGACAGAGAGAGTATAATCGAGCTAAAAAAAAATTAAACATGGCAAAGAAAAGAGAAATGTTTCAACATAAACAAGTTTGATCCTTGTGGCGGGCAAAAGGATTCCTCTCGACGAAGAAAGCAGAAATGTTTTCATCAAGAAACGTTGACTTCTTGATGGACATCAATTTTTGAGTATTATTATGAAGCACTGCTTCCTAAACTTATCAACAACGACGTCCTTAAAAACTAAAGTATATTGCACTTCAAAAATAAGCGTTATAATTTTGACCACGAAACTAGAATGGCAAAATCGTTAAGAAGCGTTACATGTACATTGTACATGTAGCTGACATGCGAAAATGAGTTCAGGTCCACCAGTAGCTGCAAAGACATCTCTAGGATTTTCCGGGAAGAAACACGTTCAACAACAACAACAACAGCAATCATGCCTTACGTACTGTATATCAAAAAGATTTTTTGCGATGATATACATGCAATTTTAGCTTTTATGATAACTTTCAAATAGCAAAACATACAATATAAGTAAACATTATATCAAGTATTGTTTATTGTTAGAAAATATTAAAATTGCAAATATATGATGCAAACAAATCGATTTCCATGTTAACTTCATCTTCGGATATGTTGTGACACGTGAAATAAAATGAGATACTGTACATTCAAGGTTACTACATGTATATGCTACCTAAATATTAAAGAAAATTTTTCTACGTGTCATACAATACAAGATAACAGTGTCTATGGCTTAAAAGATATGAAACATTTTGAAAGAACCGATGATAAAATTGAATATATATATCTTCCGGGTTTTTAAGATGAATGATTAATATTTTAAATTACTTAAATGGTTTAGGAACACTATCCTTCAACTTTCTATTTTGGAAAATAATTAAGCTTTGACGTTTTTAATCTGTTTTGTATCATTTCTCACAATTAGACGTAATTACAAATACATTAAAATAGATAATGAATCTTAAATTAAGATCAACAAATATAACAATTTCCTCAAAAACAGCTTAACAGTTATATAAATAGTGTCTACATAAAATAAAAACTTCCTCCAGACTATTTGATTACGTGCTGTCCAATCTAGAGAGGAAAGGACATGTAGAGGACCTATTCTATATCATTTAAGCACAGCAAAGTAAGATACTTTTAAGGTTAACTTGTATTTTGATTTAAAGTTGCATTTTCATATTGTGGTTACTAGTATTTTTAAAACACAAGTGTGTATATATTATAAATTTTGTTTACATTTGTTTATACATTTCTATCAGGTTGTTTTCCCTTCTTTTTTAATCTAAGCAGGAAATAAAAGAAACATGATTGTCGCCAGAGAGAATCAAATTCAGAAAAAGAAATTAGTAGTAACAGAAAACTTGAAATCTGCATATATTTTCTATGTAATGAATCAGTCATATCAAGAACGTGAGATGCTACTAAACAAACAAAATAATAACTTTCTTTGCTTCACAATTTCAAGGTGAGATACGAAACTCCTAACATACTTTTTTGATTAATTTGTACTTAAAATTCAATGAAAACATTTAGGAGATCAGCTTTAGCAATCTGCGATAACCTGAATATATAACGCTTAACATTAATAAGATGAATTGTTTGAAAGAGAAAACCACGTAAGTACCGTTTTTGCCATGTAAATGTTTTGTCATCATGATATATGGAAATGTTTTCTCTAACTTTTAGACTCTTGATAAATGTTACCGGAGAAAACTTTGTAATTAGATACAAGATCTTAAAAAAAAGATTTTTTTTTACATATTACTGTAAGTAGTAGACAATGAGTACCAATATACACCACTTACACATAATATTATGTGAAGAATACTGTAAACGTATTATATTTGGCGTGTACGATATTTGGCGGAAAATTGTTTTTCAACAAGTTGGCGTGGATTTGAATTAGCGTATTCCTGAATGTGACTATTCTTATACATATATGCATGGCATTTAGCGATGTACTTGATTTAGCGGAAGGCGCATTCCGCCACAAATGCTGAATAGAATACACTGCCAAATGTAATACGCTTACAGTACCTCAAAACAACTACGAATAAAATTAAAAGTTAAATCTTAAGATCTACCCAAAAAAAAATCATTCTTTTCTTCATTTCAGTTTCCCTTTAAAACTGTCTATTCATTTTACTTTTGATTGTGTTCATATGAAATCAATTGTTTTGTTTATCACTGTATAGTTTAAATCTGGTTGTAACGCGCTTTCTGATTGGCTAAAAAGAACTATTTCATACCGTGTAAAAAATGTTGCCTACCTCATAGTAAGACAAACGTAAACACAACGTATCAATCCGCATGAAGTTACGTTCGAATTATGTTTAATTTGATGTCATTTTTAAGATCAAATGACTGTTTTATCTACAATTAATAAGAAAGAATTAAATTATAAACAATCAATTCAATATTTATTATTTTTGTACAATATAAAATGGTTTGGGACAGTTTACGCTTTTTTATAAACCGCTTATAAATTCATTCCTATAATAAATAAACTTTTATCTTTATTACAGATACAACGACTAAGTCACTCAAAGACGAAATGGAAGATAGAAATGCAGAATCTGGAATAACTTTTAATGCAGGGACAATAAGTATCATTTCTCTGGGATCCATCATTTTTCTTGTAATGCTCTTGGCAATTATTCGAGAAATTTTTCTTTGTTGTCGATTGCCAAGGTCCAATGCCATACCATCAGCAACATGTGATGTTTATGCGGATATTGGTGATATTGGAAACAGATTATAATGATTTAATGTGTTGCACACTGCAAAACAATACAATAATGCAAATCGACAACTGTGATCCTTCCACTCTACATTGAATTTGTTTGATAACGTTATCTTTTACTGATTCAACATGTTGATGTATTCAGACGCTGTGGTAGAGATATAGTTTATGTCATATTACGACTGGGTTATTAAGGATTCATTAATCCCCCACCCCCCAAAAAACATCTCATGAAACTTAACTTTATTTGATATGCACGTACATAAACATCATAAAAAAATATTTAAATACAAGGAAAATTGGACTTGGAAAAAGGAATATATCATAAATGTGTACAAACTAAGTTCATGTGGTTCAATTTTTATCATTTATTTATTTCTTTATTAATTTATTCAATTATTTATTTTTTGAATGGGAACGTTCCATTTTCCTCTCTGCAAGTTATTTACATATTCAAATTCAACGACGTACTGATTTAAAAAAAAAATTCCCTTTCCTTTACCAACATTTACAAAAGAAAATATATGAATGTTGATTAAATTGTGAAAATCTTTGCAAATGTATTACAGCAAAACTAAAACGACGCAAGTCCATGTAAGTCATATAATATAATACTACTACTTCATTTAAACAATATAAACGAAGAATACTAATTTACAAGAATAAGTTGATAAAAAGTATTGGCAAGGCATACGTTTGTTCAGAATGATCTGAAAATTTGAAAAATGTTGATCTCCAAACTTTAAAAAACTGTTTCTCTCATCGTCGCTATCTAATGTTATTTAGTACGTTCCTTTCACAGTATAAATGTCATTTTAATTTCATTTGTTAAAACAAAACATTCCGTCATAAAAGATATTATTTTGAGAATTAAATGTGTGTATTTTCATAAAAAAAAAAACTGTATATTTTTTTGGCAAGTTTTGATAACATTATAAAGGAATCAATCTCACTTCATATTTATTTATTAACAATTTATTCTCCCAATCAGAGAAATTATAATATATACTTATAACTAGTAACATCAGTTGGAAATAAACATAACATCACGTAAATTCACAAACTTACTTAGCTGTAGCAGGATCTCGGTCCGATATTTCATTAGTGAAGAGTTAACGCACATTCACGAGTTAACGAAAAACAACGATCATTTATCCGTACATTTAATAGACAAGTACAGCTGGTACACTGTTTATACCAAACGAAAATTTGTCACATTCGTCTATAAGTTTCATTTTTACAGTTTAAACAGACAAAATTTTGGTTGGTATCTAACCTTGCAATTAATGTAATATAACACTTCTGCTAAACTCGAACTGTTCAGAAGGCAAAAACACAGAATTGGCGTCACACCGATGTTATAGCGCAAATATTCGTGTTGTGCAGACAAATCGTGCGAGAAACGTAAAGTGATTCATCGTTGGTAGGTCTTCATCATTGCATGTTTAAATAAAAAGTGGTGTTATAGCAGAGATTAAAAAATAAATCGCTTGATTAATAACCAATATGCACTGTTTCATAGTAAACGGACCCTAGTCTAAGCCTCACATATAATTTCTACCTAAAAAGAATCAACCCGGTCTTAAGATCCCGCCCTAAGAAAAACCAGTTACAAAAAAGAATTTCAACAATAATTGTTAATTATATCCCCTTGGACCTAGGAATTTGTTTCCTTTTTGTGCATCCACTTTTATGCACAATCGTGTGAGTCAATATTAATATACATAGAGGCCTGTAGGAACTATTTGAATCATGTTATAGTTTCATGTAATAGTGTGCCGATAAATATATTACATTAATTCGAATGAGGTTAAGAAAATATGGGAGGAGGGTTGTTGATTTAAATTTCCTTTTTAAAGACGTCCGAGTATCGCACTACGTCACTATCCGGATTTTACAATATTGGTTCGACTTTTACATAGCGTTTTAAATGTTTGGTATTGATTTTGCTCTACATCGATCTTTTAAACAATGTTATTTATAAGCAATTATAACGGTAATGTATGTATTGAATGAGAGATAGAAATAATTGAAGTTAAGAAACGCGAATATGTAAAAAGAAAAATGAAAAACGACATTTCTCAGGAAAAAAAATGCAACGATTAACCATGTAAGAATTTTAGATACGTTTAATTACACCACCAATTTGAGGCCTACATGTACTGTATAGTTGATAGCTAGCAAGTTGAAGCCCGAAGTAAAAGGGGGATAAATATAAATGAAAAATTGAATTCAATTATTTCTAACATTTGAGTATTCATTTGGTGTATCAGTTTAATTAATATATTTATAGCGTATTGACCCCTAATCCTACAACAAACAATTTTATTAACAATAACATAAAATACATTGCAGGAAAATCTTCTAAATAAAATGTAAGCGATCGGATTGTTATAAATTACTATAGTCTGTCTCAAGTTGATGCTTTCATCACTTTTTGATGATTTTTAAGTAAAGTAAACATATTTGGCAATGTAGTATAATTCAAATAAAAGAGAAAACTAATATCTCTTCATCGATACATAATTTGATTTTACCCCGAGAATTTCACAGGAACACAAACACCGTACGGAGATTCAGAATGGAAAATGTTTACATCTTTTCTCCATTCAAAAGTACTCGGGACACCTCGCACAATTTTTTAACGTTATCATTCGGGCTGCTTTCATGTCTTTTGCAATGCATATTCCCCGTAGGTTTTCTATATTTGGTTGTGTATTGAAACCTGAAGCGATTAGGGGGCGTTTCAAAACAGATAATCTGGACTTTTTTTCATTCTAGTGAATGAATGTTGTTTGAGCGCAAAATATTTATGATTATCGAGATATTACGCAAAAGTGGTTGAAGCAGAAACTTGGGACAGAGTATGACATCCATTGATTCCCGATACATAGTTTTCAAAGCATAATTATGATCAGGCATATGATTACATCTTATTTGTTTTGATCGACAAGTCCCCCTCCCCCCAGTTTTTTTTTTTTTCATTTTTTTTTCCTTTGCTAGAATTTTAGAGACAGAAGCTATTAGATATTTATTAATCGTTTATTAAGTAATGTTTTAAAGATGTCTA
>WFKH01003881.1:29725234-29737619 GCA_016163765.1 Magallana hongkongensis | reverse complement strand
TAACTTTTTGTCTAACAATACCCACAAATTTTAATATGTGTTTTTTTTTCTTTTATTTATAAAATACGTACCCAGCATGCCCAATCACAAAACATTTCAAGTTTTGTTTTAGAAAAAATACTAAGTACACACGATCTGCCCATTCCAGACAATCTTGAATTACTTATTGTCTAACTCATTCTTCCGGAAATGTGCCATTCAGCATTTTTTCGTACATTTCTATTGGTCGGGGTTTCAATGTTCACTTGATGTCATCATACTTATCTGATAATTTTCTCTGTTGCATAAATACGAAATCCCAAAATGCATTAGTTGCCGATGAGCTGCCTCAGATGCTTGCGTCGCCATTATACTACATGTTCCCACTTCAATTTGTCACCAATATTTTGCTTTAGATATTTGATAACTTTGCTATAGCCACCACATTTAGTGGAAAATTACAACTTTGAAAATTCAATGTATTTTTAGGGTCTTCCGTTTCCAACGGAAGACCCTATTGTTTTTGTTAGGTTTCTTTTTCTCTATTTTTCACTATTATTATTATTATTCTTTTTTTTCTTAACATTTTTCTTAAAACTCAAATATCTCAAATATGCTACAATGGATTTTAATGAAATTTTCACGAATAATACAAAATATTAAGGTCTTTTATCACGTACATTTTTGTTGATGACTTCACTTCCGGTCGGCCGTTATATTCGTTTTTCTTTTTGTAAAAAGTGATCTTGTCCTCCCTTTTTCTCAAAAACGATTAAAGATAGAAAATTGAAAGTTTCAGGAATGTTAGATTTTTGAATTTCTAGGGCCGATCAGGTAAAACCACGATCGTCCGTCACTTCCGGTCCGCTCAAACAGCATTTTTGGAAAATTGTGTTTTAAATTTTTTTCAAATTACGTAATTTACAATTTTTTACCATCAGAATATGTTTTAAACTTATCAAATTTTAATATAAGCAGGTCGTCCGTCACTTCCGGTCGTCACCGGAAGTGATTCCAAAATTTTGATTTTTGACGTTTTGTAGACATTTTTGTACTGAATACAAAACTAAAAACCGTTTTAAAATCGGACAACGCATTGCAGAGATATTGAAGTTTAAAAATGGCCTTTTCCGGAAATCTTAATGTTGCAGTGTAGGTCCAAAAATTAGTTTAAAAGGAAGTCGTACCAAATGTCAACATTTTAATTCAACCCTATCATTAATTCATAATCAAACGGAAGACCCACTCGTTGCTCGCAACGAGATCGTGTCTAGTTTTTTTTATATTTGACAGGTATATGGGTCATACTAAATCACATGTCAGTGAGCTCCCCAAAAGCTTATTTCAGAATTATTAAAATCCATAAGTTAACATATATTTGTGAATATTAAATTACGTCCTAAACAGTATTATTTATAACACCAATGATAATATTTAGAATATCATAGCATAGAAGGAAATGATGGCACTTCAAAGAACGCACAAAAACAACGCACTTTAGATCGGATATTAATGATCAATAAGGGGAAGAAAACTAACATAACCGGGAAATACAGTTATGTAAATATAAACTTATTTGTTTCTTAATTGGCATATCGATAGATGATGGAATTGAATTCATGTACTAGATAACCACCTTGTTAATAACAATTGTTAATTAGCATACAATTTAATTGTTTACAACAGTCATACAACAGTTTTAAGTGTACAAAATGCATTTAATGACAATGCTATGCAAAAGAAAATGAAAAAAAAAAGACAAAGAATTAACATTAAAATAGAGTGAAACATGATGCATGTAAATGTTTTATTTTATCAATGATCTACATTATAAGTGGGCTCCCTGGTGTATTTTTTCTGTTTTGTTTAGTTTGGTTTGTTTAGTTTGGGGGTTTTTTTGACAAAGTTTGCACTACAATGTACACTACAAACTGTTTCAGACTCATTTTTATTAAACCTTACATTCTCTATCTCTGATTTTAAATGCTTTTGATGGGGAATAGTGGCTTGCTAATACATTATAATGATATCAGAATAGTAAGCATTTTAATACAAGAAGTGGGGAAATATTCACTAAATAACTTTTTTTTAAAGATTACTTGTAATCATGAAAAAGTTTAACACATTGACTTTATATTAGCAATATAAACTTACGAACATATACTGTATTCATCAGATGTCTTTAAATGTCGGTTTTCATTTTAATAATCATACTATCTTATCAACTGTTGTAATAACCACATTAAAGGGGATGTGAAAGGCCGAAAGGGCATATATTAAAAACTCAAACTGCAGCTTTGTTGTACGTTGTATCATCATTTGAAAGTTTTATTATATAAAGAAAGAGACAGTATATGTAAAAAAAAAATATACAATATAATATCACCCGACCTAACGCTATTGCTTGGAAACATAAGGCAACAAGACAATAAAGTAACATAACGGAAGACACAAATGAATATGACAAAAACTGGTTGTCTTTTATTAGCACATTAATTTATTTCATGCCTCTATATATTGTATTACAATATTGTAGATATATATAAACATGTGATCGAATTGCATGCAATATTCGTAGATAAACACAGTATATAGTTATGGGAAAAATAAGCAAATCTTTATCTTCAAAGTCAAAAATATTGAAAATTAAACCCGATTCTTGTCATTAATGTGTTACATGTATAAATCTAAAACATGTTTAAGTAAAATATACTTATAGCACCATACAAATATTTATGATGTAAAAACCAAAATCAGTGTACAAATTAGCACAAATATCATCTTGGCATACAAAATGAATATAAAAAAAATTAATATAGCATACTCCTACATGATATATTTTTTTACGAATGACACAAAAGAAAGGCATGTATTAACCGTTTCAATTTATATAGGAAATCATCCATTAATCTGAAATGAGCAATTTATACAAAGAAAACTATAGCGCTTATTTCATCACTAACAAACCGAGATTTCATCTCCAAGAAATAAAAGACAAATTGTATTTGTTTTATTTACACTTGTATTTCTTTTTTACGTTATATGCATACTGTTTAATTAAACAACCCCACTGGTCTCTCAAAATGAAATATATACCGCAGACATACGTTTTAACGAGGCCAAGTACAGTTCGAGTACGCACGCTTTCGCGCAGCGTTCATTTGCGTTGTGACGTCATCTTTTAGCTTGGTTGACGCCAAGGCGTTATGGTTTCAACTGCAGATATTCAGCGGAATTTGTCGAAAATAACTCGTTCGAGGCGTAAAGTTGATATTATTTTGTAGAATAAACATAAATGTCTTGAATTTTTGGGCTCGGGTCGGAAACGTGAAGAGGGCCTAGCCCTCTGTCACGTTTTCTTACCCCCGCCAAATATAGCTAAATACATGTATTTCAAGACAGTCAACATGTATTTTATATTTATGACCCTTAATATGTGATGTTTTTAAATGTTTTTATTGATTAAATATGGCTGAATGTTTTAATAATACTATAAAGATCACCATTTCCGCCTTTGTCAAATAAAAACTAGGCATTATCTCACAAAAATGGGAAATTGGGCATAAAAAATACTTTGATAAGACCCCTGAAACAAACCAAAAGGTAAAAGGGTTTTTTTTATTTGATCATTTGATGCCTTTTAGCAATAACTTTCATTTAAAGAACAGGAAAAAAATTCCTAAGGCAGATGTTTAAAAAATGTGCAAAATTGATGCATTTCAAGCAAAATCTCATAGGGTCCTATGTTAAAAATTGACAGGATTTGAGATGACCCCCGAAACAAACGATGTGGTAAAAGTCTGATTATATCAGTAGAAGTTCATGTAAGCAATTTCATTAAAAAATTTAGGGCAGAAAAAATTAGATCCGGCCTCGTTAAGTCACATAATTATATAGTTAAACAAAAAAAATTATGATGGAAATATAAATTGATGAAATAAAAAAAAATGATGGTGCAAATATAAATTGATTAAATCGCACAACAAAAATTGATTAATTGTTTTATCAATTATTATGATAGCAAATCAGCATAAAATATTAATTGAAAGTCCTGATAATCTTATGTAATACCTCTGATTGGTACAACAGTAAGCATATAACTGACCACATGACGTGTTCGTGCTCTTGTTACATGAATAAATTGAATACAAATGTACAAAATGGTTTCAAATCATTCTTCCATTCAATTCAAAATAAATAGTCTCGATTCCATGAACATTTGGTGTTGTAAGGTAGTTACGGTTGCTCTTAACTAAGGATCGATGTCTCCGTATTGTATAAAAGATTAACACAAGTAGTACGATCGTTATGGTTCCTCCAGTCAGTAAAAGTATCAAATTGAAATCGATCCTGTTTACTTTTGGTTTTGTTTTGCCTTCTTTCCCATTTTCTGATAAAACATCGGATGCTATTGTAAAGACAAGTTACAGTTAACTTAGACAATCTGAAGAAGAAAAGGCAATAAGGGCTTAAAATGGCCTCATCTCAGAAATTGGTATTTTTTTTACATAAATTATTGCTATGATCTCCTCTAAGTAAAATTGAAAAGAATTTTCATTTTTGAAGTCTAGTTTTTAAATAATCTGGCTTTAAATATGACGTTGTTAAAAGCCATATCACTGTACAAGTATGACGTATTCACAAGTATATGTCTGTTTTTGATCTTAGAAGTTCAATTTCTTTTGTTTTAAAAATGTTTAAAATTTCATCGTATTAATTCTGTAATTTAAAATTAAAAATAGAATTTGTTTTTTAAATGTTTCATTTAAATGCATTGTAGTTGCCATAGCAAAGGATTTCAAACATTACAATAAATTGTACAAATTGGCATAATGATTATCAAATGTAATATTTTGTATTAAGTCAAACCTTGAAAGTTACAAACATTGGAATAATTATGCATATATGGAATAAAAATAAAATAGAAACCAATTTTTAATAGTGAATGAAATTATACATTATTGGTTAGTGCCCCCCCCCCACCACCACCAAAATAAAACTTGTCATTTGGTCGGTAATCCATTTTGTTAGTTGATAAAGTATTGTAAAATTAGTATCTTGAAGCTAAGGTCAAGGTACAAACTGCTGTTGACATAGATTAAAGTAATATAAATTATTTAAATGAAGCTCTTTGTTCATTGATTGTTCAAAACAAGAGAAAGCTAATTTAATTTTACATTCAAGTAACCCCATTAATCAGCAAAGTAAGAAGTTCTCAAAAACAGTGTAAAAGTTTAATGTTGTATAGATGTCGATATTACAAGTTACTTGTAAAAGTTGTAACATAACAAACAACTGATTTCATCATTCTTCCTCAAACACATCTTCGTTTTCACTTTCATCGATGGCGAGTGGTTCTAGAATATCCTGTGCGTCCAGTAGATATTAGCGCCAATCACGAAGACTTTCAAAACTTCTTTCGTTATATCGACCAAGTCCCAGATACCATATGATCGACGTGACGTGTGAATATGTCCCTACAACACGAGTTCCTACTTTGATTTGACAGTAACATACAATTACTTGAACTTCACTATACTGAATCCAAACTCTGTAGCTTCTCGACAAGACATGTCGTGACTGAGTTTTGGCGCAAAGTAAGTCTGGCTCATGGTTGCATATCAAAACGTCAAAGCTTTTATCACTGTCCAAGTGCTCTCTGGTGTAGCGTGGCGCAAGTTTCAACTGGTACACACTAACTGTCAAATTTCTAATATCCTCTTCACTTAATCTAGGAAAATCTAGAACAGAGGAGGCACTGATTTTTTCTCATCTGCAAGATCGTTTTTCCAGGCCATCAGACTTGATACTTCATGGAGGACATTCTGTTGTTTTGATAGATGCAACATTTTACAGCCCAATTGTTCTTCCTTTTCGGCGTCTCTTTTGTTTGTTTCTGGCCAATACTTGTTCTTGAGGGCGCACACAATTTTAACGTAATCGGCAACGTACGATATTTGAATGTTTGGAAGAACTCGGTCGAGATATTTCCATTGCTTTATACGGCCGTTTACAGATTCTACAATCCAACGTATCTTCGTAATGAGTCGAGTGGTGATGCTTTCATCTACTGGCAGTTGTGATTCGCCCTTTTTTACAAAGGAAGGCATTTCAGTTCTCATGCCAATTTCGTGCAGCAGTTCGACTGAGTCTCTGAAACCGCGGTCAACGATAATGACACCATTTTCACAAACCCACTGTTTAAATTCTTCAATGTCATTATGAATTATGTGTTTCAGGATTTGGGCATCACTGTTTTTCCAATCACTGTAATAGGGGCCAATCACACTAAGGATGTATCCACTGGTAGAAACAAACACCACTGGTTTTACCAATGGTCTGTGTTTATGCAAACTGTAGCACTTGCGTTAAAATTTGAACTGCTGACTCTTTTGTATGTAAATATAAGTACCATTGACTACCGAAATTGCTGGATGCATGCTCTGGCCGAAGAGAGATTGCGCTAATGACGAGTATGTGAAGATATGACTTCTTCTCTGCTGATGTGCTGGAAACCCAACTGTGATGGCACAAAATGTTGCGAAAGATATTTTTAAGCTGATGAAATACATGTAGCACGTCGTACAGAGTCTCTGCCTAAATTAAATATGGTTGACAACATTTTAGTTGGCATGCCTGTCCTCAGTTTGGTAAGAAATATGCCTAAACATGTGCGAACACTGCGTTTGCTCGATTCACGGAGATGTCCTTGAACTTCCAAACAAAGGTCGTCTAAGTTTCTTTTTGATATGCCAGTCAGATTTAAGATGTCAAAATCGGATATAAACTTTCCGTTGTCAAAATCGATTCGTTTTTCGTTCCCTTTTATTGCAATATCTCGAATTTCTGTAATTAGACTCATTAGGTCTGAGTGGTTAAATATGGATATACATTAAGATTGAGAAATCTTTTCTGTTGCTTTAGTACTGAAGAGATTGTCGGACAAATGTCCAGGGCAGCATCTTGCTCCAACAGGCAATATCAGAAGTTTGTCCAAAAACAGATTATGTCTGGCATTTGTTGGCACAACGACGAGTTTCGGGCCACAACGTTTGCACACAGCACACTCGGAATGGCTACCTCCCACTGATGGTATGGGTAGTGTTATACTTGGCGGTGATCAAGGAGTCGTTTTTGCTTGCTTGGATTCCTTATTAGGATTAAGGTTCTGTCTGGTAAACTTCTTGGAATGACCAATAGCTGCATTCATTTCTCGGGAACAACGGATTCTACATTTGTTACAGGAGACGCTTCCTGGATTGAATATTTTAGAATGTTCTATAAAGAAGTTTTGGTGTAGGAATTTCCGAAGTTGCTTATTTTTTGGTGTAACCATTGGTCGTCTGTCTCTTACTTTTGGCCTAGGTGAACACAGGGCGCAAGAGTAATATCTATTTGAAGACATGCTGAAATAAAAATAAAAAAATTAAACAGCACTTTATAAATATATATTAAATATAAATATTTTTTGTATGCAAGTAATAATTATTTGCTTTCTTAAAATTTCATTACATTTTAATAATACATTACAATATATTACGTTTATTAAATTAGATTTAAATTAGGTTTAATTTTTATAACACTAATGTTTATTTTGATAAAAAAAAAATTGTACTGCGCGGATGCAGAGACTCGAACTCATGGTACACATCACTCAGTGCTTCAAACATGATCCAGACTTTTGCAGATTGGAGCATACGACAGATTATTTTTGAATAAAATGTTTGAATTTTAATAAAAGAATGATTAAAATTTTCATACAAGATTTTTACGTAAGGAATTCTAATTTTAAAAAAAAAGGATATTTTAGACCGGCGTTATTTATAACATGTAATGCAGCAGGGTTTGTTCACTGATCAACAAAGAATGAAAATGTTATGCTGTTGATTCTAATCCTCCAGAGTTTATTCTAACCTATAAAGTTAACATTAAACATATTAAATGACTCTTAATCTACAAACAAATAAGCGTAGGTAAATAATCACCCCGCTGCTTGTGTACGAATCATATAACGTTATCTGCTGTACGTATTTTACATAAATAATTGTCTTAAACATCATCAATTCTGATTTTATAAACATTGTAACAAACCTGGCTGCTGTTCAGTTTTCTTGTGTCAAAATCATGTATCTAAGACATGCTGTTGATTCTAATTTGGATCCTTCGTTGGGATGTATCTAAAGACGCGCTAGAGCAAAATGTCGGCTATGTACAGTTCGTTGCTTAAATATGTCCGATGGAGGATTTTTTTTTACGCATATTGCATATAGTGCTTTATACATCTAACGGAATGAAATTTTACTTGAGAACTTAGAATATTGTTTTTTAATGCATAAAAGTAATAATAGGCTACACTGTAACACCATTACTTTATTCATAGAGAATATCAGAATACGTTATGAGGTTTATTGTAGGCCAGTATCTATGAGCAACATATACTGGTACTGTAATTATAAACAGCCCCTACATATATTGTTGGATTTTAAAACAGCTTTGATTATTTTTTTAGCAGTAAATAAATGTCGCAATTTTCATAAACACAGAAGCAAAATAATGAATTTTCTCTTAATTTTAAACAATTTTTTTTCTTTAATTAATATCCGTGTTTTTTAAATTTAAACCCCTCCACAAGCGTGTGCCAAAAAGATATTTTACTACAATAAAAATGAAGTTTTAATGAATCATATATTTAAAGGAGATGTTAGCACATAGCTGTGGAGTATAGTAATTTTTCAAAAAATGATCATAAAAAATCAATTTTGTTGCCATTTTTACAAAACAAGACATTTCCATGACGATAATATGACGTCAAAGGACGTGCAATTTTTGCTAACTTTCATATTTTCTTGAAGCACTCATTCAGTTGATTTTATATGAAATCATGAGCAGTGTAGTGCAATTTATTTTTTTTTATCAATAACTGAGGTCATTTTAAGCCCTTTTTACCCTTTCTTCTTTATCAGTTGGACAAAAGTTGCACCAAAACAACTGATAGTTAATAATTAGAGTAGAATGACCGTTGCAACGTTTATCAATGCACGGTACCAGTAAATGTGATAATGTTCTGGATTAAAGAAGAATATTGCTTTTAAAATAATAAAAAAGTCCGCCAATGATCAAAAGGAAAATGTACACTGACTAATTGTTTGAAGGGACCGCGCCATAGTCACTTCGAAGATCCGAGATGGACAAAAGTTAGTTATAGATGTATATACATGTATGTCCTTCAACTTTAAAGCATTAAAGTTATACCGCTGATAATGTTTGACGGGATGACTTTTTTTTTACGTACTGAAGCATACAATAAACACTATACCCATGCAAAAGGATATTCATACCGAAATGCCAAATTCAAATCTACGTAATCGTTGTATAAGAAAAGTGTATTTAATTACATATTATAAGATGTACTGTTTATGTAAGTACTGACATGAAATTTTACGTAAATCATTTGTAAATCGTGAGATCTATTGGTTTTATTCCTTTTGATACACGTATTCTGCCCAAAACCAATGCTAGTTGCTAGTGATGCGGAAACCTTTATATGTTGCGTGATTTATGTTTATCCCCAAACAATCTAGCTATTTAGGATATCGTACTCATAATTACCGAAATATTACATTTTGACTATCAGTGAGCAAGTTTGAAGGATAAAATCATAAATTTCTAAACTGTTCTGGATCCGTATCAATGTAACCATTTAAAACATTTCAATTAAATGCTAACTTTTCTAATATTGATTGTATGAGTCTAGTCAATGGTAATGCTAGATCTGATAAAGTCAATATTTTAAGTGGTAATAAACGCTTTAGCATTAGAGGAAATATCGCGGGTTAATGCATAATCATATACAATTTTTATTTAAGAATTAAAAATATATTTGACAGTGTACTGTTTAAAGGAAACCTACTGTGAATGTTTTGAAGAATTGATAATTAGAAAAAGCTAAAATTAATTTTACAGTGAATCCAATAAGTCGTATATCAAGAAAAAAAAATCACATTGCTGAAGTTGTATTTTAGACAACGTTAATATAAACTATTGATTTTTAAATTAAAAGTGTAGAAGTAAAAGATATTTGATAGGAGTACAAGTAGTGTGTAAAAAGCTAAACCATTAAATTGTTCGTTAATAATGGATGCTATTTAATAATACGTTGTATATCAAACAAAACGTGTTGATTCCGAAGATGAAATACACCCCACTACATGATGACAAGATGAGCAGCTACATATTTCACCACAGGCAATCCCATACGTAGGATAATCACACTCCCGAGAGCAGTTAAATCCAAAGTATCCCGCTGGGCATTCTAAAAATTAACAACACGGCTATACTAATTAAACAAAAAATTGCCATTTACATTTTTTAGACATGTATTTAACATTTTTTCAGCTCTTTTGTTTCAAGAAATATTTTTATGCATAAATACCAATGCAAATGTTTCCATCTTTGTAGTGATTAAACGGGCAAGATTTAGAAACAATTTCTGTCTTTCTGTAATAAAAATATTAAAAATAGCCAAGATAAATTGCCGCACTGATTAATACAAATTTTGCTTTTCAATAAAAACTGAAAAGTAATAACGTGAGTGATAAAACATAGCAATAAAATACTTGTCAAATCTTGTCAATACTCAGTTGAATATTCAGATTTTTATGTAAAAAATGAAAGGTAACAAATCACATGGTTTAAACCCACTCAATTCCAAGATAATCCTCCTAATAAAAAATATTCAGACATTAAAAGATGAATGAACTAAAGGGAAAGGTTGATCGATCTTTAATATTTTAAACGTCAACTATTGTCTTGAAACAAATTCAAATATTAAGCAAAATTCAAAATTTTAATACGTCACCTCGAAAAATAGAAACAATGCTTTTAAGACTTTTTCAACGTTTGTGTAAATGTCACTCATATTTCCACTGTTTACATATTTTTACATATTTTCATTCAGTCACATATAAAATGCGTATTTCAATATTTCAAATGAACATAAAGATGATTTATTAACTAGTAAAATTTTCTTTGATTTAGAAAAGTGTGTGAAATTGTCTAATATAAGATATTATGTTTTTCATTCTTTTTATTTCTAAAATCAATGTTTCTGAAAAGTGTGAAATTCATAAACTATAATTTTTTAATGGCCAAGCCCCATGTGTTATACTAATTCTTTATATTGTGACATTTGAAGGGGTTTTTTTTATTGTAAATAATTTTGTGTCTTCTTACACTTATTTTTTTATGCCACTAACTTCTTTGTTATTCAAATTGTGTTAACCAATCTTATTGCCATAGATAAAGTGCCATACCTGATACTCTTATTTACTCAAGTTGAGCTCCTTTAGCAAAAGGTAGTTTCTTACTTATTTGAAATATCATTACGTTTATTTTAACTTACATATTTCTAAACATACGCAATTTTAATAAGATTCATTGATCAGTTTTTAAGACTTATTTTTTACGATAGGCGAGATTTGGGCTATGTGAGTCACTTACTGAATTTCGACTTTCGATAAACACGTATATATACCCATTTTCTGCTTCTTTTCAATCTATGTAAAATTATGTATTGTTTCATATTTTGTAAACTATCAAATGTATTTTATTGTCAATATTTTAATTTTAACTGTTATATTATAAAAAAAAAATATTCAATACTTAGAAATAAACATTTTTATATCGTTTCCCCTACATATTATTTGTTCGTTGTTTTGTAATTGCATCTAGTTAGCGGCAATGTATTGTAGCTTTTTAAGGTTATACGCATTTTATAATAATTTTTAATTTCAATATTTATTTCTGATACTGCAACTCCGTAAAGGCAATTTACTCTGTAACCTTAAGATCCACTCGGCACATCTCGGCGCTTGATGTACTTCACGGAATAAGGAGATAGGCGTTTTGTTATTCGTTTGCTATACGTTCTATAGAAGCAAAGATAACTAGCAAATATCCTTCTCTCAATACCGTGTAAGTGTTTTAATTTGTTTAACATGAGTTAACTATTATTCCATTTTTTTTTTAAATCTTCAGATTATACATGTACAATTTAAGATCGTGCGATCAAAGATTTAAGATTGCCTTGAAGTTACTAATGTATTCAATGTACTTTCACTATGACCTCCTACGGATTATCTGATGTATTCTCAAGTCAAAAACCTTTCTGATCTAATTATTTGCACTATCATTTTATTTGTTTATATAAGTGTTTATGATGTAATTACTACACTATGGTCTCATTTTGTTGATCGGGTTTTTCTTTCATATTTTTAAACGAGACCGTGTTGCTTTCATTATTATAATATGACTTACTGGATTGTGCTCTTTCAATAAACACGCAAATGTTCCCACTCTCTCCCTCTTTTTTTGAACTTCTCAAATCCAACATATTTATAATTATGAC
>WFKH01003881.1:29695907-29725134 GCA_016163765.1 Magallana hongkongensis | reverse complement strand
TTAGATATTTATTAATCGTTTATTAAGTAATGTTTTAAAGATGTCTAACATTGTTGACAGACCAAAACAGAAAACTATAATAACAAAATAATTTTACGGATTTCTTTTTTGAGGGTCTGTCTAGTTTTAAGCTTATAGCATGAAAAGTAAAGTAATATGTCAACATATCATTTATTTTACCAATTAAATCTCTTTTTAAAGATGTCATTGTATAAAATAAATACTATTATCAGACCAAAAAAGCGTACTTATTTACAAAAATTCTCACAAAAATATTGATGTGATATGTATCCAGTTCTCATTTCCCCAAAATTGATATTTGGGGGTTTTTTTAAAGAAAAAAACGCGAATTTCGTCATTGTCAATAATCTATGCATCACAAGGGGGTACACACTTCTGAGAGGTGATACAATACCCGCAACGTTATTTTTTACAATCCTATCCTATCGTATCGTGTAACAATCCTATCGTATCGTGTAACAATCCTATCCTATCGTTTATCTTGTAAAAAATAACGTTGCGGGTACTCTAACAAAAAATCTAGCATGTAAACATATACATGTACTTTTTCTTGTGTTTATGTTTTGTTAGAATGCATATTCATAATTCTTTTGATTTTCGTTTATGCTGATTAAAGTGTAAATTCAGATATTTCTTTTTTAAAGTGGAAGGTGGCAAGAAAATCAAAATTCCTCAGTTTTATTCAATGGCTGCTATTTATACTCCAGATCCGGTCTTTAACTTATTTTATTAGTGGATTCATTATTATCTTTATTATAATAAAGATTATTATTATCATGATTATTATTGTAAGTTATTATCATTAAGGTCTTCCGTTTCCAACGGAAGACCTTATAGTGATTGTAAGGTTTTTTCGTTCTTTCTTATTATTAAGGTCTTCCGTTTCCAACGGAAGACCTTATAGAGATTGTACTGTTTATTAGGGTCTTCCGTTTCCAACGGAAGACCTTAGAGTGATTGTAGTGTTTTTTCTTTCTTTCTTCTTATTTTTTCCCCATCTTTTGTCGGCAGAATTTCTCAGAGATGGCTGGATAGATTTTCCTAAAATTTTCAGAGATGATAGAGAATGATAATATCTCGAGGCGTTCTTTTCATTTTTTCAAAATTCATTTCCGATCGTCCGTTTCCTGTCCCGCGTCAAAAAACCTTGTTCCCTCGAGATCTCAGAATCGCAAACATTTGAACTTCCAGATTTTGTGGAATGATAGACCTATATCTGTAGATGTGTTTAAACTATTTTGTTTTGTTCGTCGTAACTTCCGGTCGTCACCGGAAGGACTTCAAAAATTATTTTATTTATGTATTTAGTTTATTTTACAAAGAATGAATGTGGTAGTATAAATCCTTACATGTGTCATCTAAGCAATGTTAAACAAACAAGAACATTCTACTTCCGGTGAGATATCTCAATTATCTCAGGTAAATTTTTTTAAAACAAATTTTGTTCCCGCGAGATCTCAAAAACTATAAGTGATTAAGACACGAAACTTTTATGCATGATAGACATTAGAATGAAGATGTGTTTAACCGGTTTTATTTTGTCAACTGTCACTTCCGGTCCTAACCGGAAGGGTTCAAACAAATCAAATTGTTTATAAGTTTAACTGTTTTTCTTTGACAGTTTCAGTTAGTTTGATAAACAGTAATGTACAACAGGAAAATATTTAAAAATTACTATTTTTTATTTACATTGAACACTTCCGTTTGTCCGTTTCCTGTCCCGAAACAAAAAACATTGTTTTTATAAAATCTCAAAAACGGTCAAGACTTGAACAACCAAACTTTGTTGAATGATAGACCTATGATTGTACACGTGTTTACACCATTTTGTTTCATCCGGCATAACTTCCGGTCCTCACACGAAGTACTCCAAAATTTGATTTTTTATTTTTTTTTTGTTATTTAGCATGGAAATAACTTCTTAATACATACAATTGGTCATCTACACATGGTAAAATAAATGAAAAAAAATTACTTCCGGTGAGATATCTCAAATATCTCAGGTAGCTTTCTTTTATACAAAATTGTACCCGTGAGATCTCAGAAACTCTAAGATATCAAGATACAAAACTTACATTGATGATAAACATTTGATTGAAGGTGTGTTTAAAGGGTTTCATTTTGTCTTCCGTCATTTCCGGTTCTCTCCGGAAGCGAACAAGCAAATGAAGTTTTTAATAACTTTAGACTTTTTTCTTTGATTATTTTATTCACTCAATGAATAGTTATGTATTGTAAATAAATGTACTGAAAATACTTAATTTTAATTTCTTTAATCACTTCTGTTTGTCCGTTTCCGGTCCCGAGACAAAAAACCTTTTTTCAACGAGATCTCATTACTGACAAAAACTTGAACATCCAAACTTTAAGAAAAGACAGAACAATGTATGAAGATATGTTTACCATGTTCTGTATGATCCAGCGTAACTTCCGGTCGTCAGAGCAAGTACTCAAAAATGACTATTTATATTTTTTGTTTTGTTTTACATAGAAATAGTTACTGGAAAATTCCATTACAGTATCTTTTATATCCTTTTTCTTTTTGTAAGGGAAATGCATTTATTTTACAGATTAATACATGAGGAACGGAAGACCTTTTTGTTGCTATAGCAACAAGAGTCTAGTAAAGGTCTTCCGTTTCCAACGGAAGACCTTATAGTGATTGTAATGTTTCTTATTAAGGTCTTCCGTTTCCAACGGAAGACCTTATAGTGATTGTAATGTTTCTTCTTCTTATTTTTTTTTTTCTCATTTTTTGTCCAGAAGATTTCTCAGAGATGGCTAGATTGACGTTGTTAAATTTCAGGAATGATAGAGAATGATAATATCTCCAGGCGTTTTTTTCATTTTTTCAAAATTCATTTCCGGTCGTCCGTTTCCTGTACCGCGACAAAAAGCTTTTCATATCGAGATCTCAAAAACGATAAAGACCTGAACATACAAACTTTGTGGGATGATAGACCTATAGTTGTAGATGTGTTTAAACTACTTTGTTTTGTTCGTCGTAGCTTCCGGTCGTCACCGGAAGAACTTCAAAAATTAATTTTTTACGCATTTAATTTATTTCACAAAAAAAGTGAAAAATAAGTATAATTCTTAATGTATGTCACGTTTCCGATGCTAAATAAACAAAAAGAAATTTCTTCCGGTGAGATATCTCAAATATCTCAGGTAGCTTTTTTAAAACAAATTTTGTACTTGCGAGATCTCAAAAACTGTAAGTGACCAAGACAAGAAACTTACACGGATGATAGACTTTTGATTGAAGATGTGTTTAAATGGTTTCATTTTATCAACCGTCAATTCCGGTCCACACCAAAAAGAGTTCAAATAAATCAAGCTTTTTATCAGTTTAACTGTTTTTCTTTGAGAGTTTTAGTTAGCTCGATTAACAATAATGTACGATAGGCAAGTACACAAGAAATATTAAATTTAATTTTCATTGAGCGCATCCGTTTGTCCGTTTCCTGTCCCGAGACAATAAAACCTTATTTCGACGAGATCTCAAAAACGGTAACGACTTGAACAACCAACCTTTGTGGGTTGATAGACCTATGTATGTACATGTGTTCACACTATTTTGTTTAATCCGGCGTAACTTCCGGTCGTCAGAGGAAGTACACCAAAATTTGATTGTTTTAAAATATGTTGGTTATTTAGCATGGAAGTATCATTTTAGCAATAGAAATACAAAAAATCATTTACACGTGGTTAAATAAATGAAAAAAATGTACTTCCGGTGAGACATCTCAAATATATCAGGTAGCTTTCTTTTATAAAAACTTTGTACCCGCGAATTCTCAGAAACTGTAAGAGATCAAGATACAAAACTTATATGGATGATAGACATTTGATTGAACATGTGTTTAACGGGTTTCATTTGGTCGTCCGTCACTTCCGGTACTCACCGGAAACGTTCAAGCAAAAGAAGTTTTTAAAAGAATAGATTTTTTTTAAATTTTACTCAGTGTGATAAACAACAACGTACCGTAAGTTAATATACTCAAAACATCTACTTTTAATTTTTTAAATCACTTCCGTTTGTCCGTTTCTGGTCCCGAGAGAGAAACCTTTTCTCAACGAGATCTCATAACAAACAAAAACTTGAACATCCAGACTTTTAGGAAAGTTATGAATATATGTTTACTATGTTCTGTCTGATCCGGCGTAACTTCCGGTCGTCATAGAAAGTACTTAAAAATTAACTTCTTTTTTTTTTTGTTTTTTTTGTTTTACATAGAAATGATAACTGGGAAATTCATTTACAGTATATATTATATCAATTTTCTTTTTACAAGACAAATGCTTTTTTTTTCAGATTAATACATGAGGAACGGAAGACCTTGTTGTTGCTATAGCAACAAGAGTCTAGTTATTTTTATTATTACTTGTACATGTATCAGAGAAATTATAATATATAATTACAACTAGTAACATCATTTTGAATTATATACTACATCACGTGAATTCACAGACTTACTTCATAGTTATAGCAGGATCTTGGCCCGAAATCTTATTGGTGGTAAGTTTAACGTACATTCACGAGTCAACCAGAAGAACCATCTCTTATTCGTACATAAAATAGAAAGGTATGTATGGAACACTGTTGATACCAATTTATAATTTGTCACATTTGTCTATAAGTTCCATTTCTCAATTTATACAGACATAATTTGGTTGGTATTCACAAAAACAAAGAATAGGCGTCACAACGATGTTTATAACGCAAGTATTCGTGTTGTACAAACCAATCGTGGGAGAAACGTAAAGTTATTCAATGTCTGTAGGTCTGCATTATGGCATGTTTAGATAAAAAGCCGTGAAATAGCAGATCTTACTCTTGAATAGTCTTTCCTACTGGAAAAACTTTATTATGTGAAAAATATATTGCTTGATTTATTTACCAATTTGAAATGTGTTTCAAAGTAAACGGACCGATGTAGGATTTTGACCGAAAACCTGAGCATCGCATGTAATTTCCATTCTAAAAAGAATTATTCTCGTCCGAAGATCCAACCCTAAAAAAGATCCAAATGGAGAATTTCATTTAACTGTTAAGTTGTACCACCATGGACATAGGAATTCGTTACCTTTTGAGGAATCCACTTTTATACCAGGGATAACGTAATTGAAAAAAGTATTTGTAATTGGCCATAATTAATGTCTTTCAAAGAAATTGGAAGTAATTTCAAATTGAGGCTGCTTTTAATTTCAAGCAATCGAATGTTTTTAAATACACTCCAAAACAAGCATGTATTTTCAATTTCTTTTCAATTACATTTTAATTATTTCTTTCCAAGTTATATGTTAAAAAGGATGTCTTTTAATCATGTATAGTTTGTATACCTGTTTGGCATGGGCTGTTTTTATACAACAATTAAATGTCTCATATTTATAGGGAATGACACACTAGTACAGCCCAGGGCAGTAGGTAAATGTCTACTTTTAATCAGGTGTTAACATATCTCGTGCCAAAGAACAAAGATATTAAATGAAAATTAAGGGTAATGGTAGATAAAATCTTGTACAGAACCATACATGAAGTTAATGATACTTAATAATTTAATGTCAATGAAGATTAGTCTAGATACTTCAAAATAAAATTAGTAAATGATGATTTAAATGAACTCCAAATTTTAAAATCATTACCGTGCATAAAGCGTTGTGTTTCTTCATCCTCTGTATACTTTTATTTGTTCGTAAGATTTTTAAGAATAAAACTTAAGTAAACTGAAATGTTTTTAATAAAATTTGTCAAATTAATTGAGAGTAATTAATTATATTTTTAAAAATAATCAATGTAATTATTTTTGCAAGTAAATGACAAAATTAGAAATCCATTTGAAAATATTTAAAATTCACATTTCGAAGTAAGTGACCCCAACCCTTTTTTCATGCAGAATCGTTTGAGTCACAATTAGCATGCACATAGACCTATACGAAACTATTCAAATCATTGAATAGTGTTACAATGTTTGTAGTACAATGTAGGTATCTGATGCCCCAAGTCTTGGTCGACAATAAATATCTGACATATATTTAAATCAGATGAAGAATATCAAGGAACGGGGCGTTTATTTAAATTTCATTTTTAATTTTTTGCATTACATCAATTTCAAACAAACGATAAAATTTGTTTATTCTATTTATATTTTATTTTTCAGATAGTCTATTACAGTTTTTTTTTATTTTGATATGTTACAACAAATTTGATGTTATTAACTAAAGTTTGACTTTTGGTGAATCTCCAATAAAGTAAACTACAATGTGCTTTATATATATATATAGAAAATAAACATTTAATTTTATTCACGCTCAGCAGCAACTTTCCTTATATCTAAATTTAAGAGAGATATATTTAGTTACTATTGATTGATTACAGGGCCAAAGAATAAACTTGTTAGTTTATACATATAGCTATAAATGCAAATGTTTAACTATTTGGAAGCACATTCTACTTGACGGCGGTGCAATATTTATTGTTGCTAAACACGATTGAGTTACAGACGTAAAACTTAAGGTTACAATAACTATAAAACAGGATGACTGAGTTCCTGTGATGAGTCGCGATAGAATTCGAATGCTGTTAGTGCATGATTTAGATGTCGACTGATCATCTTCATCAAAGGCAAAAACTTTTAAAACAACTTTTCGAGATAAAGGCTGTTTGGATAAAATAGCAGACTTAATTTTAAACTTTATTTTATAAAAAGAAATTCCATATGTTATTTTGACATTATTAACATTTGATATAACCTATCTAGACATTGTGCTGTAATTTGAATATGGTTTTTTAATCATCTCGTTGATTAACTGCAAAAATAGCAATCATTGCATGTGTATTCGCAACACTTTTGCAAATGTAAAAAAAAGAAAATACGATGTTTTTGTCCACCGATCAACAAGTATAAGCTCTTAACTCTTTATAAAACATAATACATGCAGGAACAATTAAGCTAAAACTTCCTTATCTGTGGTTGATACATTATTCAGGGATAATGCAGGAAGCATCAAGTTTGTAAAACACAAATGTTAAATCGCTGACAAAGATGCATGTAAGAATTATTTGCGGATTTATAATTGCAGTTTTAATGTCGTGGAGACCGAACATGCCTACATTAGTTGCTACAATAGGTATTTTTATTTAATTTAACGTTTGTATGAACTGTTTTCAGTAGAAAATGTGTATAGCATTGCCTAAATATTAACATTAATATAAATTCTTTCAAAAGATTTAAGAGTACCACCGTAAAACAGTGGGATTTCATTTCTTGAGAACAGTTTAACACACTGAGATTGCCAAAGCAAAAATCTGCATTGTGATTGTTATCTACTTGTGATTCAGATTGTAACAGGCATATGACTTTCGATCTCCTTAAGAAACATATGGGTAATTTAAACGAAATCTGGAAAAATGGTAAGTGTATTTCAATAATGGTAACATGCAAAATTTCCTAAGATGTATATTTAAAACATTTCGTGACTTTCATAGCTTTGAGTGGTGACCTACCAGATTTTAGATCTTGGAAAGAGAAACGTCATTTAATATCATGTAATATTATTTATCATGCAAATGCTAAATATTTATTATGTTGGCCTAGCAAGCTAAGCTTTGCTTTTCCGACATTCACTTAATTTATATATAACATAAACGCATCTAATAGAGATAATTGCACAAGAAAGGCAAACCATCTGTTTTTGGTCTCATACTTCAATCTATATAGTTTAATATACTTTAGTTTGATCAATATAAGTATTAATACAAGTAGTTTTTTTTTTATTTTGCGCTATTGTAATTGTCTATAAAAATATCACATTCACATTTTTTAGGTCACCTGAGTCACTCAGGTAACCTATTGCAATTGATCTTCGTCCGTCGTCGTGCGTAGTGCGTTAGCAATTTTACATTTTTAACTTCTTGGAAACTACAAGGTCAATTATTACCATTATTACCATTTGTTTTTAACATCTCCAGGATAAGAGGAATATAGATTGTGAAATTTATTACCATACCACCTCCGGGGCCTCATTGGCGGGGCCAAAAAAAGGCCAAATTTTCAAAAATATTCTTCTCTACTCCCATATATATTTTTTTTTAAAAACTAAATGCATGGTTATGATGTCCATTAGGCCTTCTACCAAAATTGTGAAATTCATTGTCCCTGGGCCAGGGGTTCAAATATGGACATAGAGTGAAAATGTATTAAATCTTATAAAGCCTTCTACTCCACTCCCATATATATTTGAGAAAACCTAAATTCATAGTTATTGTACATGTTCATGAAGCCTTCTACGTTAATTGTGAAATTCATGCCCCTTGTGTCGGGGGTTCTGGTCATAGGGTGGGGCTAATATGACAATATAGTGAAAATGTATTTCATCTTAGAAAATCTTCTTCTCATCATTCACAGCAGTGGGAGATAAACTGAATGCATGAATCTAATGTTCATAAAGCCCTCCACCAAAATTGTGAACTCATGGTCATCAAATTTGG
Organism: Magallana hongkongensis; assembly: GCA_016163765.1. Lineage (NCBI taxonomy): Eukaryota > Metazoa > Mollusca > Bivalvia > Ostreida > Ostreidae > Magallana > Magallana hongkongensis. Next base: position 29,716,619 of record WFKH01003881.1, on the reverse strand, counting down.
ATTAGGGTTTAGACTCCAAAATGAACCTTAAAATGCAGAAAATGAGATTCTCTGACAGGTTAATCTAAGGGCTTTGGTACGCAGGTGACCGTCAAGGCCTGTAGGCATCTTGTTCTTTTGGTCGATCTAAAATTACCCTTTTTTTAATTTTTATTTTATTTATTTATTTATTTTTTTTTTTTTTTGGGGGGGGGGGGTTGTTTGAAGTATAAATTTAAAGTGCTTGACATTGAATATTTTATTTAATTTGTGTGCAGTTCTTGGTCCGATGTTATTGCATTATAGCTACTTGTACATCACATGTATTTGATCAATATAGGCATTACCCATTTCATTCCGTTCATGTGTTCTCAATACATGTGTATTCATTACTTTGTTTTTAAAATGACTAGTACACTTACGACATAGTTGTTTCTTATATTGTGGCATGTGACAATAAACATTGAGCAGATAATTATGCATAAGGTGTAGGCGGTTTGAAACATCATCAGAAATTTGTTAATAGGACGTCAACAGAATGATGTCAGCGATAGTCTATTTCATTATTTTACAAATCTACTATCAATAATCAACCAACGTATTAACCGAACTATACCATATTCAGAAATATCTTAATAAGTTGACTGTTCATCATAATTTGCATATATTTAAAAAAAAAGATCTTCAAGGCAGGAATACATTTAAGAAATAAACAGCAATTTGAAAAGTACACCGGGATATGAAGTTGGTTGATCACGTGATCAAATCCTGTGAAGCCCGAAGGGCTTCTCAGTAGATTTGATCACGTACCAACCAACTTCGTATCCCGGTGAACTTTTTAACATTGCTGTTTATTACTTATATTTACGTTTTAAAAAGACAACTCGTTCAGAACTGTTTTTATGTTTACAATAATCCAGGCGACGAGCGATAAGCGCGTGCTATGATCATTGTGACGTCACGAAAAAGTTCACACAGAATTGAACGTTTTCGTTATTCTATAGGTTCATATAAGGAAACATATTTGCAAATGTAAATATAAAAAATGTGAACAAATATAAACATTTCAACATTTTTCGCCATGCCAACCAATGTTTATTCGGTACAATAGTACTAATTGGTTTTTTTTCTTTTAATTACCACCTATAAAAAAGTGTGTATAATTTTGATTTTATGTACGCGGGTATGTTAAGGCTGCCCGATTGATTTCACAGCGATGTGTAGAAAGTCACTTGTCTGTACTTCATAAGATATGACGTCATAGTTAACTTTGACGTCACGATCTGCATTCCTTTAGATCGTTCTTAGGGAATGTATCGTAATGTAATAAGTGAATTTTATTGTGCATTATAAAAGCGCTTCATTCCTTTACAGAGACGTTGTTGTAAATACTAGTGATACTAAACTCAATATCGCCAATATGGAGTATCAAAAAATCAACAGTTTTAAAGCTTTGTATTAGGTAAATAACTATTTATAAACGAATGGTTTTGAGACTCCCCCTGCTACATGCATATGTAAACTAATGAATGGTGATATGTATATGCATGTAAAAAACAGCTTGGCGCAAGTGAAAGATCAATACAATCTTAGAATATTTTACGTGAAAATGGGAGAGAAAATAAGAACCAATGTGAATCTTGCTGGGGGAAACCTACCAATTGACCCGATTTTGTGTAAATCGAGCTTAAAAGGTAAAAATGTGCCAAATTTCGATGGCAGTGCGAAATGTTTTGCCAATTTTTCAAATAAACGAAATATTTATATGAACCCCCAGCAAAAACTGCAAAAAACATTACTTATTGAAGGATTTTTCATAAAAATATTTTTGATTTAATGTCATTATTCACTTGCGCCGATGCGATTTATATAGATTATTTACAGTGTTAGGATACGCCTGTCACGTGCTTAAGAAAATATATGACGTCACAAAAATTCATCAAATATAGTGTTTGATATCTCTGTTAATTTATGTGATAAAAGTTTAAAGAAATTCGCTCGGTTAAAGTACTAGTATTTTTTCGATAATTTAAATAGTATCGTTTTTCGGTATAAATTTTGCTTCGGACAGCCTTAACATAGCCGCGTATATATTTATTTTCTATACATGTGAAAGTGATAATATAAATACATGTATATAGGTTGTTTATCATTAGACGGCCTTAATTAATGATGATTTATTTTTATTTTAGGTCTTTACAAGAAAAAGTAAACTTTTAAATTTGATACAGCTAATACAGTTTTCTCTTTTAAATAGAAACGACTTATTATAGACAAAAACGAAGAACAGTAGAGAGGATTTCAGAATCTGGATACAGCTTTAGTTCTGAAAAGATACTCGTTATCGTTTTCGGATTAGTGATATGCCTTGTAATGTTGTTGGCAAGTGTTCGAGAAATGTACCGAAGTTGTCAATTTCCTAGTGGCCAGATGCATGTAGAAGTCACTGAACATGTTTTTGCAGTAATTGATGACGTTGAGAAAAGAATTACCTGAATCTCTGTGTTTTTGTATTTTATATAGCAAAAATGAATTAAGGAGGCTGGGCAGTCAACACATTAACCATCAGATATGTCGTAAACTTTGACATATGTTATTTATGGCCATAAACTAGCATTTAGTAAAGTAGAAATCCCAAATTTCTAATATCTTTATACAGAGCTTTTCGTCTTAAGGAGATTGAAATAGTCTAAAAATTGTCACGACCGTCGAACCCTTTTAGAATTATGAATTAAAAAAAAGGTCGGATATCCTCACTTATCAACAATTGCAAATGATTTAAGAAATAAACAGCAATTTAAAAAGTTCACCTGGATATGAAGTTGGTCGGTCACGTGATCAAATCCTGTGAAGCCCGAAGGGCTTCTCAGTAGAGGTGATCACGTACCAACCAACTTCATATCCGGGTGAACTTTTTAACATTACTGTTATTACTTATATTTACGTTTGAAAAAGACAAATCGTCCAGAAATTTTAAAATTACCGAGATTTTATGTTTACAATAATCCAAGCGACAAGCGATAAGGGCGTGCAATGATGATCGTGACGTCACGAAAAAGTTCATACTGAATTGAACGTTTTCGCTATTCTATAGGTTCATATAAGGAAACATATTTGCAAATGTAAATATATATATTTACGACAAGGAAATATTCGACTATTTGTTTACTATATAGCAAATCAAAGGTTTGGTTTAAGCTTTCATTTGAAGAAGAAAAACGCTAATATATAATATGAATTTTAAAAGTATATCTTACCTAGATATATAAAAGAAATGTCTTCCATTAATTTTCAATGTTACAAGTAAAATAAAATCTCTGAAACTGGAAATACGTAATGAGTTTATTTATACCTGCAAATTTTTTTTCTATAAAACTATAGCATGGATAAGAATAATTTATGATCATGTTTATGGGTCCTAAACGTTTTCCTGAGTCTTACTGCTATATTATCGCACTTGCACAAACCATTCACTGCAGTAGATCGTGCAGTGACAGCATGGCCATCAGAAAATTGAGTGTGCTTCGTGGAAACTAATTAACATTTAAATGACAACACAATGTTACCTTCTTAAAATTATCGCTTATTTAGTATGTTGTATATTGTGGGACCGGGGTCTACAATATGATGCAGACGTTTTGCAATTTTAAGAACGACGTTCGATGTGCACGCGAAGTAAGGCAGCGCTATCTGTGCAAAATAATCCGGATACCTTGACAGTTATTTTAAAGAATATGCCATCTTTTATTTGTTGCTGTAGTTTCTTTTCTTTAATTTTGTTTTTCAAACTGATTACCACATAGTATATTTCATGCATTTTAAAGTCCGTGTTACCTGAATGCCTCGATCGGAAAGCAGCCGACCGATTTCTCGACAGGTATATATACCACAGTAGCAGTCGACAATGATATTGCGATCAAATACTTTAATGAATTAATGTCGGTTTTAATCTGCATTTTGGTCCATGTCTACCTATTAATAAACTGAAAAGCAATACTTTGAAGTTTTAAGAAAATCCCCCTGCTCTTTTTGTTTAAACCAATTGTTTTCCAACTCTACCATGTCCTTGAAATTCTCTCTTAATCTGCTTTTAATTGCTGTGTTTTTATCAAATCCGCTTTTCGAATTGGTACAAAAATGATAAAAATTAAAATCAGAGGAAGTGTACCAGTGTTCAAAAGTACATAGTCTCATACTACTAATCATCAGTATTTTACGTCAATACGAAAAAGAGTTGATATTTTGTTAGAATAGGAAATATTACCAAACAGTTTTGTTACGTGTAGTTGATATTTTCTGGTGTGCGTGTGTGTGTGAATGTAATAAAAGTACTTTTCCGTTTTATGTTGCAATTAAAACGTTTTAATATAAAACTAATGTATTTTTCTTTTCCTATGTTACAAAGCAATAATTCTTATTCCCCATTGTATAACTTAAACACTTTTAGATAAATTTTATAAGAGTTTTAATTTTCAGCTCTAATTTCTTGTCGAATTAACGTACAATTATTCAACGCATTTTAAATGGTGTTCTCTCCACCGTGACATTTATTTTAAAATTTGTGTTATAGTACGCAACAGCTCTTAACAATGACAGAACATTAGACAAGAAATAAATCTAAAAGATAAGAGGTTAGGTCACTTGAAATTCGATGAGGTAGTGAGAGATTTCTTACTGCATTGATATAAGTATAATAAGAAATAAGTAGTGAGAGGTTTCTTATTGTATTGATACAAGTATAATAAGATATGATGTTCATTTATTATAACTTATCACAATGTACTAAGACTTACCATGTTTTGAATGCATTAATAAATAAGAACGTATAGAATAGTGAACTGAAATGATGTGATAACCAAAAAAGGTAAACACATAACATTTGAGAATGCACATAAAATGGTCATATACTTGTATAACAGGCGCTTAAGTAATATTGTGAGCGTTAAGTTTATCAGATGTAATTGTTATGCAGTTGTCAATGCATAGCACGACAATTTTATGTTTATAACACAATGAATGTTTTCTTCTTTATTATAACAGAGGAAATTTGTTTTACTCATCTACGAACAAACCGGATGTCTGTTTCAAAATTGTATAAATATGGATCATGAGAAAATTGTTAAGAGTCATCTACACGCATATATGTAGGTTCCCTTATGTTATATTCAACTGTTTCCTGGAAATGTCAACACTATATTTTGACTTTTTCCTTGAGTATTTTGTTCATATAGAAAATGCTCTCTAGACTTCCTTATAAGAACCAGTTCTGGAAGGAAAAGCCTCATAGTTTTAAAAAAGAAAGTAACATATGTGAGCTAATTATATTACAAGAAAACTATTAATTATTCATACAGAAACTGATAACATAATCCGCTATGAATGAACATAACATTCCTTTTAGCTACTTTTGGCTTTAAATTATTACTTCGTTTATTGATTTTTTTCCTCTTATTTTGATGTAAACATTGCATGAATTGTTTCTTTGATCGGTCAAAAGGTAAGCTTTGTTTCGAATGATTACTGACTACACATGGACATCCATAGTTAGTCTAAGGCCAGAAACTGTTATTCTGTAATTATTTGTTTTAATCTTCCAACTACTAAATGCGCAGATAACCTAATGACAGTGTTTAAGTCAGAGTGCTCCTCTAAGCAATATTTTGCTGCCTGATTATGTTTCATTAAGGAATAGAGTTCACTGATTCCTATTGTAATGAGTGACTTTTGTGTAATTTGTAGTAGCCTTCCCTAAGTACATTTTATGTGCTGATATTAGTGTTTAGTGAATGATAACGTAACAGTTTGCTTGCATACGCGATTATAAATAAAGGCTTTTTTTGGCATCTCTTTGCGCATAGATGGTTGTGATGATATTTTGTTTTGTGCTTTTGTATGACTGTTTATATGAAATGTAAAAAAAACTAGAGCAAAGCTCGTTGCGAAGCAACGAGTGGGTCTTCCGTTAATGTCGAAAGTAAAGCTAGAAGTACCTCTAAGAAGCAGAGTTCTTAAATTAGTAAAAAGTAACTGAAGTACAAAACGATAAAAAAATCGAATGATTCTTGGTAAGACTTAACAAAATCCAAATTATTTTTAGTATGAATTAACAAAAACCATAACTATTTCAAGAAAGACTTAACAAAAAAAATCTGAATGTGTTTATGTACGACTTAAAAATTTCCGAATTACTTAAGGTATAAGTTAACTCAACTTTGAACTAACATCTATTTTCTAAACCCAGAATGCAGAATTTAAATTTCCATAAAAATCACTTTTTTCTTGCTTATATCCCGTAATCAATCGTCCGATTTTTAAACATCTTCGCTAGCTAAGGGTTTCTGATCCGCATCGCTTCTCACGAACCCTTGGCATATCGTGCTATCAAAAGTCGGGATTTTTTTTCCTGGATTTTGATTGGGGTTTACTGAAACCGGTAGACCAATCAAAAAGATGCAAAACATATCTGATTTAATCGACAATGTTTTCGTACTGTTTATTCATGGGTGTCTCTAACACGCATAGCTCAAAACCCGTATTTTTCTGAGTCTTTCTGTTTGAGCCTTCATGATATGTGTATCAAGAGAGGCATGCACTCATAGATGAAGGATTTACCGTTCCAAGTCTTACAACCTTCGAATGAATCCGATCTATATGTAACATTTAACAATATTCCCATTTATTGAATACTGTGGTTTCATTAATATTCAAGGGTATCAATTTTCGTGGATAAAGTGAAAATCACAGTTTGAAGGATACGGAAATTCGTGGCCAATAACCCTATCAATACAAAATGTTAATAGAAATTGCACTTCAATAAACATTTAATTTCGTGGAACAACTTAACAACGAAATCCACGAAAATTGGTATTCCACGAATATTGATGAAACCACAGTACGCTAGGCATTAAAAGGTTCTTTCAGCATGTCAATAGCATTGTCTATGGAGGCTGCCATTACTGCACCAGTGACGTTTAAAGTACGGCATCTTTCATTATTTGGCCGATTTATAAATAGGCTGGCTGATCACGTGACAAAAAAATCCCGACTTTTGATAGCACGATATGACAAGGGTTAGTGGGGAGCGGTGCGGATCAAAAACCCTTGGCTAGCGAAGATGATTTTTAAACAGATTTCAGTTTTAAATTTAGCTTGATGAGATCTTTTTGCGTTTATGATTAATAACAAACTTGCTCCGGAAATAGTAATTATGAAAAGCTTTTTGAGCCCTCCTGGCCCCTAATCTGAGGGGCCAGCCCCCTTTTTTGATATCAAATAATAGGTCTTGTAAATATAAACATATTTTGTTGAACAAGTGTTCAAAAATTGTTGACCGTTCAAGTTATATCTGAACAAATGTGTTTTAGGGGCCGACACTTAAACTCCTTAACGGGGCCACCAACAAAAAACTTTAAGGTAGCCTTTTGTTTAAAACATTATTCTGAGTAACTTTTCCTCTACACCGCTTTTCAAAGGGTTGACCTTCGAATTCCGTACTGTGTGCTTGTTGCATCATCAAATGTCAGAAACTTACTGATGTATAGTTTACTTTATTATACTTCTGTGAATATTTCCTATGTAAAATTACTATGAACTAGACAACATTGAAATGGTGACCATTTCAAAGGGCCCCGCTTAAATTATTTCATAGGATTTTGCTTTGAACTTGACCTACAACTGAAAAATTTTTCCAGCTGGCATAGAACTTCTAATTCAATCTCATTCCCCCTAACATACAAACATTTTTGTTCAATATAAACAAGATTAGGCCACTGGGAAATAATCAACAGTCTAAAACTGATTTTAATGAGATCTGCTGTGACCTTCACATTGACTTGGTTCAAGGTCACTGCATGCCATTAACCAAAAAGCTCTGTTTAGGTAAAGTATTAGCCAAATAGGGGCTAAAAGGAGAGTATATATATGCTCTTGAAATAAGGATTTTGTGTGATCTGATATGACCTTGACACTTGATCTACAAATATCATTTGAGGTCATTGCATATATTGCATAGATCAAAGGCATCATGTGGGTGAAGTATGAGCCTGAATGGAGCAAAGGGAGAGAAGATATACTCCAGACAAGGATTTTTTAATATAATTCTGCTATGACCTTCATAGTTGACCTTGAAAATTGGTTCAAGGTCACTACACACCCTTTACTCCAAAGCTCTGTTTACGTGAAGTCTGAGCCAAATTGGGCTAAGTGGAAAGTATAAATGCTTTGGAAAAAAGGATTTTCGCGTGATCCGCTATGACCTTGACCCTTTGCCTACAAAATTCATTCAAGGTCACTGCACACCGTTTGACCATAGACACTCTGTGAGTGAAGTATTAGCAAGATTGGACCAAAGGGAGAGAAAATATGCCCCAGACAAGGATTTGATATATAATTCTGCTATGACCTTAACCTTATACCTAGAAACATGGTTCAAGGTCACTGCACTCCTTTTACCCAAAGGCACTCTGTGGATAAGGTATGAGCCAGATTGGGCCAAGGGGAGAGTAGCTATGCTCCGGACAAGCTATCTCAGATGGACGGACAGACGGACAAACTAATCACTTTAGGGCCCCCGCATAAACATGCTGTTCTATCTAACCGTGAAATAGTTTCTGTGCTATCTGCCCATGGTGAATAGTCATCAAAACCATTCATCGGCAGCATACGATTTCCCTCCTTTTTAAACTCGGAACACCTCTGACGTAATCCGATCGCTGCATCAAATTCAAAGTTCGATAACTCCAATTTGTCTTTTAATAAAAAAATTCTGCATCGCAGACAAATGAAGGTTTCTTCAGTATCATAAAAATACCTATTTACTGACTATTCGGACGATAGCAAGTTTATTGCCCCGCTCGACAGCAACTATTTCACTCGGCTCCGCCTCGAGCTCGTGTTGCTGTCTTGGGGGACAATACACTTGCTATCATCCTCATAGTCAGTAAATAGGTATATAATGTCCCATCCACTTACATTTTGAGTTACATAACCTCCCTTTGTAACCTGCAATTTCACTGTGTAAAGTCAACACAACAGTCATGGCCGCAAGTTTCACAATTTACTTCTGCTTCTCATGTACATAACATTAAATCCCTTCATATTGCATACCAATTCCAACAAGAGACATCCCTCAACTAATGATAATCATCAAAATTCACTTCATGAATCTTAACAACACTCATAAGACTTCAAGCACAGCAACTCTCAATTTTACAAATATATTAAGTAAACAGGTACTTTATCCGAAACTGTCCCGTGCTACCTTTAACTTAGTACACCAACACTTTATGAAAAGACGTTTTGTCTTAGACTTAGAAAGCTAATGCAATTCTGAGAAAAAGTATACCACATATTGCCAATTTCATTGAGGTTTAAAAAAAATATGGCCATTTAAGTTAACCCACCATTTCCACTTTCCTCTATTCAACACAGATTCATAGGGTTCTCTATGGTAAAACATCTTTACCTGATCTTTTAGAGGTCAATTGTTGTTCAACCTCCCTTAATAAGAAACCTTTTTTTCAATACAGCATACATCTACATGATATTATTGTGATAAAAGCATCACATCACTTAGAAATGCCCTTACATGTATACCCTCCCCCTATCTTTTGATTTTCATAAAAAGTCATGGTTTGAAATCTTTTACCTAATTTCATGAAACTTGTGGCAATTTCTTTGAGTCATTTCTCACACATATTTGAAAACAATCATCAATGATACTAACATTTGATCTTTTTTTTTGTTTATTGAATGATTTGTAGCATTTGAATTAACAAATAGACATGCTTTCCTGCAGGTGATTTCTTGTTTCCATGAAAAAGAGTAAGCTTACAATCATATTTAGTGAATATCTAATCTATTCTGGTTTCTAGTCTCTTTTAACCATGCTAAAACAGTAAGACCTACAAGTTAGACATCTGCCTTAAAATTAAATTACAATTAAATTCAAACACACCCAGGTAGCTGGAGACGGAAGAGAATTCCATGAAAAATCTTCAAATTTTACATGTTTTCCTACATTTTTATGCATATATACATTAAAAAGGTAAAAATATGTTGTTTCTTGTTTATTTCAAAAGTAATTATCATAGCAGATGTTATTTCAAGGTCAAATGTACATTTACATATCCTACATGTAATCTAAATCATTTATGGTAACAATTGAAAAAATTATGTAAACACAACTAAATATTATTTTAAAATACAAAATAAAGGAAACATAATTGCATACTTTCATTGAAAAACAAATTTTCACAACTTACAATTGTAAATTTCATTAAACAGCCTTAATTTTGTTTTTCATAATTTCTTATCAAACACAATCCAGAACAAGGCATGATGCTCTCTTAAAGTTCAATATTTGTTCATGCATTATCCGATTTTATTTGAATTACCGGTAAAAAGTCACAAGGAATATGCATGTGGGTAGAGGTGACAGGTTAACCTCAAGAGCTGAAACCACAAGAATCAACAGGTAAGAGCCATGTGGCCGCCATGTGGTAACAAGAGTCCATTTTGGGCTGAAATTTTAAAAAAATCAGTTAGCTGTGTTAACATACTTATAATAGCTGCATGTGTTACATTAACATAACATTTCTGGAAAAAATACACTGACCATGCAGTGTAATAAGTATGACACATATCCCAATACATAACATTAAAATTTAGGCAGTACAAAAACAAATATTTTCATATCAAGTCATAATATCATAACATTAAAAAAATTTCTTGTGTATAGACAGATATCAAATTGAGAGAGAGAGAGAGAGAGAGAGAGAGAGAGAGAGAGAGAGAGAGAGGAGGAGGAGGAGGAAAGAGGAGACAGAGACACAAAGAGAGAGTTTGCTTTACTCTTACTGCGTAACTACAAATGGATGTCACCCATCCAAACAGCATCAAATTATAAGCTTCTGCTATACCATGTTTTGTCAATTCTACTGGGTTTATTTTGTGAAAAATTTAGCGAAGAGTTTTTTGGTTTTATTATCAATTACATGTTTTAAAATCAATACTATGCATAATGCGCATAAGATTTCATGAACTATTTTACAAAGCTTTGTTATTCGGCTGCATAGAAAAAAATGAGGGATTGATAATTATACCCTTATTTCAAAATTTAATGCACTGCTGATATTATTTTTCTACTAGACAGAGATACTTCTGTTACAAAATTAAGTTGCTCTCTGACGCTTTGCCAAGATTGAAAGCATGAAAGAGAGAGGAGAGATTGAGAGAGAGAGAGAAAGAGAGAGATGAGCACAGTATCAATGATTAAAATCCACATATATTTGTAAATGTTATTGTTTCAGTGTTTTTAATTAGTTGTGTGTATGTGTGCGTGTGTTTATTGTACGGTGTCCTGTCCATGTGTGAATGTTTATGTTTACATGGTGTGACGTGACGGACCAAACACCTGTTCGACCAGTTGACCTGTAGATGTTTTTTTATTTTTAACAACATACTAGCTTTCCCGCTAAAACCATAGTTGCCCGCACACTCGGCGCTACACCCTTGAAGGGAATAGACTTGTATATCTACTCTATGTAGCTGAATACCTGACAGTGCTTGGTTTTTCGTATATTTATTTTTAACGTATAGTCAAACCCTGTATGATTGTGTCAGTTATATGTTTCTACCGACCTGGACTACAAATGGCGCCCACGTTGGGAACCCAGGGCCTCTGGCGTACCGTGCAAGTGCTATAACCACTGAGCTATTGAGACCCGATATATTGACTGACAGTCACACACCTGTTAACCCGGTGGCATACATGTATTTGTCTTAATTTAAAATTGTTTACATACAATGTTTATGTGATATGCATGTAAAGTTTACATAAAAATGAAACAATATGTATAAAAGATAAAATACACTAATTACAGCATTCTACACTTGTGTACCTTGGGACCCCCACCCCAGTTTCAAAAGCACTGTTTTACAGTGTATGGTGTGTAGTTTAATACAAAATAAGACATACATATATATAGCAAAATAACAAATAAAAATTCCAAACAGAGACGTGCAAAACATACAAGTGTAAATACACTTGACTGAAAATAATCTGAGATTCCTCTGATTCTAATCCCCCTTTTATATCGTGACGCACGTCACAATATAAAAGCAGAGGTTCGAGGTTAGAGTCAGAGAAATTTTGGGTTAGACTGAAATTCAACAGGACATATCCTATATTAAAACATGCCTTTATGATTTCTCAAACGATAGGTGAGATTCATTTTCCACTATCGAAGTTTTGCATGTCAAGCATCTTCTGAAAATGTCGACACTTCGCTGTCAGCTGTTCGCAATCAAAACAAGGCGCGTTCACATGGCGAATCGTACGATATTTATTTCGATTAAAACAAACATGTTTGTGTTTGATATGCAAAGTACAAATTAACATATATAACTTATGCATTTATTTTGCAAGTAAAGATTAGAATAAATAGGCCTAGATATATTGAAATATTTAAAAACTCTTCAATATCAGGGTACGTACATGTACGTGTTGTTCGATTATTCAACAACTGTCTATGACAAATAGGCCTGGCTTATATTGCAACTTAATTATGCTTTTATCAAATCTCAGCGAAGTCTTTCTTAACTAATGATTTTTAATAGCTTTTCGCTATTACAATCGGGAACAGTGTGTTTCACCAGCTTCGTTTTAATTATGATTCCGGTAAAAAAAGAAGTCACTATTATCAAAACCAGTATCACATATTTAACGACCGGCTCATAATAATCCATCAAATTAACGATATTGTTTCAATGCACACGCTGATTAACTATTTAATAACACAAAGTTCGGTTTTATTACCCGCATGCAATTATCGAACTAGTTTTGGTACGAGTGAATTTTACTTTAAATTTTAGACTGGATAGCCTGCCCTTGATTCCAAACGCTGCCGCTAGGAAATTCAAGGACAGGTAACTACCACCGCCATGACAGTGGGAAAACTCACTGCGGCTTCGCGCACAGCAAATGCGCACACTAAAAATAAATCGGAAAGAAGATTGAGGAGGATCAAAGAAAGAAGGTTTAAGAAGAACAAAACATGAATTTGACAATAAATATCAAATTAACATGAACAAATTAATATTGACACCGTTGACAATACATTGTTTATGTAGATTTACAATGGAAATGTATAAATATTTTCATTGTTGAGTAAAGTTGACTCTGAGCTCGAGAATGTTCGTAGCATTCCAATCCATGCCCATTATAACTTGATTTATAGGGCTGCTGAGGATGGTAATGGTCTGATTTCGCTTCATTTGTCGTAAAGGTCCGATAAGAATAATTAAGCACATATAGTTCTGAAATTAACAGATTTATTTAAATTGAATTCACACAGGCTACACACATAACACACATAAGGTCTGTACATATATCTTATGTGTTTATGAAATATGGAGGTATTAACATAGAAAGTGTGATCGTGTGTAGAAACTGTTTTTTAAAGATAAGGACTTTCCATAACCGGTAGGTATAAATATCATACAGTCGCCTATAATTTTTTTTTATAGCTTCCAGAGATTTCTTCAGGGAAACACTTTGTAGCGGTTTTAAGTAATTGAAATATGCTTCTCTTTCTTTGTTTATATCTATTAAAGCCTTTTTACTTTTAAAATAAAACTCTTAACTCTCCGCAAGATTTTTTCGGCATTCCATCGCAAGCGTGTGAAGATAACGTGCGGGTCTAATTATAGATTTTTCTCGTCACTGCTATTTCCTATGACGCGTTATCATGGCTGGTGGTTACCTGTCGTTGATTATACGAGGCGCGCTCGTAATCAATGACAGCGAACCAGTCTACTTTAAATTTAAGACTATTTTCCTAATCTTCTGCGGAATCAAAATTTCCGGAAAAATCAATCTTTGAACCCTTATATCTCTGAAATGCGTGGCCCGATTTAAAAACGGATTTCACTGTTAGATTCAACTGAATGTGCTTTACGGAACACGTATACGTTTTTGATTTGATCAAAAAATTTAATTTTTCGAAAAATTTCATTTACTTCCGGTTTCGACCAGAAGTAACATATTTTCATTTCCAGCCTTATTACACAGGTAAAAAGACAAAATCATAATCACAGAAAATTTCAAGCATCTATCTTAAAGCATTTTTGAGATAAGCCCCGGACAAAATGACTTTTTTAAAATTTTTGAAATGACGTAACGTCAAGACGGAAGTGACGTTGTCTTTGAAACTTAAACATCTTTGAGGGACGTTAACGTGCAACAATCCCTGAAAGTTTCATTGAAATCGGTTGAAAACTTTTTAAGTTATGAAGCCGAAAAGGAGTCAGAAAAAAAAATGTAAAGAAAAAGAAACAATAGAATTACTAGAGCAAAGCTCGTTGCAAAGCAACGAGTGGGTCTTCCGTCAAAAAGATAAAAAAATCGAATAATTCTTGGTACGACTTAACAAAATCCGAATAACTTTAAGTACGACTTAACAAAAACCTTAACGATTTCATAAACGACTTAACAAAAAAAAATCGGAATGTGTTTTGGTACGACTTACCAATAATTTTTAGGTACGAGTTAATTTAACTTAGAAATTAACACTACTTTCTAAACCAAGAACGCGGAATCAAAATTTCTGGAAAAATCAATTTTTAAACCCCAATATCTCTGTAATGCATCGTCCGATTTTAAAACGGATTTCAGTATTAGATTGAGCTTGAAAAATTCTACAAAACACGTATACGTTTTTGATTTGATCAAAACATTCAATTTTTAAAAAAAATTGATTCACTTCCGGTTTCGACCGGAAGTGACGGATTTTCATATCCAGCCTTATTACAAAGGTAAATCGATAAATGTATTATCACGCAAATTTTCAAGCCTTTATCTCAAAGCGTTTTTTTTTAAAACGCCGCGGACAAATTGACTTTTTTAATATTTAAAAAATGACGTAACGTAAAAACGAAAGTGACGTTTTAATAAAAACTTTAACAACTTTGAGGTATAATAATTGCACATAATCTCTGAAAGTTTCATCAAAATCGAAAGAAAACTTTTTGAGTTATGAAGCCGAAAAGGAGTCAGAAAAAAAAAAAGAAAAAGTATAATAATAATAAAAAGAAACCGAAGAATAACAAAAGGGTCTTCCGTTGGAAACGGAAGACCCTAACAAAAGGGTCTTCCGTTGGAAACGGAAGACCCTAATAACATATTGGTTGTTATCTTCACAGATAATCAATGTGATTCCCAGTATGTTTTTTAAGATGCTTTATTTAGCAATTTGTTCAATCGATCCTTAATCTGCATTGCATGTTGTGATGTGTGTATATGTTGTGGAATGAATGCCTTTTTGACAAAAAGACTGCTGAAGAAAAGTGATGGTCAGCAACAATACATTCTTGCAAAGTAGTTTATTCATTTTCAAACTTGATTTCTACTGAAAAATGATAAATGTATTTTAAACAGTATAATGAGTACTGAGTAATCAAAGGCTTCTTTTATGTACAGCTGAAAGTCAAATGGAATCCAAAGATCGACAGCAAAAAGGACTTACAATCCTTAATCCACTTTATTTTCACACCATGTTTGCATGTAAACTGTTCGTACATATAAATATTGCATACGGTATTGAGTTGTTTATTTCTTTTAGAATGAAAATAAAACGCAACACGCAGTATTGTAATTGAATTATGTATACGTCACTCCTATCTAAGAATCATTAAATTCCATGAAAACGTTCAGTTGGTGAAATCTAGAGTTAATTTCGTCAGTAGCTTTGATAGTAGTATCTTATGTTTTATCATACATATACATGCAAATATACTTTAAAATTAAACTCTAAATTTAAGTGACGAATGTTATGATGCAAACATTATCTTGAAAATTTCTTTTGAATCCCTGTAAATTTGATACTATTTCTATTAATGTAAACAAACATCAAATGGAAATAAGTGAAATTTTCAAATACATCTCGTATCATAATTCATTTAATCTCATAAAAATGAAAAATAACCATTCAAACCAAGTTCATATTTTATGGTATGGTATTCTATGCTATGTTTTGAAGAATGAAAATGAGCTGATATGTCAAATATTCCAGTGCTTTGATTTGAGATTCCAGTGCTATGATATGATTAGCCAATGACATGTTATATTATGGTAAATGTTGTAAAAGATCTGTTTGAATTGACTGTAACACTATAATATTATGCGAAAAATTGCAAAATTGTAGAATGCAGGTTGGTATGCGGATGCACGGCGTGAATAATACCAATTAAATCAGAAAATATCTACGAATATTCTGTGCATCGTAGATTAAATGTCACTAGATAAGCATTTATTAATGTATCAAACATCGCTGCAATAAATTTTACATGTATGTCGTACACTGTTTTCTTAAATCGAGCAGCCCATAGAAACTCACATTTGTCCTTAATTTAACGTACGACAACAATTGTATGTGTGAATGAAAAAATGGCATTTTTAAAACAGTAAATGACCAAAGAATTGTTAGGGTTTTTTTAAAGGGGCAAATCAACAAAACACAAAATTGCACATCAAACATTGATGAAGATATAAACACATGGGTTATGATTTCAACATATACACAATGGGTTACAAAAACAGTCTTTCATACTGACTATATCAAACACAAACTTTTATAAAACTGTAAAAGGCAATAAAATACAACTCCTTAAGAGATGTAAAATTTTAGAGAAATATATGTTCGAAGTAAATTATGTGTTCTTACGGTTGAAATTTTCTGCTTTATTTTATGTTTAAGTGACGTCAGCAGTTCATGTTGTACTGACTAAATTACAAAAAAAAAATCCTCAAAAACCGCAGAGGATTAAAATTTTGAACAAAATAGGAAAAATATGGCCTGTTCACTTTGATAAATGGATTAAACCTTAAATGGTGAAATCATATTAATCTCATTTATTTTCAAACTATGTCTACATGTGTAATGTTCTGATATTCGATAATAGCATGCTTAACTGATTTTTATTTTTACTTAATAAAACGCAACATTCGTTAAATTACTGATAGGCCATTGCTATATATAAGAATTACTTTAATCCATTAAAACAATCAGTTTATAAAATTAAGAGACAATTTCGACAAAAGCTTTGATTTTATTAGTTTATGCATTATATATGCAAGTCCCAAAATATATGTTTAAGAAAGAACTAGTTTTTAAACATTAAAATTAAAATTAAAAAAAATTCCACATCGTAAAAAGATTAAAATCAAACATGAATTTCAACACGAATTACATCAATAGACGAAAGGAAAATTAATGTAGTTCGATTTAAGCAATTTCTTGTTAAAAACAGCAAATGTTTACGATGAACTACCTATTTTGAAGTATGTGTTTTACTTGTACTAATTTTTACATCTTGAACAGCATCACATACATAGGTCAGTTCCCTTGTATCAACTGTTTACACAATTAAAACCAGTAATTTATTCTCTCACTCTTGTAAACTGATTATATGTCAAGCCGATATCACAATGATTAATATGTATAACTATGTATAATCATTAAACAATATTCAATGTTACATGCATCATACTAGCTAAAATTAAAGTTATAACCTGAATCTATTTCCGGTAAAAAAAAAAATGTCACTTAATACTTTAAAGCTTGGTTCTTCAAAGCGTTGGTTAAATAATCATTTTTCTGAAATAACATCAATGAATTGTGAATAAAATTGATTAAATTACACAAATAAACAATTTTAACCTATTTTGAGAGCTTATTTTAATAAGTTCTTCCATCTAACCCAACCCAAATTCGGATCGGCATGACGTTCTGATGACTATCCCAATACTAGCAAAACGACAAGATAAAAATGTATATTTACATACAAAAATTGTTCCTGAAAGTGCTTGGTACGTACCCACTTTGTATAGCATTTATTCTTGAATGCTGAATTCATGTCAGGAAAGAGGAATGTCTATTCTAAATGCAGCTTCCAAATTTAGATTACAGTTAAACAAAAAAATACTGTTTAGGGTTGAAAATTCTAAAATGTAAAATATACCAATTTTTGATTTGTTTTTAAGAGTTTCTTTGACAGATGCAGTTTGCTTGAAAAGAAGTCTGACATCAACCGTATGAAATTATACAGAGGCTACAATTGTTGATAACATTAAGTTTAAGCGGTCTTTCATCGCTTAATAAAAATCTCGATTGGAACTATGATGATATTCGCTATCATTATTGCCTTTGAAATTGTACTAGTGGAATAAACACAGATGTTGTCAAAAAATGCTGATCTTAAATTAATTTGTCAATTGTTTGATAAATGTTTCAACAATTTTTCGATTTTTATTTTCAAATTTTGTTAATTTTGCATCTTCTCTAGCCAAGGGTTTCTTATCCGCAACGCTCCTCGTGAACCCTTGGCATATCGTGCTATCAAAACTCGGGGTTTTGTACGTCAAGTGGTCTCCTATCACATTTTCAAATCAGCCAAATAATGCAAGATCCCGTACCTGATGCAGTAATGGAAGCTTCTATAGACATTGATATTGACAAGTTGGAAGAACGTTTTAATACCCACTGTATTCAATAAATAGGAATAATGTGAAATGTTACATATTGATCGAATTCATTCGAAGGGTGTAAGACTGGGGAGGTAAATCCTCAATCTACGAGTGCATGCCTCTGTTAATACACAATCAGGTGTACTTGTTAATGCACCATTGAATGATACATGCATCATGAAGGCTCAAACTGAAAGAGTAGAAAATTAAGGGTTTTGAGCTATTTGTGTTAAACACTAGTGATAAAACAGTATGATTAAATCAGATATGTTTTGCATTTTTTGATTGTTCGAACGGTTTCAGTAAACCCCAATCAAAATTCAGGAAAAAAATCCGGACTTTTGATAGCACGAGATGCCAAGGGTTCGTGAGGAGCGGTGCGGATCAGAAACCCTTGGCTATCGAAGACGTTAATTTTGAAGTTAAATATTAGTTTTCCCTTCAGAAATAAAGGTATTTTATTGATATGCTAGAAAAATATTATTTCAAAAAAGAAGAAAACTATCATGAAACCAATTCGCACTGGTCAAGACAAATTAACCTTGGGTAAACGCAAAAATTTACGTGTATGTTATATCAAAAATATATATTGTTAATATTATAGAAAGAGGTATTAAACAATCATGTTAAACATAAATCCACTGGAAACCCGACTTTAAAAAACTGACGTAAGTACATCACTCCAAGCAATCTGTCTTTTAAGTGGTCTGCCTAAATTAAAAACCTCCATATCAATTTCTTAAATAATACCAGTTTCTTCAGAGGATTTCCTTTATTATTTTTTTTGACACGTAAAGATAGTCACCTCTTTGACTTCTTGTAGATATCAACTTAGAGGTAACAAAGGAAACAATGCAAATTGATTTATATTAGAAATCAGTTAGTCAGCTTTGTTGTAATAAAGACGAAATCTTTTTATATGTAAGATAGCGGCGGCATGGTCGATTAAAATCACTCGACTTTAAAATAATCGAAGCTGATCTCCGATCACGTCGTATTTAAAAGCTGTGTAGTTTATTTAACACATTCCATTTCGCATTGTAAAGAAAAATACTACAAAACTATCAAAATTCTCGAATAACCATATAAACAATAAATACATCAACGTTTTAGATGTTATTGAATCCTTATTAGGTCTTTCCACCTTTCAGGTGAAAGACCTTTTGTATTTCTTCTGTTTTTAGGTCTTTACACCACAGTGTAAAGGCCTATTGATATTGTTCTGTTTATTTTTATTCTTCTTATTATTATTTTTCTTCCGTAAGCGAAGTGAAATTCTTGTTTCGCGACTTATCGAAACACTTTCATTCACGTCGTACTTCTTTCGGAAAATTATGAGTGCATTTGACCCTGCGTCTTGAAAACACCTTACGTTTTGTTACTATTGACGCGTGCACGTAAAAGTTTGTTATCGCTACTCCTCGGAAGCCTTGCAACTTGCAAGTTGGAAACCTTCACGGATGATGTCGGCCTGAAGGGTAGTTGCAGATCTCCGAAAGACAAAAGGTTTCGCAGTATCCTCTTAGAACGACTGTCTCTCAAATTTTTAAATTTTTACAGAAAATCAAAAAAATTGACACAACTAAAGGTAGAGCCACGAAACCACCTGCGATGGCTTCGACAACCTTTTTACCTGCAACAAAGGTCAAGGTCAAAGGTCAAGGTCAACTAGGATCGGTAAAGCTGTCATATTGCAAAAGTGTGTGATCTTTCGGAGCAGGCGTATCCCCTGAAAGTTGACCTTGACCTTTAACCTTCATCTTTGACCTTGACCCCTGGCAATAAAGAACCATTTGACACAAATTCCAAGATTCTATCTTGTGCGACTAGTCCGTAAACCCCCTTTTTCACTTTTTTGGGTAACGGATGACCTTGACCTTCGGCGCAAAAAAGATTTGTGCCAAAATGTTTGATTTAGCATGCATACTCAGATTTTGGCTTTATCGAATGATCTCGCTTCTTCTTTATTAGGTCTTTACACCACAGTGTAAAGGCCTATTGATATTGTTCTGTTTATTTTTATTCTTCTTATTATTATTTTTCTTCCGTAAGCGAAGTGAAATTTTGTTTCGCGACTTATTGAAACACTTTCATTCACGTCGTACTTCTTTCGGAAAATTATGAGTGCATTTGACCCTGCGTCTTGAAAACACCTTATGTTTCGTTACTATTGACGCGTGCACGTAAAAGTTTGTTATCGCTACTCCTCG
>WFKH01003881.1:29665310-29690577 GCA_016163765.1 Magallana hongkongensis | reverse complement strand
AATTTCATAATTATAGGAGTTTTCTTTAAATTAATGTTGACATTTCCTTTGCAACAATGTAAGAAAGGATAAATTAGAGTGCAAATATTTATCAAAAAAGATTTCGGCGTTTTTTAAGAGATTTCGGTTACTATACAGAATTTTTAACGTACGTTAAAATGAAAATTGTGGGTTTCCTCATTGGGGTGTAAATTTTTTATTAAAGAAGATTTCCTTAAACTAATGCTGATTATATTTTTGCCTTACTATCATTAAGGAGGAATAAGGATGCAAATATTGATCCTAAAAGATTTAGGGGGTTTCCTAAGTGTTTTAGTTACACTGATTTTGTAACATTTAAAAAAGACTTATGGGTTTCCTTAGGGGGTTCAAATTTCATAATTATAGGAGTTTTCTTTAAATTAATGTTGACATTTCCTTTGCAATAATGTAAGGAAGAATAAATTAGAGTGCAAATATTTATCAAAAAAGATTTAGGGTTTTTTAAAGAGATTTTAAATTACTATACTGACTTTTTAACGTTAAAACGAAAATTATGGGTTTCCTTATTGGGGTGTAAATTTTTATGTAATATGAGGCATATGTTAAATATATTATAGAAATTGTATGAATATTATTAACCCATTATTTCCAATTTAACGTCTATCTAGTTAAACACGTAGTACTTTATCTTCAAAAAAAAAATGTTATTGATATTTCATTTTGCAATAAAAACATGAGTGCTAAACTGAAAACAACTATATAGGTTTTGGATTAAAGAGATTTAAAAGCGGAGTACTAGTACAAATATTTGGATACAAGTATTTATATTGACAAGTGGACTAGAAACTTTATATACAATATACTTGCAGTATACGCAATTGATATCAAAACCCTTAATATAAAAATAACTAGATGACATCCCGCGCAAGCGCGGGAAATAACACTTTACAAATTAATGGGGTTTGGGTTTTTTGTACACATTTATTTGTGTCCGATTTTTTTTCTTAATTGGTTTCTTGACCTTATTTTAAAAACGAATTACGGACGTAATTTCCGTCAACAGAAATATCTTAGCTCATTGTAATGTTCGAAGTTACGCATACAGATGTGCATCTGAAAATCAGACCTACCCGTACATACTTATAAGAGCTACGCGTACAGTAAACAATATCAGGGCATGGTAAAAAAAAAAACCCATTTAAAGAATGCATTGCTTCCTTCATATATGTAGTTTTTTTGCCGGTCTGAAAGATATCGTATTGGGGAAATTTTTTCACAACAAGAAACAAACATTTTTTCTCAAAGAAATGAGAAACACTTCTCTAGAAATTTTGATTCGATTTCTTATTGAATATTTGCACTGTTTTGATACATTAAAAATATTTTCCGAAGAGAAATTTTAACGAAGGATTTCGTATCTAATGTACAATATTTTACTACATGTGAGTTGTATAGAAATCACGCCAGTTAAGGGTTTGTATAATTAGATATTTTATATTACCTTAAAAATCGATTTTTCCTTTCTTGATACCGTTAATTTTACGTCTGATCCGATATCCTGGATTAACGCACAAATCCATATCACAATTCTCTGAAACTGATGACGTAGTCCACATTAAATTAAGTCTGTATTTTAGTGTGTTTTATAAAAGTTTGGTAAAATAGCTTTGTTGGATAAGTAAACGTAATTCAATTGAATTTAAAAGGACAGTTTTGTAATTAAAACTATAAATTGGACAAGAGTATATAATAAATTCATCATTGTAACAATAACTTGATCCAAAGAGCCGGATCACGTCTCTTTGCCAAACGTGAATCATCAGACCAAACTTGACTCTTCTCGGCTCGTATCATGTTAAATTAATTCTCGACCAATATCAGTCCTCTGGTCCACGGCCCTCGTGCTGATATTTGAGTATCGGGTTGATATAGGGTGTAAGACAGAATTTGCCATGTATTATTTTCTATGTAATATACTTTCCACCTAGATTTAAATTAACATAAATTATTGTGACATAATCAAAATTCATATTATGTACGTAATGCATTTAAAAAGAGGTAAATCTTTCAGATAAAAAATGAGCTTCTCCCTTGATAATCATGAAAGTAAGTTCCGGTTTAAGTAATAACGGTCATATTATTTATTTGATTGTCATCATTATTTTGTTGCTATTTAAGTTTTATTTTGTATTCTTTTTTAAAAAAGTATTTTAACAGTCAAACATTATTACAGCAAACACATATTCTATAAAACTATTTACAAATAAATCAGGATAATTAGAGAGAAGGGAAACAACATATACATCGGACAAAATTAGCAATGCAGAGAGGCGTTAACATTTGCGACATTTAATATCTACGATCTCCAGGAAGCAAGTAAAACCCACAAGTTTAACACAAAAGCTTTTATAATACAAGTATATGTTCCTATTAAAGGGATTAGGAGATATTTGTGTTGTCTGTTACTCGTTGTTCTTGTTTCAACTTTAAATGAAAGAGTTGGAGACAATTTTTTTAACATGTAAAATGTTGGTATTTTTTAGCCTACCGTACTTTATGTTCATGTATTTTATCAATAGCGGATTACCTTGTATTGTTCAGGGTGAGTTTTATTCTTTATATAAACATTCTTGCAAATAACTCTTACAAAATGTATCTGATAAAGCGATTTATATAAATCAACATCATGTAACGAATAAGATCAGTAAGACAATACATAAAAATAGACAGCTTTATTAATAAAAGACAAAAATATACATGCATATATGAAGTAAGTTTACTGTATTTCTCAGTAGGTGTTTCGTAAAAAATATGCGTTGAAATAGATATGACCCTCAATCACATATCTTTTCAATATTTCTGTATTTGTAGGTCAAATATTACAAATATCAACCAAGTTCATGTCGGGAAATGTGATATTTACATGGACTCCGTCAAACTGTTTCTCATATTACGTCTTTTTAACCAGAGACACAGCGTTGTCTAGTGCATGGACTCTTGTGTCTGATACACAGTACACTGAGACGGATGTATTGCTGTATGACTCTATCACTATCAATGTGAGAACACCTGGATCGGCTGTTAACAACATATTTAAATACAATGGTAATTTTTTTTGTATTTTCTTTCTATTTAGTTTTGAGGTAAAATTCCATGACACGTCATTTAAGTACCCTAACTCATTTGCTGGTAAAGAAATCTTATACAACAATGCACTAATTGTTCATTGCTTATAATTTTTAGTTTTACTTACGTTGGCTAAGTAATGATATACACAGTGCACTTATTTTTTAGCTTAATAATCAAAGTATAACTTGTGGAGTAAAGACAGACATTTTTCACTGGTAGTTACATTTAGTTGCATGGTTGCTCTCGCTTTCTTTTCATATTACTTTTAATTGTTAGTGGCAATATTCTCTATTAAGAAATACTCGAACCATGCAACGGGCATACCATTTGTAATAAATGTATAAGAGTACATGGGCAATGACTGCTATCTAATCCAATTATCATCGATTTTTTGGCAAACAGAGACAAAAAAAATGTTTGAACAGTATTTTGAAATGAATAAGGTAGTCCAGCTAATATCTAACGTGTGTCTGCTCCTCTGAAACCAATATAAGAATATTAAATATGACTTGAAACAAAGAAACACAAAACATTTTGTACTTTTTTTTTTAGATAAGGAAAATATCTGACATATCCAGAACATGCATTTAACATTAAACTCCTGAGGGGTCGTCAAAAACATTATGTCTTTTTACTATTGGTCATTTTTAAAATTGTACATTTTTCATAGTACAAAAAAAACCGAAACATTTTACATCATATACAATTTGTTATACTTCAGTTTAAATCAATGCATGTGCCATGATTTTGTATTTGTTTCAAGTATCATTCGTTAAAAAAATGCGACATTTAATATAACAATAGTACATTGCAGTTGCCAAAGTTAAAACACAGATAGGAGGCAGAGTGAATCTTTCATGGACAGCAGCGTTTTTTTCCAAGCCCTGGACAATATAACGTTTATCACACAGGTAGGGAAAACAAAACTGTTTTTAGCATCACTAGTAATAGAGTAAGTTATGGAGGGGGTACAAAATCGATAAAGTACACATACCTCACCAGACCGGTAGATTCCACTTACATTATGTTTGAGATAAGGGACATTACTCTGGAGAACGCTGGATATTACAATGCTGGAACATCCCCGGATGCTGCGTCGTCAGGGGGAGGTGTTGTACTGATTGTTAGAGGTAAAATGTGTCTTTGAATTAGTTGTTTTGCATGTTAACTCATAGTACCTCAAGATTATTCAAGATAATTTATCTATTTCAACTCTTTCAATGATAGATATTTTGCTAATTCAAATAAGTAAAATTATCTCTTTGTTTTAAAGTTCTGAATTCAAGTTAATTGAAAATGAACGATGCTATGACTATAATTATTTTGAATTAAAGAAAAGACGTGTAGCATGAACTTCTATTACCCGCAAGAAAAGTTTTCTGTATATACGATTTCAAAACGAAACAACTAGTCATTGTCAGAATCAACATATGAAATCGGTGTTTAATACAACCTTGTTCCAATAAATATGAAATTTAATTTTCAATTCTGGGTTTTTTATAGTGCATAAAATTTACAGCTAGAATAGTAAAAAGGAAATACGATATATATAATCCATGTTAGGAGATTACCTTTTAGAGACCTTGTGAAGGAAAATGTAAATATTGTCATCCTGTACAAAAATTGTTTGCTATATATTCCTTTGGGGATAAGTCTTTTCTCTGATATATTTATTGAATAACTTTAATCGTATATATCCTAAAGATATTAGATACTTGCAGGTTATGGCAGCAAAATGAACCATTAGAAATTCAGCTCATATTGCTTTCAAGGCAAGCCTCTAAAGCCAGAAACAATTAGTAGCATAATGATGCCATTAAATAGATACATACCTATCACCTATTTTTATTTTTTGGTCCTAATTTCAGACAAGCCTTCAAACCCGAACATTGTAGGAGACCTTAACGTTGAGGTCAATAAATACATAACACTGACGTGTTCAAGTCAATCCACCTCAGCCCCTGACTACTACTCAAAGCTCGTCACCTTGTCCTACACCTGGTTTGTCAACGACACTAAGATGGATGGAGAAACCAGAGAAACTCTTAGATTATATGTCAAGAGAACTGTCAAGTACAACAAATACTCCTGTACAGCGTCAGAAGAAGGTCTGGAGTCTGAGAGGAGTGGTCCAGTACAGATCAACCCTCTGTGTAAGTATGGTCGACGTTACACAACCTCTTGACATGACTGCCTCACTGCAAGTACTACAAATACAATGCAAAATGCAGTGTTGAAAACATTGTTACTAAACCTTTTTGTCAGAAGGATCGCCTTTTTGTGCGGGTTTTTTTTTATTTGTTCTCGAGAAAAAAAAATTTTAAAAAAATTTAAAATGAAATCACAAGATTGACGTTTTGCTACTTCCTCATCTTTTGAATGCAATAATTTGTAAATATCTAGTGCAATACCTATATGGGCTATAAAAACAACCTGATGATAATGAATAATATATACAGTAGATTTATCTTGTAGATAAAACGGAAAAATTAATTATTTTCCCTAATCCTACCCTGGACGATGATAATAAGTTGACAGTAAAAGAAGGAGAAACGATCGGTCCTTTTGGCTGCACATCAGACTGCAATCCCGCCTGTGATATACTCTGGAAATTGAAAACACCAGGTGGCTTAAGCAATTCTTTCTCAGAGGATGGAATGCTATTGCCTCTAGTTGCAAAGAGAAATATGAAGTTGCTACGATGTATCGCACAGTGGAGACATAACAATGAAACAATAACAGAAGACAATACACTTAATATACAATGCAAGTACTTGTTTGTTTTCAATACTCGTCTTGTCTTTGGATTCTTTTGGATTATATTTTTATTTGAATTAGCTTTAAAGTTTACATAAAAACTTATTTCATAATTTATCATTTTCTTGTTATCCTAAAATGTGGTTATACATGTTTGGGGGTTTCGTTTAACTTCATTTACGGACATCCTGTACCACTTCCTCTACTGCACTTATATGCTTTTGAACAATCTAAATATATTCATTTACTTTACCTATTTATAATGAAACCGGAAATTCATAAATGCTATGAAAAGAGTTAAATTTTTGCATTTTATTTATAGTCTTCATATTTGTATTCATTTTTTTTTTGCAAGGTAAATATATATGCAAAAGTAATCTTTGTTTATTGAATACTTATTCTATAACTTATTGATTTGATCTTATTTTGCTCATTAGAATTTTAGTTTTTAAAGAAAGAAAAATTTCTTTTCAGAATAAGGAATGCAATTAGATTAATTAATATGAAACATAATTCTTATATTTAATTTTGTGATTGAATTTGCAATGCTTCATACAAATCGTTTAAAAATAATACATTGCTCATCTAACCAACAATAGCAATAGCTCTGATTAAATCAGCACCAGTATCAAATTCAAAATATCTTGACAATTTTATAGAGTATGCCTAAAAAGAAAAAAAGAAAATATTCCGACTTTTATTCACATATTTTTAAGTTAAATATCAAACTCTTTTGTTATTTCATTCAGTATTTGTGAGAAGAGTTTTTCTCTTTTCCTGTATAACCCCCACCCCTTTTGTGGCCCCACCCTTCTCCAGGGAAATCAGGAATTGATAAAAAATTTAACTTATACTTTCATACAAGTTTCAGCTTTACTGGTTGAATGATTTTCTAAAAGAAGATTTTGAAAATAATTCCTCAGTATATTACAATGTTAAAATTTGACCCCGTCCCCAAACTAAAACCCAACCCTACCCCAAGAGATCATGATTCGAATAAACTTGAATCTAAAGTACCTGAAAATGCTTTCACAAAAGTTACAGCTTTTCTGGTCAATTGGTTTACAGAAAACACAAGGATTTTCTCTATACATTTCTATGTATAAATACGACCCCCACCCAATTGTGGCCCTACCCTTACCCCGGAGATCATGGTTTGAACAAACCTGAATCAACACAACCTGAGAGTGCTTCCACAGAGGTTTGAACCGTCTATACCTGATAATGCTTTGTTCATTCTGGTTAAAATTGTCTGTGTGGTTTTGGAAAAAAAAACATGAAAATGTGAAAAGTTTACGACGTCAACAACAACGACGACGACTGAAAACGGATATATTTTGAGCAGAAAAGCTTACTTGAGCCTTTGGCACTGCTTTTAAGTAGAAATGCCTCGAAATAACTTTTACTTAAGTGTTTATAATTTTAAAAAAAAAACCAAAAAGTGATATTTTTGAGATGTGTAAATAAATCAACTTTTTTCTGATTTACAGATTTAGACAACTCTACATTATATATCAATGACGTATCGGATTCTAATGAATATGTCAGGGAAAACACGTCATTGAGAATATCGTGTCACATTGATGGAAATCCGGCCCCCAAAATACGTCTCAGTAGGGGTAAGGCAGACACTGAACTTATGGAGAGACAGGGGTCATGGCTGAACTATACCATATACCCTACTCAATGTTCTGACACAGATACGTATACATGCAGGGGGACTTCTACAAGATTCAACACCATTGAGAGAACCTTCAACATCAGTATTTTTTGTATGAATCATGCGTTGTTGTTAATGAATGCAAAACTAGTTCTATTTTTAATGAAATGAAAAAAGTAAATGGTTACGAAAAGAGAATTATTAGATCCGATTGGCTATAAGAAATGTTCACTATTTGGTCTCATACGTATCAAAAATCAAACCGTCAAATCTTCAAACAAATAAGAAGAGTCCACTTATACATAATGTTAACATTAATTGTAAAAGTTCCGGTCCTTATTTTTGTTTAGTAACAAGGGACCTTTTGAATAATAGCTAATCACAATGGTAGGATTTTTAATTGCACTATTTTTTTGTTCTGTCGATTTTAAAAATGGTTATAGACAAAGTATGACAATCTACCATTCAGTCAAATGAATATTAACTAAAAGATCTGTAAAAGTGAACAAATGACAGAGCCATACTATGGCATTCAGTCACTATTTTTTTATCTGTCTGAGATGTTCACTCATGGTTGAAATATGTATTTTAAGTTTTCATACTCATTAACCATTGCCTGAAAACTGAACTGAAAGATGACTATATGATAATAACTAAAACGTAACTGGTGACAAAGTATGTCACTCTGACACATGTCCAAACTGTTTAGACAACATTATGTCCACTGAATGACACATGTTGATCTTGTGATTTCTTGTGATCATATATAAAGACTTAAGTTTGAAATTGTGAACTAGGAATATACATGCACGATAATGTTTTCTTCGGGTTTTTTGTGAGTTTATTTACCAAAAAGGTGATTCTACAAATAAATATACATGTATATATATGTTAAACTACACAATTTATACGTCAGGGAGTGGACATGAGTTAAAGTCTTAAAAAATCGACGGATCCATTTTAAAACAATTTAATCTGTTTTTATTACCAAAGAAACAATTTCATTTAATGGTTGGAACTACACTAAATTTAAAAAACCAAATAAGTATCTACCAAATCAATGCACATGTGCACGCAAACTAGGGTAACCTATATTTATAGACAGAGTAGACTACAGGGTAGAATCAAATTTATATATTTCAATTTGCAAATATGTTCCCGTATATGAACCTATAGAACAGCGAAAACGTTCAATTCTGTGTTGACTTTTTAATAACGTCACAATGGTTTCCGCACGAGCTTATCGTTTGACGGTTGCATTATTGTAAACATATAAACACGCAAGCTTAAAATGCTGAACGAATTACCTTCTCAAACGTTAATATGAGTAATTAACAGCAATGTTCAAAAGGTCACCGAGATATGAACTTCGTTGGTACTTCATAAAATCCTCTTAGTAGCCTTTTGGGCTTCACATTTTTCACATTACTGCTGCCAACCCCCTCCCCCTCCGCGGCCATCTAACTTCACGTAAAACGGTCCCGTACCTCTTTTAGGACAATTATTTCTGAAATGTGACCTACAAACACATGATTGAAAACTCCATCCTCGTAAAAAATTATGATTATTTTATTTTATCAATCAATTTCTAATTCCAGTAAACTTTTCAATTAAAATGTTAAAAGAAATGACAAATTGCTGGATAAAATAATTAATAAAATTTTAATATGCCCAAATGATAATTTATTTTCTTGGAATAATTATAGCATAAAGAGAAATATAAGTTGAAATATAACACCATACATAATTTTCATACTATAACTATTAAATGACTATTATATGTATGAGAGTGTCAATGCTTACACAGTTTTAAGTATTACTTTTTTTCTGCAGGCAATTTAAAGTTTGATGATACCGGTACATTTAAACACATGTATGGCTCCAAAAGTGGAATGGATATCAAAGTAGATGTGGCTGTTCCAATCATTGCTAACCCCCCTCCACGGACATCTGACTTCACGTGGGACGGTCCTGTACCAGTGTCTGTTAGGACGACTTTTTCCAAAGGAAATGTGACCTACAAACACGTAATTGAAAGCTCCATCCCCGTGAAAAATCATGATTATTTTGGGAACTACACACTAACATACATAGGGGAAACCATCGCTACAATTACGATTCAAGTTGAAGGTAATACAATCAATCCACATATTGTTGTCAAATGATCAACAGTAAGCATGGTATGTTTACTGTTGATCTTTTTTTGTTAAACTTGTATTAATCGTCTTATTTAATCGTTTCATATCGTTTTTATGTGTTTCAGACATTCCACAAACACCTCTGAACTTCACAGGCTATTCCTTCACAAATAGATATATCAATCTTACGTGGATTTCTGGTTTTAATGGAGGCCAAGATCAATTCTTTGTTGTGTCTCTGAATGAAGGTTCAACTTGGAGAGTAGTGGGAAAATTAACAGACCCCGGGGAGGGCGCGAAAATGCAATATGATCATGGACCATTGACTGCGGGCAAAGAATACTGGTTCCAGTTGAGAAGTTGCAACAAAATCAACTGTTCATCATTTCCTGCTAATGTAAAGGCGGTTGTTAAAGGTATTCGACTGTACCATCTCTTAAAGCTTTTGGGGTTTTTTTTTTGTTTCTTTTTTAATACTAAGTTAAATTGTATTTAAACAGATATGTAATGTTAAAAACAATGAAAACAGGTAAAAAAATGGAATATTTTTTTTAGTCGGTTATTCCGATCCTGACAAAATGTCGGTTACAATTCCTCGAAACACGAATATTCTATTTGATGGAATAAAAGCGAATCGTTTTTCAAGTATGATTTCGCAAAAGAGATAGTGGTTTTGGGTTTCAATTATTTTATATGACTTTTTTATTAATGTATCTTTTGAGTTCATTGCGAAAAATGGTTTTGACTGCAAAAAGGGTATTAAGAACTTACGATTTTGTCTCAAATGATATATTATAAAAGTATGAATAAATACATGTCAAAGATGGTCTGGTCAAGTTGTTTTGTTTTTTTTTTCAATTTTTTAATTAAAAAGATTATAAAAATTAAAATTGTAATTCTTTTATATCTTTTAAATCTAAGCATAAATTCTAAAGATTGTCACATAAAACACGTATGAATCAATGTAGTTTTTTTAAAAAAAAATGAATCGGAAATGCAAAATTTTAGAACAAAAATGCAATTTATCAAATTTGAACCGATCCCGATAGAAAAAAACGAAACTGGTCCACTTTAGAAATATAATAAGTTGAAATATTACCCCCCAAAAATTCAATTTAGTTTGAGAATTTGAAATACATTTTAAGATCAGTTCATAAACAAACCATGTTTATTTAATTAATTATAATTGATGCCGAAATTTAAATTCACATCAATCTAGATTTTTCAATTAATTTGGCTGTGTCCGTTTGTTTGATTTTTGTTAAGGACAGGTGTACTTTAAATAAATAGTGATTTTTTTAAGACACTCAATAGATATCAAGATTTAATTCACAACACCTTAGAACATTCTATTAATAGAGTAGTATTCATTTTTACATTCCTTTTGGTTTCTTCAAGGTCATAGTCATTCACCTTCTTTTGATCCTCCCAACACAAACCCTATTTGTGTCAAGGGGTCCCAGTTTCGCGTATTCGTCAAAAATGTAGGCCAACCATTCCATTATCCCCAAGTCAATAGGTACTGTTCTCCCATTATCTTTTTTTAACAATAGACCCTCATTGTGCCGGTGGATCTAACGTACGCCCTTTCTAATCCTGAATGGAAACAAATGTCTGTGTTTATATCAAGAAATTACCAAGTTTCACCTCAACTCTCCGTCTATGAAAAACAAAATTCTATAGGCATCCCCCCATACTTTTTTTGAAAGTTTAATGCTAGAATTTTAATGTTATAACTGAACTGAAGAAGACAGAAAATAATTATCACAAGATTACAATTATTAAATGATAGACTGTTGTCCGTCCTGTAAAAAATAATTTTAACAAATAAAATAAACAACATTTGTCATGTTGTTTATTTTATTTGTTAAGTAAATTATATCAGTAAGGATATTAAATATTTGAATAGTATTTGAGATAAACGAAATGCACGATTATGATGGCCATTAAGCCTTCTGCCAACATTGTGAAATTCGTGGTCCCTGGGCCAGGGGTTCAGGCCCTAGGGCGGGCAAAATTGGACATATAGTAAAATGTATTAAGCCTTATGAAATCATCTCCTCCACTCACATATACATTTGAAAAAAAAACTAACTGCATAGTTATGATGTCCATGAAGCCTTCTGCCTAAATTTTGAAAGTCATGACCCTTGTATCGGGGGTTCAGGTCATAGGGTTGGGCTAATATGACCATATAGTAAAAATGTATTTAATCTTAGGAAACATTGCTCTCTTCATGAACAGCTGTAGGAGATAAACTGAATGCTTGAATCTGATGTTCATGAAGCCCTCCACCAAAATTGTGAAATTCATTGTCATCAAATATGGATTAGGGTTTAGACTGCAAAATAAAGTTTAAAATGCAAAATGAGATTCTCTGACAGGTCAATCTAAGGGCTTTGGTACTCAGGTCACCGTCAAGGCCTGTAGGCCTCTTGTTCTTTTGGTCGATCTAAAATCATATTTTGTGGGGTTTTGTTCGAAGTATAAATTTAGAGTGCATGACTTTGAATATTTTATTTAATTTGTGTGCAGTTCTTGGTCCGATGTCATTGCATTTTTAGCTATTTGTACATTACATGTATTTGATACAATATAAACATTACCCATTTCATCCCGTTCATGTTCTCAATACATATATATTCATTAGTTAAATTTTAAAATGACTAGTACCCATACGGCATAATTGTTTCTTATATTGTAGCATGTGACAATAAACATTGAGCAGATGATTATGCATGAACTGTAGGCGGTCTAAAACATCAGTAGATATCTGCTAACAGAACGCCAACAAGAAGATATCAGGAATAGTCTATCTCATTATTTTACAAACCTACTATCAATAATTAACATATTTACCGACCTACACCATATTCAGAAATATCTTAATTAATTGACTGTTCATCATACTTGCATAAATAATGTTTAAACACTACAGTAATACTATGTGAAAAATATTTTTTATAAGATTAACACATAAAAAAGTTTGAATCAGTTTGAATTTTAGTATATATTTAATTCATATTATACATTTGAAGGTAATGATATAAATATCTATACTTTATATCATTAGACTTGGCGTTAATGATGATTTATTTTTATTTAGGTCTTTAAAATAAATAGCCATTTGTTTTTTAAAATTTGATAGCGCTACTAAAGTTTTTCTTTAAAATAGAAACGAAACGACTTATTATAGACAAAAAAGAAGAACAGTAGACCAGATGTCAAAACCTGAAAACAGCTTCAGTTCTGAAAAGATAATCGTTGTCGTTTTCGGATCAGTGATATGTCTTGTAATGTTGTTGGCAATTGTTCGAGAAATGCACCGAAGTTGTCGATTTCCTAGTGGACAGATACATGTAGAAGACGACGAAGATGTTTATGCAGTAATTGGTGACATTGAGAAAAGAATTGCCTGACTCTCTCGGTCTGTGTTCTTTCTAAAGCTGATAATGAATTAAGGACGCTGGGTGGTCAATAAATTAACCATCAGATATGTCGTAAACTTTCACTTATTTTTTTTGGCCATAAACTAAAATTTATTAAAATGGAAATTCACATATTATAGCTTTAAAATTTGATCATTTTCCTATATCTTTATACGGAGCTTTTCTTACTAAAAAGATTGAAACAGTCTAAAAATGGTCACGACCGTCGAAAAAATAGATGGGATATCCCCACATTAAAAAATTGCAAATGATATATATTTACGACAAGGAATTATTTTGATAAGTATTTGTTTACTATATAGCAAATCAAAGGTTTGGTTGAAGCTTTATTTGAAGTAGAAAAAGACGTCAGTTCTAAACTTTTAGAAATAATCTAAATTTTAAAAATAAATCTAACCTAGATATGTAAAGAAATGTCTTCCATTAATTTTCAATGCTACAAGAAAAATAAAATCTCTGAAACTGGAAATACGTAATGAGTATATTAATTTTATGCCTGCAAAATTTTCTTCTATAAAACTATAGCATGGATAGGAATAATGTATGATCATGTTTCTGTGTCCTAAACGTTTTCCTGTGTCGTACTGTTATATCATAGCATATGGGCAAACTATACACTTAGTAGATCGTGCAGTGACAGTATGGATATCAGAAAATTGAGTGTGTTTTGTGGAAACTGATAAAAATGACAACAAATTGTTACCTTCTTTAATTGATTATCGCTTATTAACATGTGATATGTTGGATGTAGTGAGACCGGGATCTACATTATGATGCAGACGGTGTGCAAATTCAAGTACGACGTTCGATGTGAACGAGATGTAAGGCAGCGCTATCCGTGCAAAATAACCCGGATACCTTGACAGTTACTTTAAAGAATATGCCATTTTTTATTTGTTGTTGTAGTTTCCTTTCTTTAATTTTGTTTTTTTTACGATTACCAAATGGTATAATTCATGCATTTGAAAGTCCGTTTTACCTGAATGCCTCGATCGGAAAGAAGCCGACCGTAATTTCTCGACCGGTATATATACCACAGTAGCAGTCGACAATGATATGGCGATCAAATATTTTGATGAATTAATGTTGGCTTTAATCTGCATTTTGGTCCTTATCTACCTATTAAAAAACTGAATAGCAATACTTTGAAGTTTTAAGAAAATCTTCCTGCTCTTTTTGTTTTAACGAATTGTTTTTCCAACTCTACCATGTCCTTGAATTTCTCTCTTAATCTGCTTTCAATTGTTGTGGTTTTTTAAGATCCGGGTACAAAAATGATAAAAATCAAAATCAGAAGTGTACCAGTGTTCAAAAGTACATAGTCACATACTACTAGTCATCAGTATTTTGCGTCAATACCAAAAAAAGTTGATATTTTGTTAGAATAGGATATATTGCAAAACTGTTTTGTAACATTTAGTTGATATTTTCTGGTGTGCGTGTGTGTGTAAATGTAATAAAAGTACTATTCCGTTGTATGTTTCAATAAAACGATTTAATATAAAAATAAGGTATTTTTCTTTTCCTATGTTACAAAGCAATAATTCTTATTCCCCATTGAATAACTTAAATGCTTTTCGATTAATTTAATAAGATTTTTCGGCTCTAATTTCTTGTCGAATTAACGTACATTCAACGCATTTTAAATGGTGTTCTCTACACCATGAAATTTATGTTAAAATTTGTGTTATAGTACGCAGCAGCTCTCAACAATGACAGAACATTAGACAAGATATAAATCTAAAAGATAAAAGGTTAGGTCACTTGAAATTCGATGAGGTAGTGAAAGGTTTCTTATTGTATTCATACAAGTATAATGAGAAATAATATGATGTTCATTTATTATAACTAATCACAATGTACTAAGACTTAACATGTTTTGAATGCATTAATAAATTAGAACGTATAGAATAGTGAACTGAAATGATGTAATAACCAAAAAAAAAAAAAAGGTAGAGATATAATATTTGAGAATGCACATAAAATGATCATCTACTTGTATAACAGACGCTTAAGTAATATTGTGAGCATTAAGTTTATCAGATGTATTTATTATGCAGTTGTCAATGCATAGCACAATTTTATGTTTATAACACAAAGAATGTTTTCTTCTTTATTATAATAGAGGAAATTTGGTTTACTCATGTACGAACAAACCGGATGTATGTTACAAAATTGTATAAATATGGATCATGAGAGATGATTGTGTTAAGAGTCATCTACATGTAGGTTCCTTATGTTATATTCAGTGTTTCTTGGAAATGTCAACACTATATTTTGACCTTTTCCTTGAGTATGTTGTTCATTTAGAAAATGCTCTCTAGACTTCTCTAATGAGAACCAGTTCTAGAAAGAAACGCCACATAGTTTAAAAAAAGAAAGTAACTTATGTGTGCTAATTATATTACAAGAAAACTGATAGTAATTCAGACAGAAACCGATAAAACAATCCGCTATGAATGAACATAACATTCCTATTAGCTACTTTAGGCTTTAAGTTATTACCTCGTTTATTGATTTTGTCCTCATATTTTGATGTAAACATTGCATGGATTGTTTCTTTGATCGATCAAAAGGTAAGCTTTATTTCGAATGATTACTGACTACACATGGACATCCATAGTTAGTCTAAGGCCAGAAACTGTTTTCTGTAAATATTTGGTTTTATCTTCCAACTACTAAATGAGCAGATAACCTAATGACAGTGTTTAGGTCAGAGTGCTCCTCTAAGCAATATTTTGCTGCCTGATTATGTTTCATTGAGGAATAAAGTTCACTGATTCCTATTGTAATGAGGGACTTTTGTGTAATTTGTAGTAGCCTTCCCTAAGTACATTTTATGTGCTGATATTAGTGTTTAGTGAATGATAACGTAACAGTTTGCTTGCATACGCGATTATAAATAAAGGCTTTTTTGGCATCTCTTTGCGCATAGATTGTTGTGATGATATTTGGTTTTGTGCTTTTGTATGACTGTTTATATGAAATATAAAAAATAACATATTGGTTGTTATCTTCACAGATAATCAATGTGATTCCCAGTTTGTTTTTTAAGATGCTTTATTTAGCAATTTGTTCAATCAATCCTTAATCTGCATTGCATGTTGTGTATATGTTGTGGAATAAATGCCCTTTTGACAAAAAGACTGCTGAAGAAAAGTGATGGTCAGCCACAATATATTCTTGCAAAGTAGTTTATTCATTTTCAAACTTGATTTCTACTGAAAAATGATAAATGTATTTTAAACAGTAGAATGAGTACTAAGTAATCAAAGGCTTCTTTTATGTACAGCTGAAAGTCAAATGGAATCCAAAGATCGACAGCAAAAAGGACTTACAATCCTTAATCCACTTTATTTTCACACCATGTTTGCATGTAAACTGTTCGTACATATAAATATTGCATACGATATTGAGTTGTTTATTTGTTTTAGTATGAAAATAAAACCCAAAACGCAGTATTGTACTTGAATTATGTATACTTCACTCCTATCTAAGAATCATTAAATTCCATGAAAACTTTCAGTTGGTGAAATCTAGAGTTAATTTCGTCAGTAGCTTTGATAGTAGTATCTTATGTTTTATCATACATATACATGCAAATATACTTTAAAATTAAACTCTAAATTTAAGTGACGAATGTTATGATGCAAACATTATCTTCCAAATTAATTTTGAATCCCTGTAAATTTAATACTATTTCTATTAATGCAAACAAACATTAAATGGAACTAAGTGAAATTTTCAAATACATCTCGTATCATAATTCATTTAATCTCATAAAATGAAAAATAACCATTCAAACCAAGTTCATATTTTATGGTATGGTATTCTATGCTATGTTATGAAGAATGAAAATGAGCTGATATGTCAAATATTCCAATGCTTTGATTTGAGATTCCAGTGCTATGCTATGATTAGCCAATGATATGTTATATTATGGTAAATGTTGTAAAAGATCTGTTTGAATTGACTGTAACACTATAATATTATGCGAAAAATTGTAAAATTGTAGAATGCAGGTTGGTATGCGGATGCACGGCGTTTATAATACCAATTAAATCAGAAAATATCTACGAATATTCTGTGCATCGTAGATTAAATGTCACCAGATAAGCATTTATTAATGTATCAAACATCGATGCAATAAATTTTACATGTATGTCGTACACGTAGACTGTTTTCTTAAATCGAGCAGCTCAACTTGCATTTTGTCCTTAATTTAACGTACGACAACAATTGTATGTGTGAATGAAAAAATGGCATTTTTAAAACAGTAAATGACCAAAGAATTGTTAGGGTTTTTTTGTTTTTTTTTAAAGGGGCAAACCAACAAAACACTAAATTGCACATCAAACATTGCTGAAGATATAAACACATGGGTTATAATTTCACTTATACACAATGGGTTACAAAAACTGTCTTTCATACTGACTATATCAAACACAAACTTTTATAAAACTTTAAAAGGCAATAAAATACAACTCCTTAAGAGATGTACAATTTTAGAGAAATATATGTTCAAAGTAAATTATGTGTTCTTACGGTTGAAATTTTCTGCTTAACCTGATGCTGTATCTATGTTTAAGTGACGTCAGCAGTTCATGTTGTACTGACTAAATTACAAAAAAATCCTCAAAAACCGCAGAGGATTAAAATGTTGAACAAAATAGGAAAAATAAGGCCTGTTCACTTTGATAAATGGATTAAACCTTAAATGGTGATATCATATTTATCTCATTTATTTTCAAACTATGTCTACATGTGTAATGTTCTGATATTTGATAATAGTATACTTAACTGATTTTTATTTTTATTTAATAAAACGCAACATTCGTTAAATTACTGATAGGTCATTGCTATATATAAGAATTACTTTAATCCTTTAAAACAATCAGTTTATAAAATTAAGAGACAATTTCGACAAAAGCTTTGATTTTATTAGTTTATGCATTATATATGCAAGTCCCAAAATATATGTTTAAGAAAAAACTAGTTTTTAAACATTAAAATTAAAATTAAAAAAAATTCCACATCGTAAAAAGATTAAAATTAAGCATGAATTTCAACACGAAATACATCAATAGACGAAAGGAAAATTAATGTAGTTCGATTTAAGCAATTTCTTGTTAAAAACAGCAAATGTTTACGATGAACTACCTTTTTTGAAGTATGTGTTTTACTTGTACTAATTTTTACAACTTAAACAGCATCACATACAGAGGTCAGTTCCCTTGTATCAACTGTTTACACAATTAAAACCAGTAATTTATTCCCTCACCCTTGTAAACTGATTATATGTCAAGCCGATATCACAATGATTAATATGTATAACTATGTATAATAATTAAACAATATTCAATGTTACATGCATCATACTAGCTAAAATTAAAGTTATAACCTGAATCTATTTTCGGTAAAAAAAAAAAAAAAAAAGTCACTTAATACTTTAAAGCTTGGTTCTTCAAAGCGTTGGTTAAATAATCATTTTTCTGATATACATCAATGAATTGTGAATAAAATTGATTAAATTACACAAATAAACAATTTTAACCTATTTTGAGAGCTTATTTTAATAAGTTCTTCCACCTAACCCAACCCAAATTCGGATCGGCATGACGTTATGATGACTATTCCAATACTAGCAAAACGACAAGATATAAATGTATATTTACATACAAAAATTGTTCCTGAAAGTGCTTGGTACGTACCCACATTGTATAGCATTTATTCCTGAATGCTGAATTCATGTCAGGAAAGATGAATGTCTATTCTAAATGCAGCTTCCAAATTTAGATTACAGTAAAACAAAAAAATACTGTTTAGGGTTGAAAATTCTAAAATGTAAAATATACCAATTTTTGATTTGTTTTTTAGAGTTTCTTTTACAGATGCAGTTTGCTTGAAAAGAAGTCTGACATCAACCTTATGAAATTATACAGAGGCTAAAATTGTTGATAACATTAAGTTTAAGCGGTCTTTCATCGCTTAATAAAATCTCGATTGGAACTATGATGATATACGCTATCATTATTGCCTTCGAAATTGTACTAGTGGAATAAACACAGATGTTGTCAAAAAATGCTGATCTTAAATTAATTTGTCAATTGTTTGATAAATGTTTCAACAATTTCTCGATTTTTATTTTTAAATTTTGTTGATTTTGCATCTTCTCTAGCCAAGAGTTTCTTATCCGCAACGCTCCTCACGAACCCTTGGCATATCGTGCTATCAAAAGTCGGGATTTTTTACGTTAGGTGGTCTCCTATCACATTTTCAAATCAGCCAAATAATGAAAGATCCCGTACCTGATGCAGTAATGGACGCTTCTATATACATTGATATTGACAAGTTGGAAGAACGTTTTAATACCCAATGTTTTCAATAAATAGGAATAATGTGAAATGTTACATATTGATCGAATTCATTCGAAGGGTGTAAGACTGGAGAGGTAAATCCTCAATCTACGAGTACATGCCTCTGTTAATACACAATCAGGTGTACTTGTTAATGCACCATTGAATGATGCATGCATCATGAAGGCTCAAACAGAAAGAGTAGAAAATTTAGGGTTTTGGGCTATTTGTGTTAAACACTAGTGATAAAACAGTATGATTAAATCAGAGATGTTTTGCATTTTTTTAATTGTTCGAACGGTTTTAGTAAACCCCAATCAAAATTCAGGAAAAAAATCCGGACTTTTGATAGCACGAGATTCCAAGGGTTCGTGAGGAGCGGTGCGGATCGGAAACCCTTGGCTATCGAAGACGTTAATTTTGAAGTTAAATATTAGGTTTCCCTTCTGAAAAAAGGTATTTTATTGATATGCTAAAAAATATTATTTCAAATAAGAAGAAAACTATCATGAAACCAATTCGCATTAGTCAAGACAAATTAACATTGGGTAAACGCAAAAATTTACGTGTAATATCAAAAATAAATATTGTTAATATTATAGAAAGAGGTATTAAACAATCATGTTAAACATAAATCCACTGGAAACCCGACTTTAAATAAACTGACGTAAGTACATCACTCCAAGCAATCTGTCTTTTAAGGGGTCTGCCTAAATTAAAAACCTCCATATCAATTTCTTAAATAATACCAGTTTCTTCAGAGGATGTCCTTTATTATTTTTTTGGCACGTAAAGATAGTCAACTGTTTGATTTCTTGTAGATATCAACTTAGAGGTAACAAAGGAAACAATGCAAATTGATTTATATTAGAAATCAGTTAGTCAGCTTTGTTGTTATAAAGACGAAATCTTTTTATATGTAAAATAGCGGCGGCATGGTCGATTAAAATCACTCGACTTTAAAATAATAGAAGCTGATCTCCGATCAAGTCGTATTTAAAAGCTGTGTAGTTTATTTAACACATTCCATTTCGCATTGTAAAGAAAAATACTACAAAACTATCAAAATTCTCGAATAACCATATAAACAATAAACATATCAACGTTTAAGATGTTATTGAATCCTTATTATATATTGTATCTGTTTCTATCGAGAGAGACAAAACAGACTTTGGAGAGGGTTTCCATAGGCTTTGCCTGTTGCCCAATCCATTTGATTATTCAATAAAATATGTTTAAATTAGAGACAAAAAAAGGCATATTTTGCTTGTAAATCGCCATATTTTGTAGTAATGATTTATTACGGTATCAATAATCTGACCTGAGGTTTATACAAATGATTCCATTAATAAAACTGTTTTTGATTATCAATTTCACTGTGTTTGACTTTCTCATAGTCCGTGTATTTTTCGAACAATCTTGAAGCTTTGCTTGAAATTTGCCCAGAGCTTCTGCAATAGAGGAAACAAATACAAATACAATTTATAAGTGGATCTGTTAAACAGACAGACCATTAATTGACAAAATGTGATGAGAAAAGCTCACTTGAGATTAATGCAGATCGTATGAGCTGAAAAGTGAATGCATTTTGATAAAACTAATAATTACTACGATATATACCATTCGTAAAAACCCAAATAAAACTTGGTCAATACAATAATCAATTATGTAATATAATTCACTACGATCGAGGAAATATGACTATAGAACCAGACATTGTATTTCTTCGATATAATGGTACAGTTGTAAATGCATCAGGACAGATTCATTTAAACGGAAGGAAATTCAAGGATGGCGTTTATTCAGGGTTTGAATAAAAAATGTATCAAAGATGTAAAATGTATTGTCTTAAATTGAACAAGTTCAAACAAACAAACATGAAGTATCAAAACTTACAATTAACATTATCATGTAATTTGTTAATTGCTGTAGAAAATGAAAATCAACAAATGGATAAATAGGAAATTATGATTTGTGAGTTTTCTGTATTATTAAGGAGTACATTGAAATTGGCGATTTTTGAAATACGTTTTTATAACTTTGACTCAAGATGCATTTAAAGTAGTACTTAAAATAAGGATTTAACAATATTAACTCAACTTTTATAGAGCGTTTTAGATACTTAATATTTGGTATGCATTTTGCTCTTTGTCGCTTTTGTAAACAATGTCAATAATAAACAATTAGAACGGGGATCTTTGTGTATAATAAAAGATAGAAATTATTGAAGTTAAAAACTGTTCTTATAAAGATAGCGTATATTTCATAGGAGAAAATATACCGTTTTACCGGGATTCATAGGTCTGCTTTCACCTGAAATTTGAGACAGAAAAAACTGACCTACATCTAGCAATTAGCAGGCAAGCTGAAGGGAGAATGAAAACTAAAATGTAAGCGATTGATATACTTGTGATAAATTCCTATAATCAAACCAGCCCCAAATACTTAGTTTACCAAGCATAATCAAGATTAGATATGCATTTATCGACTTTATTTTGAATGAAAATTAAGTGCCCTCCCTCAAATTATTTGCTTGCTTTTTACTAATGCAGCTAATTGAAAGCCGGAAGCTTTGATATAAATTGACTATTGTTTAAAACAAATCTAACGTTGTTGACAGCCCTAAGCAGAAAAACATCTCCAAATAGGGTTTTTTACTTAAATTTTTTTTCAGAATCTACTTAGTTTAGAGCTTATATCTGAAAAGAATTCTGTAATCATATCTCGAATAAGTCTTTTGTGCTTTCGTATATGTGCTGAAAAAACTGCAGTCTACATTGTACATGAATATTTTATCTTGTTATCAAATTAAGTATTATGGACTTTAATAAGACCATTAAAAAGTAATTGAAAGTTTTTTGTCAAAGCATTTCCTACGAAAGGTAATGAAAGACGATTGTAAATTACATTAATGTACATATTGTGTCTGAACATCTTTTTCCTTTTACTGTGTCAGCATTTAGCATTGAAATCTTAAGTTAATAATCAAGATATACAACTTCGGAGTTCCATGATATAGATTCTTCAAAGTCTACTAACCACAAATGAAAAGGCAACATTCTTTAGTTTTTGAAAGTATGAAAATAATTTCCTGTTACATGCAAAAAGTTAGTTTGATGTTCTTAAATACATATGTATCAAGTTTAAATTCTTCTTTTGAAATTTACTCCATAGATACTGCTACATTGATTGACTTTAAATACCATTGTATTTCTCCTATGCTCATCAATAAATAAGCTGGCGTTACACCATCTTCATACAACAAGAGTAACGACAACTTTTAAACACTAATAAATTAAGGTAGCACAAGATAACTATATAATTTTGTTTTCATTTACCTTATACATGAAGTTATCATTTGATGGACAAATACCTCATCAATTATGTTTGTAAGGAGTAATTTGTAAAATAACTCCTAACCCCTACCCTTTTTGAGAAAAATGTTTTTGATGGAAAAACAATTAGGTATTGTTTTCAAAATTAGTTTTGAATGGATTATAATTAGTTTACACAATGAACTGAATATTACCAATTATCTTATCGAAATATATTCTCCTATGAGGAAAACTCAATGCTAAAAGTTTATAAATAAATGTTCTATAAAATATTCTGACACAAAAACTGGAAATGTCATTGCTGGAAGTAAAAAAGAATATGCAATGATGCTTAATGTATTTTCATGTACGTGCGTCATTACTATTATCTTTACGTTGGCTACTCGTATTAACAGGTACATGTACATGACATATTGTCGGTTTTGATTATCTTAATCACTTATTATAGGCGTAATTAAATAACGTAGTTTTTCTTTAAGATTAAAGTGTTTTCTGTATAGTGTTTGATTACTACATTTGCGTTTTTTGTGATACTTATTTTATAGAGTTGCTAATGATGATACTAATTTCTGTGGGTACAACAAATTTAAAGATGGAGACGTATGTAAAGGTATGCCATACTGTTTGAAGAAAAAAAATGAAAAGAAAGTGTCATCATTTATATCCCTTTGAAATCTTTTTAAGATGATACTGCGTTTGATAATTACATTAGATATGCTGTAATTTTTAGATTGTCCTGTAGGATACTTTGGAGAAAACTGCTCTGAAAAGTGTTCCCCACATACATACGGAAATTTCTGTTCTGAAGTGTGCGACTGTCTAGCTTGTCATCATATATTTGGTTGTGTTTTAACCACCGAATACCGAGGTAAGAATTCTTAAGTTAAACTTTTTATTTTGTTTACTTTTCTTTCTTATTTCATGTCATTAAAGACGTATATAAATACAACATTACATAATTATACCTCATAGTTTTCTCTAAATTGTAACGATGTTTAGCAGAAAGACAGTTTAGAAATTCCTAACCATTCCAAATTGTCTTCACTATTTTGATTCAGAGTCTAGAGCAACTACCGTAGGACACAAAAGGTCTACTGAAATAGATATTTCAAAAAACACCA
This sequence comes from Magallana hongkongensis, assembly GCA_016163765.1. Classification (NCBI taxonomy): domain Eukaryota; kingdom Metazoa; phylum Mollusca; class Bivalvia; order Ostreida; family Ostreidae; genus Magallana; species Magallana hongkongensis. The sequence continues at coordinate 29,666,650 of WFKH01003881.1, read as the reverse complement.
CAAATCAAACAATACAAGGTATGTATAGATAATATTTACAGTGCTGTTAACAAAAAAGTGAAAACCAGTTTTTTTTAACACAATTATATATATAAAAAAAAAAGATCATTTGACACATGTACAATGACAGAACGATAAAAGAATCAAAAATCAAATAGTTGTTTAGCAAAGCTAAATGAAGTTTAAGAATAATGACATTTAATAAATTAAGTTTTTACCATATTATTGCATGTGTTAATTCACAGTCACTGTGGTTTCGTTTACTTTGTCATATATATTTAAACTGAAATATATACAATGTCAAATAATAAACATCGTTCGATAAAAATCTACATATTTCCTTTTCGATATATAAATCGATAATTTATTCACATGTATCCTTTGAATATACGCGAACAAATTGGGATATGTTTCAATCAACATCGGATTTTAGTCGAAGTTTTTTTTTTACAATGTCTTACAAAAAGTGACAAAGTGGTGGGACGTCCAAATTATACATCAAAACGAAATTAGTAAGTGATTTGCTCTTATGATGCAATTGTAAATATTGTAAATATATTTGATTTTAGTGCCTGTTATGCAAATTTAATGTTTAAAATGTTTGTTTTGAAATTTCGGATTCTGGTATTGATATTTTTTTTATTAAACGTTATTGTCTTTAATGATTTCATTGTTAGTTTGCTCATTCAATTTAAGGACGACGGACCCAATTCAAGATTTCGCACCTCTGCGCAGAATCCGCCCATTTGCTTTAAATATGACTGTCGTAATTACGTACATCAGAATAAGAGAAAATAAAATTTTCATTTTACTAAACGTAATTTGTGATGCTGAAATATTTTAAGTGGAGAAAAATTAAAAAAAAAAAAAAAAATAGTCCGAATTTCCTCTGTTTGCGACATGTCCGTTATATATCCACGGTTTATAAATCCTAAAACCCTCACAGGCAGTTTATTGTCTTATGATCTGGTAGATATTGAATTTATACCTTAACCTTACAAAATTTATACATAAAGCAGTTAATGTAACGTCAGGCAATAATTAATTATGTCCTTTTTCCAATAATATTTCTATTGAAAAATAAACCATGCAGTGAACTTTGACACAACCCCTTAAAAAATTAAGGTCGATGACCTACATTTTTTTTCTGTTCATCGGTATGCTAATTGACTTCTTAATATTACAATTTAATTAGAGTAAAAAATCTATAGCATAATTTTTAAAATATCAGTTTTTATACCACACCCCAGAAAATTCCCATTACTTTCTATTATATCTGAGGATTTTCGTACTCAAACTTTGAAACGCCCCCAGTAAAATAAGGAAGTCGATGATCATGT
>WFKH01003881.1:29586964-29626360 GCA_016163765.1 Magallana hongkongensis | reverse complement strand
ATTTGGAAAGTGTCACAAATCCAGCCGTCGTCAAGGTTCACTATCACCGGTATACCATGTGATCTCCAGTATTTTATTAAAACTCTGAAAACTTTTGTAAAGATGTGCCCTGCTGACGAGAGATCAAAGCTAGAAGTGCGATTGACAGCGTCTCTAAACTTCACAACATCTTTGTTATTATCGGCTAATTGATCATCTAAATGTTAATTGACTGTGCTTAACCGGTGCCTATCTGCTATTTTATGAATTTTGTTAACGGGATATGCGGCCGTCCTGTACATTTGATGATCAAACTGTAAACATTTCTTGAACTGGCTTGTTTGTATACAGCTACATTGACATTGTACCTTGTAATTAGGGCTTTAATTTCAACTTCCGGTGGAAAAGATCTATTGTTTCCGTTTTTTTTAATTATTATTCTCGAGAGGATTTATGTCAGCGATTTTTGGAAAACGGAAAGGAACATAAAAACAACTATGCAATAGTCGTTGAGGAATTCCTGATGGCATGCATATGTAAGGTTTTGGACTTCCGGTTCCGGTACATCAGCTTTTTACAAGGAAAATACTAAAAAAAAAATAGATGAAACGCAATATATTTCTTACTTATTGATTAAGAGCATCCAACTTTTTTAATTAGATGTAAATTGTCTAACTTAACAAAATTGTAAGCGAAAGCATTTTGCTTCATCTTACAGTTTTTGAGATATTGGGCCTCAAACTTAAGAAAGGGGGGATAAAAACAAAAAAATCGAAATAACCTTCGAAATGTTTTAAGACGCCTAGACATTGTTCAGATAGTAAAAATTTACATATATATCAAGTTTAAATAAAAAGTATTGAGTGCTTCTGCTTTTATGAGTCGATAAAAATCGTCTAAGGGAGTTTCAATGTTAAATTAAAATCACGCGTCGTTAGTTTTCTCAGAAAGTTTTCAAATTAATATTACAATATTTCATTTGTATATTGACAAACACAATGCACAGACCGATAAAGGTTTTGGGTAGACAATTTCAAAAAAATAAGGGATCTGCAGGGCCAACGTTTAAAACAGCCCTTCAGCTGTAACTTTTTTTAATTTTTCGTCCGATTTTTAATTTTTTTTTTCGGTTTACTGTTTAAAGTAAAAAGTACAATCTAAACATTATGGTCCGAGGGGCCACTTTTTGACTCCTTATAGGGGTTTTAACGAGGCCGGGTCTAATTTGTTTTGCCCTAGATTTTTGAATGAAATATTTTACATGAATTTCTACTGATTTAATTATTTTTTTAAGATTAAAAAATAACAGACATTTACCACACATTTGTTTAGGGAGTCATTTCAATGTTTGTTAATTTTTAACATAGAACCCTATAAGATTTTGCTTAAAATGTATCAAAATTTATACCGTAGGGATTTTTTTCTTTTCCATATGAAAGTTATTGCTAAAAGGCATCAAATGATCAAATAAAACAACTTTTACCTTCTGGTTTGTTCCAGGGGTCTTATCAATTTTTTTTTTTTTTTTTTTTTTTTTTTTTTTTGCATGCCCAATTTCCCAAATTTGTCAGATAGTGGCTACTTTTTATTTGACAAAGGCGGAAATGGTGATCTTTATAGTATTATTAAAACTTTCAGATATATTTAAGTAATAGGAAATATATATAACATTACATGCATGTATTAAGGGTCATAAATATGAAATACGTGGTTTCTACATGTATTATATTTAGGAGGGGTAAAAAAACGGGACAGAGGGCTGGGCTTGTTGAACCCTGATCACGTTTTTGATCCGAGCCCAAATATAGCTTTAAATTCAAGACATTTATGTTTATTCTACAATATATTGTTTTATTCAGAAGTATATTCTCACTATATAACTCTATATAGACGAATAGTCAATAATTGTAATGTTAGTTCGTCCAAAAAATATTGACCGGTCAATATTTTTTTAATGTTGACCGGCTAGGAATAATATCTAGAGAATATTCCCTCTATTTCAATTATTCGCCTCTGATTTGTTGATTCGTAAACGGTGACGTAAATAAACCTTCGCGACTCCAAAACAAGGTGACGTCATAATAGGCAATTAGTCAAGGCAAGTAAACAACGGACGCGCAATGCGATGGTTTGCTATCATAACGGGTATATGGATTTGCGAATTATTGTGAATTAAAAGCAGGTAAAACATCTTTAGCCTAGTTCCTACAAACAGTGGAATATCACCAGTGACCTTTTGATGCCGACGATATTTTGGAAATGAACTTTGCGCAAAACTGAATTCGTGAACTCTATGTTGAGCCTAGAAAATTACGTCGATCTGTTTTCAAATCCTTTCTTGATTTTTGGTTTGTTTCTTCATATAACAAAACAAATGTTGACTGTGTTTTCGGGAAACATTGATTATATTAGCCCCCTTGGGATGAGTATATTGCCTTCCGCTTCGCGTCGGGTAATATTTCGTCCCTCGAGGGTTAATATAATCAATGTTGCCCTCAACCCCAGTCAATATTTGTATAATATCAATTTTACGCCTCAAACGAGCTATTTTTGACAAATTTCGCTGAATATCTGCAGTTGAAACCATAATGCCGTGGCGTCAGCCAAGCAAAAACAAGACGTCACAATGCAAATGAAACGCTGCAAGAAAGCGTGCGTACCAGGACTGTACTCGGCCTCGTAAAGGGGCCTCGTTAAATGTATTTACTAATGTTACTTAAACACGTGGTAGGGTTTGTTTATTCTTTTCATCTATTGGTTGTTATTATTGTCACCTACTCAGGTGACATTAATATTCATAGCACGGGCTATGAATGACCGTGAAAGGTATTGAGTACTAGTAAAACCATTCGAAGGCTCTTTTTCGTGTAGTCAAGACACGTGTGACATCGTCGACTCTGTCGACAAAATTTCTCTATTAGGAAAAAGCAACACCAACCACACCCAAAAAGAATCTGTTGAAACCCTCCACTGGATATTGCCGACGTGGTGAAGCTCGTCACGGGCGTTTTGCAGACCCAGTTTCACAATTTATCAGGTCAGCTCAAAGCAGAACAGTCGGAGTCCATTACTAAGAAATTAAAAGAAAATTCTATTTTAAAAATTAAAACTGAAGGGAACCGTGCACAGTACGAGATTAATGCTGAGATTCTCGAGGGTCTAAATGAAATGGAAACAAGAGCTTTTGACACTACACAACATAGCAAGTCAGTTACTATTATAGGAGAATTGCGGAAAAAACTAAAAACGCCCCAGAAGCATATTCGAAAACAAAAACAAGGGCAGAATAGGCGTTTTCACCCATATGGCACCTACAAGACCCCCCCCCCAGCGGCGGCGGCAGGCTCGGCAGCCCAGCTTAGTTCTTCTATGTCTTCTGCTACTTCATGTCAGCCATTCACAATGATATTCCAGCAACAGCCCTTTTGCGGCAAATCTGCACGGCGTCAACCACAGCCCAGTGACGTGTGCTTCAACTGTTTTTCCACAGGACACTTGAAAACCAACTGTCCCAAAAACAAGTCACAAATTCAATGATAAGTATAAAGGTTATAATGGCAATTCTACTATTGCTGGCCAGGTGAAATGCTTTCAGAAAAATCATTTAAAGCAAAGTTCATTGAAAAAACACAGTTAAAAAAGAAATATTAGTAAATGAAGAGAAATTGGTACAAATCCATTCATTTTGAAAGTTATTGAATCTGGCTATGAAATTCCTTTTGTTTCAAATTCACCTACAATGTGTGTTTTGTAATAACAAATATGCCATTTACAATGTTGAATTTGTTTCTTCAGAAATTTCAGACTTGCTGGAAAATAAACGTATTTTAGAAGTTCCTGTTCAGCCGTTTGTGTGCAGTCCCCTGGCATGAGTGTTGCAGAAAATAAAAACAAAAAGAGGTTGATTCTTGATCTCAGTAGGTTAAATAAGTATGTAAAGTACGAAAAAATAAAGTTTGAAGACTAGAAGACGGCATTAGAATATTTCGAAAAAGGTTTTTATTGCATTAAAATTGATCTATGATTAGGATACCATCACATAACTAGATATAGCTGAAGAATATCAGACTTTTCTAGAGTTTCATTGGGATGATAAAAATTACTGTTTTACAGGTTTGCCATTTGGTCTTTCCTCAGCTCCATTTATTTTTAATAAATACCTAAGTCCTCTTGTGAAGTTTTTGAGAAAAAATAGTATAATGATTGTATTGTATCTAAATGACGGGCTAGCATTTGCTTCAACTGAGAGTCAATGTAGTTTAGATTCTAATTTCATTCAGAGAACATTATCAGAAACAGGACTGTTGGTCAATATAGAAAAATCACAGTTTATACCAACGCAAGTTATTGAATGGTTAGGTTTAATATGGAATTCAAATTCATTTTCCATTTCAGTTCCGGATAGACGAATAGAAGACGCTGTTTGTTGTTTCAAGAAAGTAATTGGTCGTTTCCCAGATATAACAGCGAGAGAACTGGCACAAGTAGTTGGAAAAATCATTTCCATGACACCAGTAATGGGTAACGTGTGTTATATAATGACACGATTTTCTTCTATGGAAATAGTTACAAAAGAATTATTAGACTCAAAGTTATTATTCAAATATAGAGACCAAGTTTTCGAACAATTGAATTTCTGGATAAAATGTATTCCTTGTAAAATACAAGATTTCTACATTCTGTTAAGAGAAAAAATGTAATCATTTATTCAGAAGCAAGTAACTCAGCATCAAGTGTATATACAGTTGAAGTTATTTCTAAGGTGTTCCATCTGATGTGGAAAGATGATGAGAAAAATATAAGTTCGACATGGAGAGAGTTGAATGCCAAAGAATTGGCGTTGGCGTCTTTTAAAAATGAATTACAAGAAATGACAGTGAAGTGGTTTACTGATAACCAAAGTTATGAAAAAATAGTACACTCTGGTAGCATGAAGCACCATTTACAAATAATAGCATATAATATTTTCAAAATATGCGCCGATAAAAAAAATCACTTGATGTTCGGTGGGTTCCGAGATCAGAAAATGACAAAGCAGATTTTCTTATTAAAATCATCGATCATGATGATTGGGATATTACTGTAGATTTTTTTTTATTTTGTTAGTTTTATATTCGGACTATTCACTGTAGACAGATTTGCAATTTCAATGATCGTAAATTGGTTAGATACAACTCAAAATTCTGGAATCCTGAATCAGAAACTGTAGACTGTTTTACAAAAAACTGGGTGGGAGAGAATAATTGGCAAGTTCCTCCCAATCATTTAAAAGTTTCTTCCATAAAACATTTTCTAATTTGTAAGGCTTACGGTGGTCTTGTAGTACCAAACTAGCCGTCTGCTGTTTTTTGACCAATGTTATTTGATGAAAATTTATATTATAAGACATGTGAAAGACGTGTTATTGTTTAAAGATACAAAGGAGATAATCATTCAAGGTCAAAACAAAAACTGCTTATTTGGTTCTATATATTTCGGTTCTGGAATACTTGTGGTACGATTGGATGCTACGAATTTGTAATGAATGAAGGTGTAATGCAGATGACATGGGTCCTGGTACATCTAATTAATAATGGTACTTGCTTATATGTGGCGGATACGAACGGTTGATGTTTTGCAGATGAATAATGGTCCTGATACATCAGAGGGTGTATTGCAGACGATAAAGGTCCTGATACACCAGAAACATTGTAATTTGAAATTAAGAAGATTTGGTGTTTTGTTTGAACAAACACATTTTTCAGATATATTTAAAGTAGGCAGATGGATGGGCATTAACAACGAAAGTAAAGGTCATCGTCTTGCAGAACTCGCATCAGAACTACCTCGATATTGTAAAACAACAAAGGCCGACAACACAGCAAAACAATACAGGTACCCTTTTAACACCTTTTGCAAATGGTGTAACAGCTTTAACCCTGTGATTACTCCTCTTCCTGCTTCGGAAACCAACGTTGCATTGTATATCATTCATTTGGCAAAGCAATACTAATCATCGTGAAAAATTCATTCAGCTGTGCATGGTATTAGCTGGGCACATAGCCAGCCCCTTGAAAGATATTCCAATTTTTACTGTATTATACGAAATTTCCTATTTTCGAGAGGTTAGCTAAGCCTGTTAATGGCCGTGTAAATTCAATTCCTTTTGAGGGTCGATTGGACTCTCCTTGGGCCCCATCCCCTCAAAATATTAAGGTTCTAATATGGGATACAGGGGGTTAGCCAGGCCCTTGAATCATATTCCCATTTTAACTGTATTATACGAAATTTCCTATTTTTGCCAGGCTTGCTTAGCCTGTTAATGGCCGTGTAAACCCATTTTCTTTTTAGAGTCGAGTTGACTTTCTCGAGGCCCCATCCCCTTCAAATATCAAGGCCCAAATATGGGATACAGGGGGTAAGCCAGCCCCTTGAAACATATTCCCATTTTAACTGTATAACATGTATACTAATTTTCCCTTTTGCGCCAGGCTAGCTAAGCCTGTTAATGGCCGTGTAAACCCAATTCCTTTTGACAGTCGACTGGACTCTCCCGGGGCCCAGTCTACTCCAAATTTAAAGGCTCAAATATGGAACACAGGAGGTTAGCCAGCCCCTTGAAAGATACTCCAATTTTAACTGTATTATACGAAATCTCCTATTTTCGTCAGGTTAGCTAAGCCTGTTAATGGCCGTGTAAACCCATTTTCTTTTGAGAGTCGACTTGACTTTCTCGGGGCCCCATCCCCTCCAAACAAAAAGGTCTAAATATGAGATACAGGGTGTTAGCCTCCCCCTTGAAAGATATTCCCATTTTAACTGTATTACATGTATACGAAATATTCAAATTACGCCTGGACTTTCCCGGGGCCCAACTTCCTCCAATTATGATGGCCCAAATATGGGACACGGATGGTTAGCCAGCCCCTTGAAACATATTTCTATTTTAACTGTATTATACGAAATTTCTATTTTACGCCAAGCTAGCTTAGCCTGTTAATGGCCATGTAAACCCAATTCCTTTTGACAGTCGACTGGACTTTCCCGGGGCCCAATTTCCTCCAAATTTGAAGGCTCAAATGTGGAAAACAAAAGGTTAGCCAGCCCCTTAAAATATATTCCCATTTTAACTGTATTACACGAAATTTCCAATTTTCGCCAGCCTAGCTAGGCCTGTTAATGGTTGTCTAAACCCAATTCCTTTTAAGGGTCGACTGGATTTTCTCGGGGCCACATTCCATCCAAATATTAGGGCCCAAATGAGGGATACAGGAGGTTAGACAGCCCCTTGAAAGATATCCCCATTTTAAATGTATTATACGAAATTTCCAATTTTCGCCAGCCTAGCTAAGCCTGTTACAGTAATGGTTGTGTAAACCCAATTTCTTTTGACAGTCAACTGGACTCTCCCGGGGCCCCATCCCTCCCCTCCAAATATGAAGGCCCAAATATGGGATACAGGGGGTTAGCCAGCGCCTTGAAAGATATCCCCAATGAATTAGAATATGATGCTTTTCTTACCTTTTTGCCAGGCTAGCTAATTATGTCAATGATCAGGTCAGGTCAGCAACTCATAATTTTTACTCTATTTCAGTTTCTTTCGATAAAAAAAGTATATATGGAATTTTGAATATACGTTTATTAGCATGTTTACTGAAATTTGAATAGCGAACCGACCACATAATTCTATTTGCTATTCGAATAGAGAATAGCGAAAAGCGAATAGAACTCCAACTTCTGAATGCCCTCTCCTATTAATGTTAATTTTGTGTCAACAATTTCACAGGAGAGGGCGTTTTAAGTTTATAGAACTTGTGCCCGATCATATACCATTTTAATAAAATATGTTCAAACCAAGGAATTAAGACGACATGTTAACATTTATTAATTAAGGTTGCACGAGAAACCTAATTTTGTTAACAATATGTGCCTTTAGGTTCCTTGTGATCTTTATACATGCTCTTATCGTTTGATGGACAAATACCTTATGATATCTGCATGTTTAATGGCGTAATTTGCAATATGATTCCTAACATCTACCCTTTTAGTAAGAAATTTTTAAAGAACCAGGATATCGGGAGAAAAAACAATTATGTACTTTATGAAATAAACTTCTAATCGTTTTAATTAGTTTAGGCATTAAACTGGATAGTTTGCTAATTAACTTATCGAAATCTATTTTCATATAAGGAAAGTTTACTGTTCCAATTTTATAAATAAATCTATACTTATTAATAAAAATTTTTTGTCAATAATCTACGAATTGTCTGCACCAGAGTAACTGCTTATCCCATTGATATTTCAACACTTGTGCGATGATGTCCTTAAGCTATAATTGATTTATTTCTGATAAGAATTTATTGTGAAATTAACTAAAAATCTACTTTCATTTTCGATAAACTAGCCCGAATATCTAACATGAGAGTAAGGTGGTAGACACGCTTTGGCGGATCCAAGTCAGTGGGAGTTTGTATCAAAGTATATGCTAGCAATGAAATACTATTAAAAAAAAATATAAAAAGAGTGAATATATTTAGCAGGAACTTATTTAGAGTATACACAGAAATTAAGATTTGACAAATTTTGAAAAATTAAATTGAACCAATTCGTTTCTTGAAAGCACTACCTTAGTTTTGATCGAAGAACTTTCCAGGACGGGGTAACCAAGTAATTAACGACATGGCGGAAAGTGTAGGGCGAGTTCATCTACCTTGGATGGCAACTTTGGTTTAAAATTAAAAAAATAAATATGCATGTCCTCGCATTTTTAGATAACATACATTTTAGTACTCTTACATGTATATATTAATTTGTGAAACATGAACAAAATGTGTTGATTACTCTACTGTATATATGAAATATATATGGCACTTCATCTTCTCGGGCCTTTCCGGCAGAGCTCGGAAAAACACCTCGAATGTATTAATATTACCTGATGTTAGAATTTTATACAAAATGCAGTCGCTTCCCATTAATATAAGTATCGGCTAGACAGCCGTGTATGTCTTTTCTTTGGAATATTTAGGGTATATCATTGACTTTAATGAAGTCTAGCTCACATCTCAACAGATCGTAAAATGTGTTGTATTTATATTATAAGTTTTATAAAAAGGGGGTTGTCATGGACGCCTATGTAATACATTCGAGGTGTTTTTTTGAGCTCTGTCGGAAAGGCCCGAGAAATTGTGTGTTTTTTCGAGCTCTGCAGGAAAGGCCCGAGAAGTTGCGATTGATATATATGGATATATGATGTGCGTATAAAACAGGGACGGAACACCCTCTCCAATTTATTTTTCAAAACAACCTTTTATCTGAAATTTACATATAGAAAATTTACTTTGGACTTTGTGAAAAATTAAAGAGAAATTTGACTTAAATAATAATTTTTAGAAAAGAGTTACGTGTCGCACTACATCTCCCTGCCATTGTTGAAATAAGAATTCTTGAGCATATATATGCGATTGAGGGCAAATTGTAAAATATAAATAATGCAAAAATGAAATTTTAAAAAATAGTTTAAGAAAACTATTCAGAAAACTTAATTGAACACAGTATATACAAAAAATGTGTACAAAAATACAAAGCCCATTAATGGGTAAAGTATTATTTTCCGCGCTTGCGCTAAACATCATCTAGTTTTCTATATAATATTCTGACACAAAAACTGGAAATATCATTGCTGTGAGTATATTACTAACGATTAGTCAATGATGGTTAATATTTTTTTATGTAGATGCGTCAGTACCATTATCTTTGTATGGGCTACTCGTATTAACAGGTACAAGAAATATTATTGATTTTTTTTATTATCTTAGTCATTGATTTTAAGCTTGATTGAATAGCGTGGCGTAGTAATTTTTGTTTACAGGTTAAATTGCCTTCTGTATAGTGTTTGATTCCTACATTTGCGTTTTTGCTATATTTATTTTATAGAGTTGCTAACAATGATACTGGTGGTTGTCCCTACAGTACATTTAAAGATGGAGATGTTTGCAAAGGTATCGTGCTTAAATGAATTCTTGAACTAACCTAATAAGATAATCGCTGCATTTATTTGTTATTTTCAATTCATACTACCAAAACTGAATATCGTCAACAAGAGTTGTATCAGACCTGTTAAAATGTGTAGATTGCCCTGCTGGATACGTTGGACACAACTGCTCTGATAAGTGTACCCTGCCTTCATACGGGTTGCAATGTGGTCAAGTGTGTATGTGTTCAGCATGTCATCATATATCTGGTTGCGCTTTAAACACGGATTCCCCAGGTAGGAATTTTTAAGTTATAATTTTCCATTTTTACTCTTTTCTTGTTTCATCACATAATTAACATTTTAAAAAATAGCAGATGAATATATGATGATGTAATATTTATAATATATAGCCATTTGAAATTGTCATCTCTATTTTGATTCAGAGATTGAACCAAATACTGTAAAACACAAACAGACGCCTGAATTAGAAAGTGTAAAGAACACTACAAACCAAAAACTACAAGGTATTTTTCAAGTTGTCTATATGTATAATATATTTCTTTTACTGAATAGTGAAAACAAGTTTAATACAATAAATGTATACAAAGAACCATTTATTACAATAAATACTGTAGATTGGCAAATAATCACGATGGTTTTAATTTCACTATGTTCGCGATTTATCATTTTCCCGCGAAATTAAACCCATCGTGAATACTATCATTCGCTTCAAAAACGTTTCAATGCTTATATTCTGATCAATTGATTTTCTAGCAGCGTGAAACTAATATCATCGCGATTGGTACTTTATTAGAAATCGTGAAATTGTAACACCGTGGAATTAAAACGACTTACAGTGCTATGATTTAAAAAAATTCAAGATTCAAATACATTTCTTTGGAAAGCTAAATATGGTTAACGAGAACGGATTTTTAAAACTATTGTGGTATGAGTTTAGTCATGGTGGCTTTGTTAATTTTGTTATAAATTTAACATAAAATATATTTTATGTCAAAAGATAACGTTTGATAAAAAATCTACATAATTAACTTCCTATTCCAATTATAATTTGAATATTAGGTCACCTGAGTCACTCAGGTGACCTATTGCAATCGGTCTTCGTCCGTTGTCGTGCGTCGTCCGTCGTGCGTCTTGCGACGTGCGTCATTCATTAACAATTTTACATATTTACCTTCTTGAAAACTACAAGGCCAATTGTTACAATTTTTGGAGTGTAGCATCTCTATGGTAAGAGGAATCTTATTTGTGAAATTCAGGGCTCTATCACTCCCAGGACGCCATAGGTGGGTGGAAATATGCCAAAAAAAGCCAAATTTTCAAAAATCTTCTTCTTTACTCCCACACATGAGGGGAAAAAACTAAATGCATAATTATAATATCCATGAAGCCCTCTACCAAAATTGTGAAACTCATGGCCTCTTGGTCAGGGGTTCAGGCCATAAGGTGGGGCCAATATTGGCATATATTAAAAATGAATTAAATCTTAAAAATCTTCTTTTCTACTCCCATATACATTTGAGAAAAACTAAATGCATGGTTATTATGTCCATGAAATCCTCTACTTAAATTATGAAATTCATGACCCCTCGGTCAGGGGTACAGGCCAATGGGCGGGGCCAATATAGCCATATAGTGAAAATGTATTAGATCTTTAAAAATTTTCTTTTCTAATCCCATACATGTTTGTGAAAAACTTATTGCATGGTTATGATGTCCACGAAGTCTTCTACCTAAAGTGTGAGATTCATGGCCCCTGGGTCAGGGGTTCAGCTCCTAGGGCAGGGCCAAGATGGCCAAATAGTAAAAACATATTTAATCTTTAAAAAATCTTCTTCTCTACTCCCATATATATTTGAGATAAAACTGAATGCAAGGTTATGATTTCCATGAAGTCTTCTACCTAAATTGTGAAATTCATGGCCCTTGGATCAGGGGTTCAGTCCCTAGGGCATGGCCAATATATGGATGAATAGTGAAAATGTATTGTGAAATTCATGGCCCTTGGATCAGGGGTTCAGTCCCTAGGGCATGGCCAATATATGGATGAATAGTGAAAATGTATTGATGTAATTTTTTCTCTGTACTATCACAGTCATGGGAGATAAAGTTGTGCATTGTCATTATGTTCATAATGTCCTGATGTTAAATTGTGAAACTCACTGCCCAGGCCATGGGGCAGAAGTTGAGGCTCTTTATCCGGGGGGGGGGGGGGGGGGGGGGGGGGGAGATAAATTTGGTCAAATATTGAACATGTATTTTTACTGAGGCTAACTGCTGTGTGTCATACATTAACAACTTGAACTTCAAACTATATGGTAAATTGATTGTCACTTGGCAATATTGAATAAAATATATGTTCTATTTTAGGAAATCTATTTTGATATTTTGTACATTGCATACTTGTAGAAATAAGCTGTATGCATTGTGTGTGCATTATAAATGAAACTGTGAATATAATAGAAGATTGACAGTTAAAGGTCTGCAGGTCTCTTATTACCAAACATTTTGGCCCCTGGAGCTAAGGTATAGATAATCTGAGATTCCTCTGACTCTTGAACCCCCAACCCCCTGTTAGGAATGATTATTTCTCAAACCTCAAACAATAAAATCAGGAAACAGTCAGAGGAGTCTCAGTTTAATTAGACTTCAAAATGAAGCTTAAAATGCAAACATGAGACTCTCTGACATGTCAATCTGAGGGATATGGAACTCAGATGACCGTCAAGGCCCGAGGGCCTCTTGTTTCTTTGTATACCCGTTACATTTTATTAAGAAATCAAGATAGGTTTTGTTATAAAACAACATCGGACCTTGGTCGAAATTTGTTCGCAATGTCGTACGACATAACGTCAAAGTAATATGTCGAAATAACGTCTATGTTTACGGTGTTCTTTCATAATAGATCTCTTAGGTTTCAATATGTAAATTATTTTTTTTAAATGATTTAAAACCCTGTTTCGCAACTGATAAGTAGGATTCTGATATTGATTTTCGACTCCTAAAAGTTATTTTAATATGTAAAATTCTCATGTTATAATTCGCTAATTCAACTAAATAAAGCAATTAAATAAAGTCACAAGATTCAATTTTCATTCTAAGTTCTTTATTTCCACCCTGACCATTTTTGTAACCGTTAAAACAGCTGCTGAAACAGCAGGAGGCAAAACGATATAACATTTTCAATTACACCTATTTACTTTCGGTTGCGAATTTGCTAGTCTACGAATAGTAATAATGTGTGACAAAGAAGCAGATGATGCGTTTAATTAATACTGAATTTGTTCTTCTTCAATGAAATCGTGACAAGGACATGGATCTTATATATATTGAACAAGTAAGATCCAATTTGTTTACAGCAAATTAAGTCGAAGCAATATGTCATAACAAATTTCGGTCGCTGGAAAAGGGGTTGTTCTACTGGAATGATCTGATAGAAAAAAAGCCCTGAATCCTTGACACACATGTTAAGAAAGAGGAATTTCTATTCTAAAAGCAGTTGTAAAATTTAGACTAGGCCACACCAATATAATTTCTTCTTCGTCTCCCGCACGCTCGTATTTTAATAAAACTGTACAAATAATATTATAATTAATTTCCCCCATCCAGGAAATTATACGCGTTTTCTGTTCTATTTCCGCTCTCTTTTTCGCATTTTCAATAGTTTTTAATTTATAAATCAGAAACAAGTAGAAAAAATATAACCGTCTGCACAAATTTATTCATGTACCGCCTAAAAGTTTTGCCTACAAAAAAATAATTTTATTATTTAATCGCTCGCCCGCTCGTACCTTTTTTTCATTGAATGTCGGACGATCAAGAAATTATATTGGTGTGGCCTTAACGGTGGAATTGAAAAAAAAGAATGTTGATGAGGTATTCTAAAATTTATAAAATACCAACTATTACTTTGTTACAGTTTTTGTCTGATGAATCCAGTTTTCTTAAAAAGGAGTCTGACAACTGACAACTTTTGATGCAAATGTTTTTATATACTGGTTATAATTTTTGATTGAAATACTCTTCTTTAATGCCGGTTTTACTGGGGTCTTACCATTCATTTGAAAAAATCAAAGTACTGAAATGCGGTTAGCAAGCTTGTTTTCAAGTTATTGGGAATGCATGCATTCATATTTCAGTTTGGGGCACTAGGACCTATAGAGTTCCAATACAAGTTAAAAAATGTAAAAGTTTAAGCTTGAAGTTTTTATCGTGAAGCTGTGGTTAGCCCGATGGGATGTACCTCGGCTTTCTACTAAAATACTACCCAACATTCTCGAACGTATCCTGTATAAAATTTGATTTTTATTGTGAATTATAATGTAAAGGTTCTTAAAATCCATGTAGTGAATTCAGGGAAAAACTCAATTCGTTACAATCGCTCAAGTAAACGCTGAATAAAAACTCCAAAACAAAACAAAAGTTCAACATGTTGTATTTTAGTTGGTTAAACAACCGTATATGGTATTATATATATATATATATATATTCCAATGTATACTGAGTCTCGGAGGTCCGAGACAACAACTTAATAACGTACGGAAATTCCAGCACGGACTGTACAATGTAATTTTGTTCACAAAATCGATACCACCGTGCGAAAATCATAAATCATATGCAGTTAGACCGACATCACACACTCCACTACTGTGCGGGGTTCCTGCACAATAAGCCCAAAATACGACAGTTCCAGCACAATTTGTCTACATGTAACCCAACTCTTTTAGGTTTATACTATTCTTCTTTTTTTTGACAGGCTTTGCTTTTCTATAACAACGAGATGGTAATAACATGTCAGAAAAATAAACACTCACGTGCACATATAGCTATTAAGATACGTTCAAACATCTATTGTCCAGCAATTATTTAATTTGCCGGAAGAGTTAAGTGAAGAAGATATCTGATTCAAGTGCATGTACTAGTGTCGGTGGGATTAACATTTTTGTCTTATCAAAGCGTCTTGATTTTTTTTTATTAAACACACTATTACGTTTATCTAACTGAGAAAAAAAATCGAAACTTTTGTTCTCATAGCAGTTGGTACATTTTAAATCTAAAATCTAGTTAATTCAAAAATCTTCCCGCAAGTAAAAACATTTCGTTATGCTTAATAAAAACGTCACATGTAAAATAACCACCATTACTTGCATTTTAAAAAAAAAATAAATGAGGGTAATGGTAGTGTCTACAACTGGCAGTCACACACTTGTTAAGCTAAGAAATTATATTTAGAATGTTCACCATAAAATGTGGTATGTATCATCGGGTATGCATAAGTTCATAAAAAAAATCGCCGATATTCTCATAATCAACCTAATTTTAATGCATAGACAACCAGAGGACGATTTCATTTTATTACGCAATGTTCTACAAGATTCCTTTTCTCAAAACGTTTTCTCTTTCGTTGAAAGTACTGCGGATCCAGTAAATGAGTTAACTATTGTCAATAAATATGCCGTTTCATTGCTCAACTCTCAAAACTCAGTCAAACGCTTGCTTCATTAAAAAGTACAATCGCTTTGTTATTTTTTTAAAGATAATTTGTCATTCTTGTTCAAAAAATTGTCCCAGCTTTTAGTACTCTCAATACTTTGATTTATCATGGCTAGAGCTTTCACGAAACTTCCGGGTTGCGTAATAATTTTGATTACATGCCATATAGCGTTTAGCGTATACGCTGACACCTTAAAAAATGAAACGGTATATTGGCATAGTGGTTCGAGAGAGAAAGACGAAATTATAATAGGACGAATGGACAAATTGACAGACAAAACCCAGACAAAATGAGAAACGTAAAGCTCTGTTGAGTTTTCAAATCCTAGACATAAAATTGGAATAATTTTCTGGAATAAAACTAAAAATTAATGATATGATATATTCTTATTATGAAATGAACTTTGTTTATATTTTAATAAATAATGTTTAATAACCCATAATAAAGAAAATATTTATGATAAAATTAAATTTTTAAATAGAATTATATTTGTCGGATATCTTGGTACATGCTTGCACCAGGAAACATTCTATCAAACGGAAGGAAATCTATTCAAAGATGCATCGAGCTCAATAAATCCTGGATCAATAATAATTTGTGCACTAAATTTAAATAAAATACTCAAACACATAATTAAAAGAAATGTTAATATTTTTTTATTACTTGTGAAAAAACATTGACAACGATCAACTTTTTGCATAAATTGAAAATGAATGATTGGTTTAGATTTTTTTCCTTGACAGGGCATTTTTCTAACATTTTTAAAGAATAATCAACAAATTGAACGACGCGTGTAATAATTAAGGGATGCGCAGCTAAATGTTTAGCATGGACACATTTAGTTTCAGTAACAAGGACATATACGTTTTATGTACATCATTTTCGTACAATTTTTTATCTTCATCATCTCTTTGCATGTAATAGGATACAACTATCGAATGCTCTGCATTTCGATAATCTCTTTACCCATCACTATTATTGATTTCGTGGTATTTAAAGGGATATAAACTGTTTTCACCAGCTTGGATGTGAGATAGAAAAACTTCAATCTACGTTGTTATCATTATATACATGTAATTAATACATAATTAATTAATTTTATTTCATTGTATTTCCGCATATATTGAATATTTGTTATACATTTTAACATAAAAGACCTAATTAATTGATAATATTCTCCCTCATTATGTTCGTCTAAATATAACATAATTCCACTCTTAATATGTTATATTATCAGTCGAAAAAGAACACATAAGAAATGCTGTTCGTTTGAAGAAAATAATAAAATAAAATAAACTTTTCTGGCACCTTTTCAATACAGATGAAATACTTCAAAGAAAGATTATTTTTATATATATATATTTAACAAAAATTCTACTTCTGGAATGTTTTCACTGTTTAAAATTGCATCCCAACTTTTCTTGCCACAAATATCAATACTAAGACGTCTGGTCATTAGTTGGCAGATATTTTCAAATTATGATTTTAATACAATATTTTTTTTTCTACAATAGAAGATAACTTTTTGCAGAAACGTTGTTCTCTAGAATGTTCTTCAAAACAAATTTTATATATTTGCTCAATGGAAGAGGACATTTTAACATTCCACTTTCCAGATTCCAAAGAAATCCAAACAAAACCTTATCTCTTTATATAGTGTATCTTATATCGAGTCTGGTGCAGACTTACACATTTGAAAAACGCACAAACCCAGCCGTCGTCCAAGTTCACTATCATTGGTATACCACGTGATCTCCAGTATTTTATTAAAACTCTGTTAAATCTTTTATAAAGATGTGCCCTGCTGACGAAAGATCAAAGCTAGAAGAGCGATTGACAGCGTCTCTAATCTTCACAGTATCTTTGTTATTATCGGCTAATTGATCATCTAAATATTAATTGACAGTGCCCAACCGGTGCCTATCTGCTATTTTATGAATTTTGTTAAGAGGAATGTTCGACCGTCTTGTACATTTGATGGTCAAACTGTAAACATCTCTTGAACTGGCCATGCTTGTTTTTATACAGCTACATTGACATTGTACCTTATAATTAGTCTAAGAGCTTTTCGACTTTCGGTCGAAAAAACCTATTGTTTCCGTCTTTTTATTATTATTTTCGACAGGATTTATGTTAGCGACGGAAAAGAATATTGAAATAACTTTGCAATAGTTGTAGATGAATTCCTTATGGCACGCGTTTATAAGGTTTTGGACGTCCGGTACTTCCGGTTTTTACAACCAAAATACTAAAAAATTAAATGAAACGTAATATCTTTCTTACTTTTTGATTTAGAGCATCAAACTTTTAGAATTAGATGTAAATTGTCTAACTAAACAAAATTGTAATTGAAAGCATTTTTCTTTATCTTACAGTTTTTGAGATATTGGGCCTCAAACTTAAGAAAAGGGAGGATAAAAAAAAACCAAAAAATCGAAATAACCTTAGAAATCTTTTAAGACCCCTAGACATTGTTCAGATAGTAAAAATTAAGTTAATTATCATATACATGTGTATTTCAAGTTTTTATTAAAAGGTATTGAATGCTTCTGATTTTATGAGTCGATGAAAATCGTCTATGGCAGTTTTAATGTTTAATTAAAATCACGCGTAGTTCGTTTTTTCCGAAAGTCTTCAAGTAAATATTACAATATTTCATGTGTATATTGACAAACACAATGTGCAGAACGAAAAAGGTTTTGTATAGACAATTTAAAAAAAAATTAATCGATCTGCTGGGCCAACGTTTAAAACAGCCCTTTAGATATAACTTTTTTTTTTATTTTTCGTCTATTTTTTTTTAATTTTTTCGGTTTATTTTTTAGAGTAAAGAGTACAATCTAAAAATTATGGTCTGAAGGACCACTTTTTGACTCCTTAAATGGGTTTTAACGAGGCCGGGTCTAATTTGTTCTGCCATAGATTTTTTAATGAAATTTGTTACATGAATTTCTATCATTATAATTAATATTTTAAGAAAAGAAATCATGCATTTACCATATCGTTTGTTTAGGGGGTCATTTCAAAGTTTGTTAATTTTTAACATATGGCTCTGTAGGATTTTGCTTGAAATTCATCAAAACTTCTGCCCTAGGGATTTTTTCTGTTCCACGTATGAAAGTCATTGCTAAAAGGCATCAAATGATCAAATGAAAAAAAACTTTTACCTCCTGGTTTGTTCCAGGAATGTTATCAATTTTTTTTGGCATGCCCAATTTCCCAGATTCTTTGTCAGATAATGGCTATTTTTAATTTGACAAATGCGGAAATTGTGATCTTTATAGTATAAGTATATCATCCAGACATATTTAAGTAATAAGAATTATGTATACCATTACATACATGTATTAAGGGTCATAAATATAAAATACGTGGTTACTGTCTTGAAATGCGTGTATTAAATTTAGGAGGGGTAAGAGAACATGACAGAGGGCTAGGCTTGTTCAACCCTCATCACGCTTTCGACCCATGCAGGCTTAAATATAGCTTATAATTCAAGACATTTATATTTATCCTACAATATAATATCATATTTACGCCTCACACGAGCTATTTTCGACAAATTTCGCTGAATATCTGCAGTTGAAACCATAACGCGATTGGGTCAACCAAGCAAAACTCACAATGCAAATGAAACGCTGCGCAAAAGCGTGCGTACTCGAGCTGTACTCGGCCTCGTTAAGGGCTTATATACCACAAATTTATTTTTAATTTCAAAAATTTACTTAGAAAGAATTATCTCACTTTCCTCAAAGAACTTATAGAGATACTCAAGGCATACCAAGTTTTGTGTATGAGAAATGAATACTTTTATATGATTTTATGATTTTTTGAAAGTATTCTTTAAAAAATTAAAAGTAAAGCTACTTATAAAGTTCTTGAGTAATCTTTCTTTTGACACTGCATTATTTTGGAAACTGGTTATACCAAGGCGTTGTTAAGGTATCTCACTCCTCACGTTTTGATTTCATTGCGCAGATGATAATTATATTTTAAATGAATATGATTTTATTTATTTAATCATCACAGAAAGATTATTATTTCATAATTACACAACATTCATAAAGAAAATCCATTTGAATTCAAGAAACAAACAAGTTTTTGGGGGACCTATTTTTTCGTGCGGAATGTTTTTTAGACGAAAATGACAGAAACAAGCAATTTTATGAATTTTCAATATACTTTTTTTTTTATTATACTTAATTCATTATTCACATTTTTAACATTTGGTTTGTAACATATTCTATATGTTCTGTGTGGCATGTACAAAATTAAATCTTGAGAGAGTGACAGACGTTAAGCATAATATCATGGAAATAAAGAGAAAATGTCGGTATTTTTTAAGCCAAATTTTGCGAGAATTTTACCTTTAAAGCCATACATCTAAAATTTGACATTACTAACCCCCATGTTTTATTATGTAAAAATGATACTGAATACATATCTAGGCAAACTGGATTAATTTTATAAAATCCTTGATATTCAAAATGTTTTTATTTCAAATCCAATTGAAGCTATTACAGAAATTGTCTATTTTAAGTGCAAAAATTGTCACCAAAAATTTATGCAGCTTCGTACAAAATGTTTTCCTAATTCCTCTATTTAGTGTGACCATTGTGCATAATTAAAGACAATATTTGAAGAAATAAATTTGCTTTATCAAAAATACTGACAACAAATCCTAATCAGGCTGAAATTGCATTTTAGGTGCAAAAAGGTCACATTAAATTGGTCATAACTCAGAGGGATGAACACTGACCCCCAATTATCTTTGTATTTTTAAGTATGTTTTGTCTACAGATTTCAATGATATACTTCGCAGGAAATTCTTGACACAAGAACATTGAGGAGTGGGATACTTTAAATAAAAATGGAAAAGGGGATGTCGAAAAGCCCCTACTTTTTGTTGGAGACAAAAAAAAGTTCTAGTTTAACTTGACGTATTTCTTGTGTCAATGAATAAGTTTGGGTTACACCACCTTCATACAACAATATTTACACTCAGTGTAAATTAATTTTCCTTTATGTTTGCATTGGAAATCTGTGACCTTCAATTTTCAATAACACACGAAACCTGATCAAGGCGTATGAGCACAACTAAACGTCATTACGCGTTTTGAATAGATTTATTATTGTAAGATTAAATGAAACGTTCAAACTTATATAACCATGCAGTTTGATATGTACTTGTGATTTATAATCGTTAAATCATATCTATTTGTTAATAAAAAAGAGTTTTCTCGACAAAGTTTGTGGCACTATATTTTAAGGTGCAGAAGCAAATTGAATAACATGTTTTATGGATGTTCCATCTATTATTCATATCCTTGACAAAGAGTGTATATAATGGTTTTAAAGCGCCGATACACAAATATTTCTGAATTCATAAAAATAAATATCAATAAAAATATAAATATAAGCAATAAATGCTTAATTTTGGATATCGTCGGTTCTATAACACACCAGGTCGTGTAGACAAATTATCATACCCCCGCTAACGACGATATCCAAAAATAAGCATCAATGCTAAATTATATAAAGATAGCATGTAAACATTTATGAGTAAATTAAGGTTACCGTAGCACGACTAAACTAATTTTCTTTACAATGTTTCTATGATTGTCTTATTATCAGTCCATTAAAATACAAAGCGTGTTATCTTCCCTGGAATACTGTCTTTTCTTCATATAATTATATTAGTTTAATTTGGAAAAAAAAAGGATAAAAAAGTAAAGTACTACACTGAATCAAAGTCCTAGGTGTTCACCCAGTATAATGTCTTCACTATATATGTATGAAACAAACACATGTCTTGCCGTCGGGGTAACTGATTTTCACTTCACTGTCAAGTAAATAAAAAACAATGCATTGATCTTGACCTCTGGTTGCGATCCGAGACCTTGACCTTTGTCGGATATCATAAACATTTCAGGTTTGATTGAATTTCGCCCAGAGCTTTCGGATTGTCTTAGGTTGCCGATGGAAATGACGATGCACTTAAAGAAAATAAAAATTATGTAAGAATAACGTTTCCTTCAGATTGCTTAATTTTTAAAACAATTATTATAAATGCTCGTAAAACAAGTATGTATACACTGTTGCAATTATTGTCAACTGAAAATACTACTGAAAATATTAAGCTATCTAGGAAAATATCTACAGAGAGAAGAAACACTCAGAAAATTGCTTGTAACAGCTAAATAGATAATACTTTGATGCATTTAATACGTGTTATTGCTACATGATTTATTATTTCTTTTATTGTATATATATTATGTATATTTTGTATCTGATAGGCCACTTGGCTTAAGGAATAAATAAACTAAACTAAACAATTAAGGACAAAATATAAACAGAAGATTTAAAGCGATACAATTTGTCTGTTACAGTAACTAGTAAACAATTCAGACACTAATATTCCAACGTCTCTGGCTCTTTTCTCCATGATCAGTTTGCCCATTTTAAGTATTTTTTTCTTTTGAAACTATTACTAAAGGCTAAAGTCGCCGATTCTATTAAGCGCGCGCAGAAAAATACCAATTTCTTGTTTTGGCGTTACGTCACGGATAATCAATCGGTTAATTGCCTTAATTTACCTGTGATATATATATATATATATATATATATATATATATACTACATATTTTATTATTATATATAACGAAATGTTAAAAAATTCACATTATCACATTATTTTATTTTTTAATTTTAAAATTATTCCAGAGAAGAAGTTTTGTTGAGTGTATGTGTATATATAAAGACGTTACTTTTTTAAGCTTATTTGTTACATGTATATTGCATTGCATTCACAGGAAAAGACTTCGTGGGGGTACACCCATGCACAACTTTTAAGCAGGATCCATCGAGATTTCTTACAATTCAATTTAATATTCCTGAAGAACGAGAGTTGATTGTCTGTCGTTTATTAGATGATTAGGACATTACTTTTTTTTATATTTATAGATGAAACAACGACTTATGTACCCGAAGAAAGAATAGAAGTTACGACGCAAACTCCTAAAAGGGACATAACTCCTGAAAAGATAATTATTATTTTTATTGGATCTTCTATTTGTCTTGTACTGATGTTTAAAATACGTCGAGAAATATACTTATATATGGAGGTGAATTTGGAGATCAGCTGTGCTTGGTGAAGTTTATACAAATATTGATGATGTCGACAACAGCATAGGGTGATTTCTAATTATAAAGTATTTCTAACAATTATTCAAAACCATTCAAAGGCATATTAATCTCGTGTCTTGACCTTTTTTACTGACTTAATGTAGATTTTCAAGAAAAAAAGCAGTTTTCTTTGATATATATCAAGTTGTCAAAACTTAAGGCGATGTTTTAAATAATGAATAAATGTTCAAGGAAAAAAAGTTTTTATGCCAGTTTTTCGAAGGCCTGTATGATTCCCTCAAATTTTGCTTAATTTTTTTCCAGATCATAAAAGTCCTTTGAACATGTGTTTAAGATGATCACATTCTTCAGTTTCGAAATCATCTACATCAACCATTCAAAAGCACAGCAGAAAAATCCAATTATTTCGCAAGTTTCTTGGATATGGCAAAGGAATCATTGCAGTATGACTTTTTCAACAAACTAACACCAATATTATCGTTAAGAGAACGCCTTTAATGCAATTGTTTGAATGTTCAGCCTATTGTATGTAAATTTGTAGTCCAATATTTAGTGCCAATGCAAATGCTAACAAACTGGCACGCGATACAACTTTACAAAGTGCATTTAAGTTGCCTTCAAAATTCTTTTTGTCTTTTTGTTCATTTGTCGCAAATTTATTATTTACTCAATTTTTCTGGCAGATAAACACTTAGAGTGCAGTAATTCTTGTTATTTTGATTGATGAAAAAGTTTTTTACTTTGGTCGACATTACTGTGCAGATGTGAGCTAAGGCCAGATTGGCTTTAACTTTTATCGTTGATATACAATTATAGAA
This sequence comes from Magallana hongkongensis, assembly GCA_016163765.1. Lineage (NCBI taxonomy): Eukaryota > Metazoa > Mollusca > Bivalvia > Ostreida > Ostreidae > Magallana > Magallana hongkongensis. The sequence goes on along the minus strand of WFKH01003881.1, from coordinate 29,602,953 downwards.
TTTAAAACGAATTTATCAACTACAGAAAAAAATGCACATATATCGATGATTTCATGCAAGTTTAATTAAAAGCAATTAAACAACACAGATACATGTACATGTAGTTGTGTTTTTATGAGCTCCTTCAAATGCACGCTACTCGAGGGGAGAGATAGGAACATTTACTTTTAAAGCCTTGGTATGCAGCGTCATAGAAAGAAGAAGAAATTTGTCATTTCATGGAATGAAGCTCTGCCATTCAGTCAACTGCAAAGTGACTGAATATTAGCGAAAAGGTAGCTGAATTGCCATGAATTTGCCTTCCATTTTTCACGACTTATCGTTAACATTCAGTTGACTAAATGGCAGAGCTTCAACAGATGATTGTTATCTAAAGAGTCGTTTAAAATGATCAATTTCTTGTTTAATACGAGTAACAATTTAAAATTGTTTACATCAAGATAAATTCATACATTATGCCTACAGTCAGCGGATTTTCACCATGGAATTTCACATAATATAGAAAGTGGTACAAAAATAAACTTAAAACACCAGGTCCTGTTACGCGGTTACTTACATGGGGGTTTTTTTCTTTAAACTAAATTAAATTTTATTATAAAACAGACTCATTCCGTGTTAAATCCCCTTTATTCCATACAGATCAATCTCTCGAGATTTTTGGATGGGACAAGCAAATTGGCTTTATCACTGTAGCGTCAGTGATTACTCTTTTAAATCACACTACGTATCAATTCCCATTGTTATCTGTCCTTAAATTAGTCTTTTCAAACAAATGAAATATATGCAAAAATTATTTAGTAGGTTTAATTCATATTACAGATGTTTTTTTTTTCTTCTAGTCTATAGTCCTGTTCAATTTTCTTAGAATTTTACATTGCCCACTTGAATTAACAACCATGAGGACTCTATAAAAGAAATTACCAAACCAATATGTATTGGGAAAACACTGGTATATTACAGGTTTAATATAACCATAAAAAATGTCTAGAATCTAAAATGATTCATGCCATTTAAGCTCTTCCAACCAAAATAAAATTACAACTCATGCAATTAGGTCGATTCCTTTGGATGTGTGCCCGAGTCAAGTAAAAACTAAACATGCATCATTTCCCCTCAAGGTCAACAAAGACCTATATCCTTGATGCTTATCATAATCAGATTATGTTGAGAAAAAAACATCCTTTTAACATGCTTTATTGCTTCTTATCAATACAAATGTCCAAGCATTGCTGAAATGTAGTTATTTTGTTGGTAAAGAGACAGAGATAATTGATAATTAAACAATTGTTTCCTTTGATCATGACTTATCTGTGCTGGAGATGGGTATCCACAACTGTTATATGGATTAAAAGCAAATGGTGGGTACTGATCTCCCAAACAATGATTATTCAAGGTTGAGTGATTGGAATTTGGGATAAATGGATATTCAAAGAAGGTTTGTTCCTCCTCTTCCGAATCTTGCTTCTCAAAATCAACTTCCTCTTCACACAAAGTATCAAATGAATCTATTTCTTCATTGCTCCAGCCTCCCTCTTGGTCTGAACCAAATCCGTGATCTCTGTAGCTGCAGGCATGTTCAATTTCGCATTCGTTTTCGCGACAACTAGGGTACTGAGATTCTTTTAGTTGCTCTTTCCCATTTAGCACCATTGTTTCTGACTCTTTATACGTGTCATGCATGGGAACTCTGTGAGTATCACACTTTTTTCTAACAGGTCCCTTGTTCTGTGTTTGTGTTGTCAATGTACTGTCAACTTTCATATCAGGAAGAAAATCAAAACTTTCTGTCTGCACCTCGGCACAAGCACCGTTAACTTTGTTCTCTTCACTATCCTTTTCCACATTTTCATCAAACCCTTCTTCTAAAGTTAATATTTTGTCTATCATAGATAACAATTGTTCTCTTTCATCTTTTTTCCAAACAAATTGGTTTGCTGTCACTATAATCTCCTCTCTTTTTACAGATACATCCCTCTCTTCAAGATACTTTTGGTATTCTCTCTTCTTCTCATCAAAAGATTTAAAATTTACTTTCGTGTTTTGGCTCAAAAATTCATCTAGTTTTGGAATATGTATTTTAAAACTACTCTCTTTCTTCTTTTGGATCTTCTTTTCACCCTTTAGATTCCTTGCCTTGTATTTTGCAGATCTATTCCAATCTTTTTTCTCTTGGACTATTTTTCCATTATCAGAAGAACTTTTTGATTTGCTTATTAGCTGATCCTTATTCTCTATTTCTTCTTTAGATTCCTGATTGCATAACTGACCTACTCCGATCTTGTTGTCAGTAAATTCAGTTAGAAAAGATTTATTTTGGCACTTTCTTGCACACATAAAATTTGACTTCTCTTCTTCAGAATTTTCCCCTTTCTCATGAACAGGACTTAATTGCACATCCTTTGTTGTTTTTTTTAAACAGTTCTCAAAATCTGTTTCCAAATTTTTCAAATGCTCTCCACCTTTGCTGCTTGTCTGTGACTTCTGATCTAATTTGCTTTCTGAGTCGTGACTCTGCTGTGTACTTTCTATCTTCTTTGGGGATATTCTGGTGTGGTCAGTCATTATTTGTTCGGTAGACACCATATCATCCAGGCAAACAGTTCCTTTGCTCTTTGCCAATGTGTTTGGAATTGGATCTACCAAAGAAATACTGTGATGTTACATTAGGTAAGTGGTATCATATGATATCTTAAAAGTATGGAATTGATTTCTACCACATGGCATAGAAAGAAAATTGTTCGAAACCATACAATTTTACAAAATTTGTTTTACAAAAAAAAAAAAATTATAAAAAAACTGAAGCTATATGTCATTTACGTAATAGTTGGTATATTTTAAATAATTCAAATGTACCATTACATCATTGTACATTTATGAACATGTAACTTTATTTTAATTAATTATTAACATACAAAGCTATGTGTCAATTGATATTGACCAGCAATAATGTATGTATTATTTTATCAACATTATGTATACACTGAATAAACTAAGATAATAATTAATCAAATAAATAAAATTAAATAATTCAATAAATAATTCATTAATAACTAAATCTTTTGATCTGCCACTGATACTCTCAGTACACCTGTAAGAGGGTACCTGAGTAGTATTTAAGCATTATTAAATTCCTTAAATTTCATTGGTTAAAACTTTTACCACCAAAACTTTGACCTAAAACAAAGACATTTATTCAGCTTATTGCTATTCTAGGCTGACATGGATTTTTTTTATCTAGCTTGCTACATGTAAATATTGCTGTTAGACTGAACAGAAAGCATATGTAAGTACTAACTTTTCTCTTCTAATAAACAAGTTGTAAAGTAATAATCATATCATTTATTCTTAGGCTCTGTTCCATAAACAGGTACTAATTATTTGTCCTAAATATTATGCTTAATCAATTTTATACTTTTAAGAAAAATATATAATTTAAAGTATTTAGATGTTCAATAATGATCATGATGGTAAATCCGAATATGTGTAGATTTATGTCTATCATGTAAAGATTAAATGTTTTATATATAAATTGTAAAATGCTGTGACAGGGGAATAACTCTTTCATATTTATAGCATTTAAATATTATGTATATTTTATGCCAGTGAAATTAATAATAAATATTATGTGAATTGATCATATGTAACTAAATTATATTTATGTATATTTACAGGGTGATTTTTTTTTTAAATCATATAAATAAATCATATGCCACAACAAATCCCGCAAGTGTCCGTTATTTATACCAAAGGACCGCTGTTACATTTAGAACTGTTAAAAAGAACTTCTATCAAGTTGACTTAAAACATTAGCCATGTGCATTTGTTAAGAAATATTGTATTTTCATGCTGTGCAAATTTGATGCAATAAGATAACACAGCTATCAATAATATATACAAGTACCTGGAAGGTCCTTGATGCAGGTGTTACATCTCTTTTCCACCTTGTTCAAGTCTTTCTCTTCTTGTCCATGACTGATAATAGTCACTGCAGCCCCAAATGTTCCTAAATATACACAGAGTGATTTTGGTTTGATTGCTCATACAAGTACAGTGTACATGAACCATGATTCAACATTTCACAGGCATGGTTACAAATTAAGATACACATAATACATGTACATCAAATGTACATGCAATAAGGCCATCCTTAAAAAAAGTGTGTTTGAAATTGCAGTCTGGAGGTTTCTAGAACCAGGAGGGAGGGAGGGAATTTTTTTTTATTTTTCAAACTTGAAGTTTAACTAATTAAAAATTGATAAAAAATAAAAATCTCCATATAAAAAAAAAAGTTCTTTATTTTTTGCTAATAAAATTTTATCAGTTGGGGGTATTTCAATGAGGCGGGAGGCAATTCCAAACAAACAATAATCTTATTTTGGTCTAAATCAAATTTTACACATACACATGAACATAATTACACAACGAAAAGTGTATGGTATGATACATGACAGCAACAAAGATTAATATTTTCTATGATTCAAATGAATATAACAAAATTTATAGTCGGAGAGAAAACAATTTGGAGTACAAAACAGCCGAGGGTACTATTTAAAAATTTTTAAGTCTCATACTAGAGATGTTCTACTGTACAATCATTCATTGATGTTTATAACCCAGGATGTGTATAAACATTGAACAAAGGAATTTCTAATTTAAAAAGGTTCAGATTAGGTGTTTTTACATACCAAAACGGCCTGCCCTCCCTATTCTGTGGAGATAGGTCTCATGGTCTTTGGGAACATCCAGGTTTATCACCATGTTAACCTTGTCAGCATCAATCCCTCTGGATGTCTTCAGAAGTACAATAAATCATATAAACACAGTCGCATATAATCACACTGTCCGTCAAAGAAAGTAACTATCCCTGCTCATTGGCAGAAACATCTTATACAGTAAAATAATCACATTAAACACATATATAAATATACACTTTCTGTCGAAGAAATTATATATATCATTGCTCACTGGCGGAATTAAAGCATCTAAAAGATTAACATTGTTTTAGATTTACAGTGTCATAATGGCAAAATAATTTTATCAGCCTAACAAGCTTAACTACATGTAGTCTAAATCTAGTGTACATGCAGAGGAAACACTTTGAGATTAAAGCAAAATTTAAAGCAATCATTATAGTGAAAGGACAAACTAAGTTTACTCAGAGTTTTTGCTGCATTTCTATCTTATGTCGATTCCATGATATACATAATACATGTAGAATTTACATTACACAAAGTTTCTTACATTCAACTAATCCTGTACCATTTGTTGACAAAACTGACAAAAACTAAAAAAAAATCTTTTAATTATATTCCACCAAAATCTGTTCAATGATGAAGAAACTCACTAGATCAGTGGAGATGAGAACTCGACACTTGTACGTCTTTAGTTGACTCATGGCTTCGTTTCGATCTCTCTGGTCGTGACTCCCTGCGATACAAGCTGTTGGCCAACCGTGACTGATCAAGACATCAGCCATATTCTGTGCTCTGCAATACAGCAAGACGAAATGTGACTGCATGATCAAGTTACAACTTTTATTTCAGAAAATATGTTTACACAATAATGATGTGACTGCATGGAGAAGTAACATTTATTTCCAAATATATATGATAATTTATATATTAACAATAATGGATTGCGCAATTTGTTTCTAAAAGTTGAATCAATTTGATTTGAAAAAAATTATCTTTTTTGGTCATTATATAAAATCATGGAAGAAATTATTCACAGTGAATTAAGAGTACCTAGTATATTAAGTTCTTACCTGGTTTGGAGGTTTGAAAAGATAAGACACTGCTGGAAATTGACAGATGACAACAACTCAATGACAACTTTGGTTTTATTGTCAAACACTTTGTTGGGCAAGGCGTGGTAATCTACAACTCTCTTGAATTGTTTAATTCCTAAAAAAAAGAGTAATTATTTTCACCTTAAATTTGCATAATATTAAACAACAGGTGAAAATTAAACTAGGTTAAGTACAGTATTCATAATATTTACCAAGCAGTGCTGGATCTGAGATATTGAGCCTCAGAAAGGTGGGATTCCTCATGTAGCTGGTCAGGTGTTGAGCTAGGTACTCAGGGTAGGTAGCAGACAGAGCCAGCATCTGTTTATTCTCCGGGAGAGTGGAGTAAACCCAGCTATAACATTGATACTATAAATATACTTAGAAACAAAGATATTACACTAGCAAAAATAAAAAAAGGACTTCTAGAAACACTTATTAATGTTGGCTAAGGTAGCCTATCCTTCTTTGGGGGGGGGGGGGGATAAATTTGTAAAGCAATGTTTAAAAGTGAATCATGTTTATTTTATTAACAACTTTCTGTGTCAAAAATATAAACTTAATATTCAAATACTTTAATACATCAATGTGTATCAACTTTACAACAATGATTAAGTACAATGTATTATGAATAATTTTGTTAATTAATAAAGAAATAAACATAAAATGAACTGCATTTTGTTTATCAAATAGACTAAATCATTCAAAACAACAGGATAAAGTCATTTTACATAAATTATGTAAGAAGAGCTCAACAAATAATTAAGTTAAATAAATTACAGTAAAACACGGTTATAACGAACATGCTTATAGTGAATCGACGCTTACAGCGATTTGATTTTCATTCCCCGTGACTTTATTACATGTTGTAAACTTGACGGATATAACGAATTATGCTTATAACGAAGTGAAATCCCATGTCCCTGACACTTTGTTATAAGCATTTTTACTGTATATATTTTACTTGATTTGCTCCTGAAAGCTTTCCTCCAGGAGTTTGTCTGCTTCATCCAACACAAACATCCTGATGCTGTCCGTGGTCATTATGTTTGTCTCTATCAACTGTTTTATTCTCCCTAAAAAAAATCAAATCCATCACTTGTAAAGTAAATTCTTGGTAACATTTTTACTGTCTTTAAATAAAACTAATTGTAAAGTTTTCTCAGATCTTCATTTATATTTGCATCAAACAAATTAACTAGGTATTTTGAATTTCAAATATGTTCTTCACTATAGTCTATCTCTGCAATGGGGAATATATTAAGATTTAAATGACTGAACAACTCTGAAATCCATCCTTTGGATATCATAAATTCTATTCAGAATATAGTTATAAACCATATAAACTTTATTGTGACCTCAATATATTTATTTCCTAATTAATTAAGATACATCAAATGAAATTGAATGCTTTAAACTACATATTTAATTTAGTTGCACAAGCCCTTTATTTGGGTTTGCTAAAGGATTAAAAGTTCGCCAGTCAATATTTTATTACTTTGGTCACAATCACTAAAAAAATAACCTATGACAAGTACCTGGTGTTCCCACAGCAATATGGCACTTCCTTAGCTTCTGCTTGTCCTCTACAACAGGCATTCCCCCAATGAAAGTGTGACATCTGAGAGAGGGTATACATTGTCCTATAGAGCTGATCACATCCCAGATCTGTGTGGCAATCTCTCTGGTAGGGGCCAATACTAGTACCTATAGGGAAGGATCAAACTTCTAACATTGATAACATAACACCTATATGGAGGGATCAAAACTTCTGTTGATCACTTTTTAAAATATCAATAGGGGAGGATATAACATCTGTCAATCAATGTTAACATAACACCTATTGCATGTATAGGGAAGGATCAAATTTCTGTCAATCATTGTTCAAACATAATATATATTTTTGGCAATACTTTCTCTGATAAAGTGATCTTTTTTGTCAAGTTACAAGCAAGATACAGAGCTCACAATTCTTTGATATAAATTTATACATTGTATTTTGTAAACAGGGTTTGTGCCATGATTTTGAAATCAGAATACAAATTTTGTCCATGAATTTTTGAAAAGAAATGCCAACCACAGGCAATATTGTGCCTCACGATTCTAGTGATTGAGTGAATAGAGAATATCTCATTAGATAAAAACCATAATTCAAAACAATTCTGAAGAAATTTAAAAGTACACCATTTAAAGGGGCATGGTCACGATTTTGGTCAAAAATATTTTTTTAAGATTTTAATGGTTGCAATGCTTCAGTAAGGCATTTTTAATAGGCAACCAAAATTTGAGTGTCATTCATTGAGTTATAAGCGAGTTACAGAGCTTACAATTCTTTGCGATGTAAACAAAACTTTTGTTTACATTTTGAGTGTTGAAGTGAAAATTCCAGTTTTAGAAATAAAATGAATGTGTTAAACGTTAGGAACTGTTTATGCTTCAAATGAATAAGAAGATGGACAAATCAGCTTCAAAAAGATTTTTTTACTGATACATGTATATTGAACCTACATGTATGTAAACAAAAACAGGACATGAGCCTTGTTTACATAGCAAAGAATTGTGAGCCCTGTATCTTGCTTATAACTCTACGACTGACTCTCAAATTTCATTTGATCATTAGAAATGCATTTCTAAAGCATATTAAGTAATAAAAACAGAAACATAGAATTTGACCAAAATCGTGACCATGCCTCTTTAAAAATCAAGAAAACAATCAATATGAAATGCATACATGCATCATGGTTAAGTTCAAGTGAAATTTATGTAATAGGTTTTAACATGAATATTGAGTAGACTTTCACAAGAATTTTACATGAATCTAAATCATGTGAAATTCACATTAAAAAAATCACAAAAATTCCACTTCACATGAATTGCATGTTAACTCATTAGTGATGCATGAAGGACATTGAAGGTTTATTCAAAGCTCAATCTTTTCACATTAATGTCATGTGAGGCACAATTAGCTTACTGTGCAAGTCATCATCGGTGTCTTAAAATTAAATATATAAGAAATTCACAGACAACTAGATAGTGTAAATGAGTACATGAACCAACGGGAAAATAAAACTGATACACACTAACCTGCAGTGCAAAGCTCTCTGTTTGAATACCTTCCAGCGCTATGACAGAGAACACACAAGTTTTTCCTGTGCCTGACTTTGCCTGCACAATAAGGTCTGGAAAAGAAATTTAAAGAGTTAAAGTCTATTCCCCAGCGAAACCTGGCATCTAATCGCAGCTGGGAGGACTGAGCTTAAGGAAATGTCAATAAAGTGTCTTGTCTAAAGACACAACTTACAACATCAAGTGATCACAGAGGGGCTCAAACCAACGACTTTTCAGATATTGTCCTAACACCTACACAACTAAGCCGATGTAGTTCACATCAGAGACATACATGTCCACATACAGTATAAACACTGCATGAAGTTAATTACTTGAACAAATTAAAATCAAAATGTTCTTTAAAAATATACTTAGACATACTCATTGAATACTGTTGAAAATAAATGTGTACCTAAACCACATCGTCCAAGCGGTATAGCTTTTAGTTGGATTGGAGATGGACGCTGAAATCCTGCTTTTTGAAGACCGCTCAATATATTGTCCGATAGGAGTAGTCCAGAAAAATTAACATTTTCATTGATCAAAACATCCCCTGTCCTCGATTTTCCCTGTATGTCGTGAGCTACTGATGTATTTGACATTCTAACAAAATACCACGTTTATGAACGAATCGTAGTTAAGTCTATTTTCACTTTCGTCGGTGAGTGTGCTTGTGACATGAATTTTGATTGGTTCGCGTCAGTAAGCTAGACGAATGAGATTAAAGATAAGAAGAATTTTGTCTTGATCATTCAGAAGCTTCTTATTAGCAAGAAAAAATTATGAGAATTTAAACATTTTGTTAACGTCGAAAACATAACCCTTCCGGTATCACAAAACTTGAAAACAGCCAGTGGGAAACTTTATTAAAATTCATTTGAACTCCCACAATGTCTCATCAAACGGGAATAAAAGGTTAGATTTTCCTCTTTAGTAACAATGTTTTTGGTCAGATTCTTTTCTAATCAATCAATGCAGTTTTGTCAGTGTTTTAAAAAATACAAAAATGGGCGTATATTTCCAAATTTGTATATGTAATTAGACTGTTCACTTTAGAAGTCATATACTTGTATGTAACTAGCTATTTGAAAAAGAAAATTTTTTAAAACAATTTTCATTTCGGTAGCATTTAGGAATATGATTATTAAGCAATGCCACTATACTTTTTTTCTTTACAATTTCCTTATTCTTTTTTATGTGGTCACTTTGGTCAATTATGTATGTGATAGTTTAATTATTTCTGGGAGAATAAATATCAAATATGGCTAAATATATCAAATATTGTATAAAATTTCTGAAAAAGAACAAAGAGGTCTGTTGCTAATACTATAATTAACCAAGGTCATGAGTCATGACTGAGTCAAATGATTATTTCAATTTTGATCTAATTCATGTAATTTGTAATGCGTTTTGTTACATGTTCATTTACATTTTAAGAGTTATATGTATCAAACATCTTATTTTACAGCCAGTGAAAACCTTAAATCATTTTTCTCCACATGCAAAGATGGCAGTGCAAGAGTAATAAAAATTTCAATAACTGATGGTAAGGCAAATTTTTATACAGTTTGATAGCCCTCCATAAAAAAACTACTGGTAAATTAGTTTTTAAAAATCTTTTTTCCAACAAGTTACCTTTTGCACCAAAAGAGAATCCAAAAAAGTATAAAATAACATTAATTGTCACTTTGAACAGAAATGTTTGTAAACAAGTAGATAAATGCAAATAAAACAAGTTTTTATCAAAGTAAGCTTCTGAAAACTGAGACTGTGAATGAAATATTAAAGTATTACTTCACATGTATATATTTAAAACAATTCTTTTGTCTTATAGAGCAGTTAGAACTAGCAGGAAGTAAAAAACCAGTTGACACTTGGGAACATGATATCCTTTTATCAAAAATCATTTATTGGTGATATACATGCTTTGGTGTAATTGATGTAATTTTCTATCATTTCTGACCAAGATCTTTTGCAGTATACTCAGATTACATTCCTTAATCCTTTAAACATTACGACAAAATGGTCCTACCTTTGCTGGAAGAGAAACAGCCCTGCTATCTTTTGTACAGACTGGACTCCAAGAACAATCTGGGTTATCAGTGGATCTTCATCTCCTGGTCCCCAGATTTTTCACCAGTAAGATTTTGTCATACAATCAAACAGTCACAGTAAATGAATAAATATCAATAGTTATTTTCTCAGCAGGTAGATTTTTCATACAATTATACTAAGCAATCAGAATTTTGTGTAAATGACAGAAATATGAATTTCAAAATATTTTTTGTCTTTGTAGCAACTATTTTGTTTTTAATCTTACTTGTCTCCCTTAGGTAATCCTCCTAACCACATTGAAAATGTTTATATTCCGTCTTGATTTCCTTGAGGTCAATGTTAACATTCCATCTTGATTTCTTTAGGTCAGACAGAAAATGTTGTATGCAGCTACTCGAGCTACTTTAAAGTTAGAGTTTGGAGGTGGTCTTATCAAGGAGGAAATGTTTGGCACTTGTATCGTAAGTTGTGCATTTTGTTAATAATTTCTAAGTGTGAGAGACAATATAAAGATATCAAAAATAATATTAACCACTCTTTTATCTGTCTAGCAAAGCTTCAGCTGTTACAATGAACAATTTCACACTTTCAGCAAAGTCAGTTTTATTCCTGTAATCACAAATTAATGTATTATGAACCAGTCGGATATGTCAAAACTTGTGTATTACTAATCAAAAATACCTGTCCCTGACACTTAGATATAAACATACGTTTTAATGTTAGTATTTGATATTTTGTTACTGTAAAACGAGATAATATGGCCCACTACAAATTTTAGCGCCTTTGGCGCAACTGCCTCTGAGCACTAAAATTAATAGTGCCCCAACGATTTTCCATATGTATTAAATTTCTTCAAGTTGCAAAACAATAACGTCAGTCCATTTTTAATGCTATATAGAAGTGTTTGTTTACATAATATCAGATGCCGTCGATTCTGTTTGTTTAAACAATTACACAGGTAAACGGTATGGGTTATCGGGTATAAAAATGGATTAATTAATTCAATTTTAATTGCTTTTTAATATCTCTCATTAGCACCTTGAAAATTGGGCTTCTCTCCATACCACTTTCATGTAGTGCCTCGAGGTGAAAATGTGATTAAGCGTGGCGATCGTTAATGCTGACAATACATGATTGATCATAATTTCTTTGATCTCTGATTAGTGGATATAAAGATTACAAGACGATACCTCTTTTTTGTGTTATTTTAATGTAAAATTACTGTGAAAAAGATTCGCTCATGGTGATCGAAACTCATGGTAAATGTAGCATTCGATTTCACTTTTAGTTTCGGGACTCTTCTAGTGTTATCCAAGTCGACACGTTAAATTAAAAGTCCGATAACTCAAATTTGTTAACCAACAAAAATTACACATCATTGCCAATAAATGAAGTTTTCATATCTATCTACTGACGATTTACACAAAAGTAAGTGTATTGTTCTTAACGACAGTTTACCGTGCATGCGAGATAGAAATCAAAGTCGTTGTGTTCACGTGCTTGAGTGAACACAGAACTAAATATCGGTGTGATCGTTTATCAAACAAGAACATTTTTTGTATTCGTTTTTAAAGAAAAGGTGCTTGCGCTAAAATATAATTGCGCCAATGTACTGGCACTTGCATTTGCGTTAAAATACGTATGCGCCAAATTTTCTCGTTTTACAGTATTAATACATTAAGTTAAAGTCAGAAGAAATGCGATAAAACCATTCTTAATTTGAGTTTTTTGATATACATGTATTAAGGCTAAAAGATTTTATGCAACTGAAGATTTTGAACTTTATTATCATTTCAAGGATGATGTGAATTTATCTGGATATAAAAAGCACTTGACCTCTGGCAGTGCTCCTGCACCTTTGACCTTTGCAGAGGAGGAACTAAAGCTAATCAAAGAAAATGATGTAGGTCACTCTGTTCTTGGTCATATAGTTGATGAATTTTTTTTCCAAAGAAACAGTTTTGATTTTTTTCTGTTAGATTTTTGTTTCACTTTGTAGACATTTGTAATCATTATGGTATTAAAGAGTCATTGGTTTTGAGTAATTGACAATGTAATACATATAGAAAATTAAGAATCATTGATTTTGATCTATTGACCATGTTGATAGAAAGAGGTAAGTTCACCTATAGCCTATCATAAATTATAAGAAAATTCAAAAGAATATTACTGCAAATGAGCATGGATTAATTAAAGCATGCCTCGCTCAGCATCTAGGTACATGTGTACTCAAGGCCAGTACTGTAAAATAAAAGTAACTGACTGACAGTATACAATTTTATTAATGAAATGTATTGTACAGTACATATTATAAAATTTCTTATTAAAAAGTCTTCAATTGGTATTCTAATCATGCTGTTTATCTTATACTCTTTAAACAAAATGCACATATCATGCTTTGCTGTGTTTTTTCTAATTTTTGCTAATGGATACCATATTGAATAATGATCTCTGTTTTATAAAAATGCCTCTGTTTGGTTTCTTTTATATTTACTTTATTTCAAAATATTTGTGAAAATCTGTTATTTTCCTTGCCTATTCTATATTGGTTGTACTGGTTTAATCAAAATGATTTTTTAATCTTTGCCAACTTTTCTCTTCATTCTTGTTAATGCATCAATTTGATATCTTTCATTATATAATTTACAAAACTTAATTATCATTTAAGTCAATATATTGTACATTATTGATTAATAAATGAAAATAACAAAAATGTCCATTAGAACATGTTACAAAATTATTTTTTTAAGGCGTCGAGCTAATGCTCGGCAGCCTTCTAGCGATCGTCTGGATTGGCAATCGTCCAAATTTTTCACATTCTGCACCGCCTTTTTAAGGCGCATAAGAAATAAGTTCCTTAAAGTATTAAAAGTATTACAAGATTTTTATTCCATTTATTCAACTAAATTATGTACAAAAAACCCAACTTTGCCTCTCTGGTTATTGACAACTCATTGCATAAGTATAAATTTGCTTAATCAAGAAATGGCGGATGAATACAATAAGGTGTATAAATTCACTAAATTTTAGTTTAGCTTATCGCTTACATTTTAATTGGAGACCGTGCCCGATGAAAAAAAATTTGATATGTAAATTTATTTGTTATTGGGCACGGTCTCCAAAATAAATGTAAGCGATAAACGTATCTAGTGATTTTGTTGCAATAAATAAACACGATAATGCAGCTTTTTAGATAGCATGTGGTGTGGATTTGTTTGTAAACAACCATACAATATGTTTCAAACGGGAATTGAAATAAATAAAAGTATGTTTTATTATTATAATTAGGGAGACACTGTTATTGTATTCAAATTATGAACCTGTGAACATTGTTCAAAGACTGTTTAAAGCAGAAAGAAAATTATTTATTTTTGAACTTTGAAATTTCTTCGGTTTTTGTTACTATGATGAGTTATTGTATTATAAACACATCACCACCTATTTTATAAGGAAATATACTGATTTTTGTTTTTAAAGCAGCACAAAACATAATTAATTTTCTTTTTTATTCTAATATTATTTGATATACGACTATTAGTACAGAAATTCAAATTATTGACCATATCTATATAAAAGAAAATGTCAGCTCGACGCCTTTTGTGGCCGTTCCGGCCTTTGATTTTTTATTTGAAATGAGCCTGCATTTTTATAAGATTATACATGTACATGTATGTCCTTTGATATATAAAACTGATTATGTTTTATGTGAATCTTTTAGGTCAACACGGTCAGTGTGAATGACAAGCACCAACACATGACTGGCGTAAGTTTCCCCGTGTCTGACGAGGCAGTACGGAAGCTGGAGGAACTTAGAGACGGCAAGATCACATACGTACAACTGGTGAGTGCCCGTATTTGCCCCACAGAGCTTTTGTTCACACATGACTGATCATAAGGAGTAATTCATTGTTTAAAACTCTACTTGTGTTACGGTACACCTGAGAAAGTTGTTTTAACTAATTATCACTAGAGGTGACCCAAAATAGCTACCCAAAACCTGAGGAGCGAACCTCTTTAAGTCTACAATAATTTCATTAATGCTATTTATGTTACTACACTCTACTTATAGTTAGAATAATCTAACTGTGTCTCGGGACAGGCCTTCACCACAGTTAACATGCCTCCCATATACCCGTAATGTAAAAGAAAATTGCAGAATCTCTCCGATACGACTTTTGAGAAAATTTAATGAAGCTACATTGAAAATAACAGTCAAATTATTCATAACAAATCATTTTGAGACTGTAAATACCTTTCATCTAAAAACTTAATTCATATTATTGAACACTTAACACTTTTTCACCATCGTTTTTTACTCACTTCAAACTTACACACCATGTTGACATTCGGAACTCTCAGGATTTTTCATAGTAAATGCACTGTGTTTAATATAGTAGTATCGATATCTTTCATCTGATAAAAAATTCAAGGATGCTAGATAATCATAAATATTTTTTTGAAAATTGTTCATTTCCTAACATTTAAAGTCTAGCATATACCTGTAATTGTAAAATAAAATGTCTCAACCAACTAACCAAAATTAAAAAACTACGCTGCTTTTAAATTAATAATAGTTTATTTGATGTATTCCAAATGTATAAAGTTAAATTGATACATAAAGTTTTCACATCAAACACATGGATTCAGAAAATTTATTATCTTTAAAAATAATATTTGAAAATGATATTAAATATTTTAAACTGAAAGTTTAAAAATTTTTACGTATCTAAATCAGATGAGCACATATCTTCAGCAGACAGTTTACCGTACAGAGAAACTAAATTTACATTTACTCTACCATAGAGTCTGGACATCGCAGCTGAGACGATCAACCTTGAAATGGCAGACAACACAGATATCAAATCCCTTGCATCCCGCGTTCCAGACGAAAGTGCCAGATATCATGTATTTACCTATAAGCATACACATGAAGGAGACTACACAGAAAGTATAGGTGGGTGTTAGGTTTTTAACTACCGGTAAATTTATGCTGCACATGTATAATTATGTGTAATTGATATCCAATACATCAATTTTT
>WFKH01003881.1:29569354-29581964 GCA_016163765.1 Magallana hongkongensis | reverse complement strand
TGCACATGTATAATTATGTGTAATTGATATCCAATACATCAATTTTTGAAGATATTTTATTTTTACTCTAAAATCAAATTACCTGTAAGGGCAAGGATGAAAAATCTATTAATTTCTACTCTACAGCAACAACCAGAATTTTAGTCTTCTAGAATATGAAAACTCAGAAGTAAAAATTTTCTAATGGAAAATTTATTTTATGTAAACTTAGATTACACAATGTGTTTAAACATTTTGACTTAACATTTAAAGTGAGAAAAAAATGATGGTGAATTTGTTGACTTCCTTGGGTGACTGACAGATATTCTCCCGTAATTACAGTGTTTATTTACTCCATGCCTGGATACAAGTGTTCTATTAAGGAGAGAATGTTGTACTCCAGCTGTAAGTCTCCACTGATCTCTAGAATAGAGAGCCTCGGCATAGAGATCACTAAAAAGGTGGGTCACAATCTCATATAGACTGTAAATGCTTTATTTGACATAATTGTTAAAAGTCAGTTGGGTAGATTTTATTTTAGAATAGTTTTTAAGAGCCATGTTTCAATGACTGTTTCAAGTTATTAAAATTAAACCAATTTAAACATACAAAGGAAAAAAGAAAATTAGTTCATACGTGTTATCAAGGTTTAACTAGAGATAAAAAATAAAATACATGTTTTAATTTGATACATGAAGCAGGAAAGAGGAACTTTTAGTGATTCAGGAATGGGGAAGTCGGACATGAACACATTATGTTTTTCTCACACAGAAATAAAATATTTTGATTCCCATCCCAATGCCTAGAAGAGAGAAAAAAAAATATATTCACATACTGATAGTAAAACAATGCTGTGTCAAACAATAAGGCAGTTATTGTAAGAGGTAAAAATGAGAACAGGAAGTAACTGCAGGTACATGTACATGCAGTGTATTCATTTGAGAGGTTTTACAAACTTTAGAGAAAGTACATGTAGATGATCAATTTCATTTAAGACTGTCAGCTAAGTCACACATATTTTTTCTTTCTTCTTAGCTGGAGGTAGACGATCCAAAAGAGCTGTCTGAAGAGAATGTTTATGATGAGATTCACCCAAAGAAGAACGTCGCCACAAAGAAATTCGACAAACCTAAGGGTCCGGCGGGTCGAGGCCCACGACGCATGGCCAAGACGTGAACTAGGGCAGACACGACACAGCAATGAAATTTCAACATCTTGTTCTGGTGCTACCGTTGATACTGTTGATCAGTAGTTGACTGTAGTTTACTTACATACAACAGCAAAAATTTCAATATGGAATATCTATATTTCTAGAATATCTTGTGTTAATTTGATAAATTATCAGACATGCTTTAATTGATAATTATGTAATTTTTTTAAAAAATGTTTAGATTTGTTGGACTTTATTATATATAAGCTGGAATTGAATTTTGTTAATAAAGGAATATATACAGGTAACTCTCGATGGCTCGAACTTCGATCGCTCGAAGTTCTTGATCGCTCGAAGTGAATCTAGGGTCCCGATTTTTTTCCCTATATATCTAAGCAAATTTACTCTTGATTTCTCGAACTCTTGAACTCTCAAAACCCTTGATCTCTCGAAGTCAAACTGCAGTCCCGTTATTCATAATCTATAGTTTTTTACTCTCGATACCTCGAAGTGGCTGTGTACATCCAAGCATTACCTAATTAACACCTACTTGGTCATTTAAATGGCTTCAGGCGTTATACGCGGGACCCGTGTCACGGGTTGTTTATTTAGGCGACACTTGTCCTGCCAGGTGATAATTGTTTGATGATTAACCATACCAGTACCTAATCTATAATTAACACCGACCGTTTTACGATAATTTGAAGGCGCAGTGAAAATGAGAAATTAATTGAGACGGAACGATAAGTTTGAGCCATGGTAAAAATTTTAGAATTATTAAACAGTAGAAATTATGCTTATCAGCATCATTGTCATTATAATGATATTGCTGAACAAGTTCTTACAGCTGGTGAAGGACCCGTAAAGTGGGAACAATGGGTGATATTCAATTATCTAATTTACGACATGTCGTCTCGCAGTCCAGTAGTACTGAGCAATCCGATCACAATATGATGCATAAAATAAATAATTACAGTGTATCATGAATTTATTCAATATTTGTTTCTATTTAGTTCTTAAAACATCCAGGTCTGTATTTTTAACTGAAAAGAAAACATTGTTTAAGCACGTGCCTAAAGGTAAGCACTTAATAAATGGCTTAATCATAACATCCGGTAAGACTTATTTTAAAACCCGTCGGTCAACCCGGAAAATTCCGAACTCTTGAAAACTCGAACTCTTGATACCTCGAAGTATTTCCTCGGTCCCATGGACTTCGAGTTATCGAGAGTTACCTGTATGTGATAAGCCTCTCTTCAAAAACTGTCCAAATCAGCTTTTTCCTCTATCTGGCAATTGGTTATTCGAGGTTGTTAAGAATGCACTAGAGAAATTTATGTCCATGATACCCACAGTGTCTTATAATGTTTTTGTTTTTTTCAAAGCAAATGCTATTTTCTATGTGTTAGGTTTAATTCTGTAGACACTTAAGAATTGCTGGTTTGGTACGATAAGGACACATATCCCTTTGTCTATTCATTAGGATCATATACAAAAGTTATAAACAATGATGTTTGCATTGATTTTCAAGGATTTTTCTACAGCTCATAATTAACAATAATTATTATACGGTCTTGTACCATATATCAACTATCTGTTGGTGAGATTAATTTAAGATTTTTTATTTTAGTTGATATTCAAAACCTAAATTCATGTGAATTTATGTACATTATCTTATTTATGAAATAAAGATAAAAAGTTGTAGTAAAATAAGTTGGACAAATTCTGGAAAATACCAAATGAAATTCAGGATTTATTTATTATAGTTTTTATAATCATGTTTCCATAATTATGAAATATTTCATTATCCAGACTTTAACTGCTATTTTATTATTCCTCACAAAGTAGTGTTTGCACCCAAATTGTTTCCTAGTTTTGTATTGTTATTGTTTGACTTGAATATTCAGGGGACTGTTTTGTTTTCTTTTGTGAAGATTTTCTGTAGTGTAGCTCAATAGTTAGTCATTCCATTTATATATAGGTAACATTAACAATAGAATGAGTTTTTAATTTCAGCATTGGGGCGTTGATACTGTTTTATATGCAATTATATGTGTTTGTATTTTTGCATAGGTACCTGCACAGTCAGATAAATTAATCCCGTTTTTGTTTTTTAAATGACAGCAAAAAATTCTTAAGAATCAAATCAAAGGAGCAAACTAATTTTTAATTTAAAAAGGGGCATCACTGAAATTAAAGTTGTTTTCCACTTCATCTTCCTAGTGATACCCAAAGAAAATATTGTAATCATTATGGCTATTTAGTTTGAATTGTTTTGATATTACAAGAGGTTTTTCAAGGCAGTTGCAAGAGAAAAACTTATACTTGCACTTGATCGTGATTTTTATTTCCTTCTTTGAAATTTCACCTCATTTGAAAAAGGGGGAAATTGAAAGCTTTAAGTCTACTTAATATGTACATGTGTATATCATTTACTGTATTGTTGAGAAATAATCTGTCATTTTAGTCCTTCATTATCAAATGTTGACAAAGATGTTTTGTTAGGTATAGTTTAGTTTTAAACTACAATTATGTACCTGGTAGTTTATTGTGATATAAAGAACGACTGTGATTTGTAAACAAAATACACTACAAGTCATAAAGGAATCATTAGTGAAATTTAATGTTTAACAGATATAGTTTTGTTTTCTGCATTTAATGAAAAATAGTTCATGAGAAATCGCTGTAAAAGGATTGAACTATTTTAATTAAACCCATTTTTGATGAGCAATTACTGTTGGTGTCTTTGCATATGTGAGACAAAAAAATAATGATCTATTGAGAGTTTTCTTTTAGTTGTTGTTGCACACACACGCACCTACACATTTTTTTGTTCAAATTAATGTTTTATTTTTATTGCCTTGCCCAATGATTTACAGATAATTTAAGAGTTGTAATTTTATCATTAATTAAGGAATTGTTAGAGCCATTGCTATGTGGGTGCCATGTAGTGGTCATAGTGGTCTGACATCACAGGTCTGCAGCATATTTTTTTCCTTTGTCCCAATTTTGCTCAAACTTCACCCGTTGTCTTTAGGAAAAGGGATGTTCAGAGACCTTGAACCAAGTTTTTTAGATGTTAGGTTAAGGTCCTAGCAGACCTAATTGTAAATTCCTTGTTTGGAGTGTATATTCTATTCCCTTGTTGTTGAATTTAATGTACGTCAGAAGAACACTTCAAATATAGCAAAATTTCTCAAATCTGTTATAATGCTAATCGCAACAAACCTACTACAGTAGTAAGACCCCCACTGCTTTCACGTATTTTTTTTTTCATACCAAAACGTTACATTAGACAAAAAGCGATTTTGTACAATCACGTTTTGAACAAAACTAGACATCATTAAGATAATGATCATCTCAAAGGGCCCCGTATAAATGAAGGACAATAGGATGAAAAGCATTTCAGAGGATTTTGCTCTGACCTTATCCCACCACTTAGAAGTTTTCATGTTCGAATAGAACTTTAATTCAAGCTCATTACCCCTTACGTAAAGACATTCTGTCTAAAATTGATTTTAAAAACATTTGCTATGACCTTCTCATAAGACCTCAAAACTTGTTCAAAGTCACTACACACCCATTACCCAAAAGCTCTATTTATCACTTTGTGAAGTATGAGCCAGATAAGACTAAAGGGAGAGTATAAATGCTTAAAAAGGGGGGGGGGGGGGGTTGCGTGGTCTGATACATGTATGACCCAGAAACTTCATTCAAGATCACTGCACACCCTTTGTCAAAGGCACTTAAGGTGAAGTATGAGCCATATTGGACTGAGGGGAGAGAATATATGATCCGGATAAGGATTTTTCACATTATATTCTGCTATGAACTTAACCTTATACCTACATATGTGGAAACTTGGTTCAAGTTCAGTGCACACCAAAAGACATTATGTGGATGAAGTTTGCGCCAGATTTGGCCAAAGGAAGTAAAGATATGATACGGACAAGTGACCTCAGATGGAAAGACGGACGGACTGATCACTATACACTGTAGGGCGCCGGCAGAGCCGACCCAGATAGGGGAGAGTATATATATGCTCTGAAAAAATTGTCTTTAAAATAAACAGTATCGAATTGACGTATCTGGCAATATCAAAGGTATCTGGCTCTCAACACATGTACAAGTTGTATATATGGAGTGTGACTGAAGAAGACTTTTGGGGAAACTACTCAGTACCCTCATTCATGCATATATACGGTTATTTCAAAATTTACAACATGACAAACCCCCTTAATGAATACCTTCAGAACTGATATTTGCGACACAATTAGCTTTATATATTATATTTTTTAAAGCCTTACCTTAAATAGTTTATAGCATGATAATATTTCTACTTTTTTTATTTAATAGGAGTATAATGTTATAAATGTATGAATGAAGTACATAAACAATACCATTGCACACGAATGTATTCAAACTTCAAATCGGCAACCACCATATGCATGCATGAATTCATGGAAACACCAACCACTTGACATTGTACAGTACTTTCAAATGGGGTTTTCGTCGAATACAAATGATTATAAGCGATATGTTATAACATACCAAATTAAACATATTGATATACTGAACTTTACTTAGTGTTTGTATGTCAGCCAAATCGCATGCTTTGGATAAGATTAGGCGGAAACCTTTTTCAACTCGCCGAAATAATCTCTAACTAGGTCAGAGAGTACCCAGGGGGCATGTTCATGAAGCTATCTTAGACTAAGATATATCTCAGATTTATGTTAGGACACATCTTAGTCATAGGAGAGTTTCTCGAAGCCGTCATAACTTACGACACCTCTTAGAAATCATCCTAACTTTAAGACATCCCAACAGCTGTCTTATCATCAACAAACTCAACAGTTAGAGGAACTGATATATACACCATATCATAGTACTTTGGGATATAAATAAGTACACAAAAAATAGATCTAGATGTACAAGTATATGTATTTGAATGTTATCGGAAGATACAGCAGTGATGGAGTCACTGAATATATCCACCGATACATTTTTTCTTTAGTTTTATTTGAGTCTTAAATATAATACAAACGATATATGGATGAATTATTTGTGGGAATTTTTACGGGGGAGGGGTTACAAGGGATAATATTTGATTTAAATTCTACATATAAGGAACACATTGCACGAACTAGATTGTCATCTTATAGACTTGCAACTGAAAGTGGACGACACACGAATGTACCAAAGGAAAGACGTTTTTGTAAATTTTGCTCTGATATTGAAGATGAATTCCATTTTGTTTTTATTTGTCAACAGTATAGAGAAATCCGAGTAAAATATACAAAAAGAAATATTATTGGAAAAAACCTGTTACAAATTTATACAATTATTTAGTGTTCAAAATCTTAAAGAACTGTGTAATTTGGGGAAGTACATGTATCGATCTTCACCTAGCGTTTAAAATTCATGAAAATTAAGAAAAAATTCTCTGGGTTTTTTTTTCACCTGTTAGTAAAAAAAAATTATTATATATTCATTGTCAATGTACTTTTATATGTACATGTACCATACCATTTTTGCAATATTGCATTATAGTTATATGTAACAGTCTATGCCATAAGATTTATGTCTTGTGCAAATAAAGAATGAATGAAAGAAAAAAAATTGCTTGTCATGAAGGGGGGAGGGGGTCCGATGCCTATTTTCAGTAATTTTACTATGTGATTTCCAAACACAACACCCTCCCCCCTTATCCACGCATGTCTTATGTTACATTGAGTACAAAATTCGTTTTCTAAATTTTTAGAAAATTCCCCGTCTAATATTTACATGTAGATCTAAATAATCCTTGTGTGGTTTGCATTTTATTAAGAAAATTTTATCTGATCGGAATGTAATGGCAAAACGATAAAAGAAATATCATAGATACTGTAAATCCAAATAATCTTATTGTGTGAGAAAAAAATAGACGGAATTTAAATTTGATGAAAACGTGATAAATATTATGACATGTATACAAATGTACATATGTACATGTATTTGCATGTACACACCATTTTCTACAGTTTTAACATATCATATTCACGTGAAGAAGCGAAAGTTTCCAGTACGCAGATACTACGCAAGTGTGGTGATCAAGGCTATCTGATATTAAAAATGGGCGATGAAATAAAAAATTTTATTAAGGCACGCATTTTACTAAAATTATAGATACAAAATCGAGCAAATAAAATAAATAATCGTCATTGGTTAATGAAATACAACATTAGAATTATCTAAAAATGTAATTGCTTAATATTCAAGTGTGTTAATGGTATACATTCACAATACTTTTTCTCATTATATTTTGTTGATATTTTATTTTTTAAAAGGAAAAGTCAATCTAAGATAACTTAATTTAGGATACGTCTAAGATAGCTTCGGTTTACATCTTAAGATATGTCTGAGTGTGGTCATAAGATATGTCTTAAGACATATCATAGCACTTGTCTTATAAGATAGATCTTTTAAGATACTTTCATGAACATGGTCACTGGATTCTAGACACGTGTAACTAGTAGTGGGTGCTCTGATCTACGTTTTACGTATGATCATCATCTGATCGTGAAGAAGTGTCAACTTTACATGGGAGATTTTACTATGAAAAATTATATATAATCGGCAAATTAGACGTCATACCAATATGTTTTAGAAAATACTAAAATTTGGGAGCAATAATTTACAAGCATTTATTGATCCGATCTCCTTTCCTATTTTTTTTCTTTGAAATGTTAAAAGATTACAGATGGACGAACGGACAAATAAACATCAGGTGACCAAGTTCAAGTTCTTTATTTCCGTAAGACAATCGACTCATAAGTTTACATATTAATAACCTAATCGTTTTTTCTTTCGTGTTAACTTTGTACTTCAAAACAGTTGAATTAATTTGAATACACATGGTTTACGGAAGTAGTATGATACTTATATTCAATTTCAATGCGATTACATAAATTTGCATATCCTATTACTTCTTCTTGATAAATTGTCGTATCTTCCTGTTTCAATTTTGAAGCATATGAAGATAGTCTAAAATGTGTAATCCCTTTTTCTGTATTTTACATAAGTAAAATTGTAAACAAAAATTATCGACCAAGTGTTTATTTACATGTAGTTTGCATTTTCGCCGTACATGTATATATTCATCAAATGTTATAATAACACCATGGCATTAAAAAATAAATTGCCTTCAATACCGATGACTGCTTTATAAAGAAAAAAAAATAATTGACGATTAAGTAGTAAAATTAGATGACTCTCTCTCTCTCTCTCTCTCTCTCTCTCTCTCTCTCTCTGTAAGGTGTAATTGGCTACTATCTTTTTAGGCCTATTGCTTATATAAACATAAGTATTTAAGCACATACTCACTCAATCAACAAACCTGTTCTGTCCTGCTCAAAACACGCACCCGTTTAACAAAATAGGTTATAATTTTTCAACTCATTTTGATAACTTGATAACATAATAAGTGTGTTATATATATATATATATATATATATATATATATATATATATATATATATAACAGACTGGCAACAGTCGAAATTTGACTATTAAACCTACACGATATCTATATTAGGACATATTCTTAACAGTGTTGGTGTAGTTCAGCAGGTTTGTGCAAGTAAGTACATGTAAATGTATATAACTTTTACTGATTTTATTATCACATGTACTTTGTAAATATACTTTTGTAAAAATTACTTTAATATACTCCTATATTTCGTTTATTTAACGAAAAAATATTAATACAGTACATGTATTCTATCACAAAAAAGATTTATGTATTGGTAAACATTCTCGTCGGTATAAAAGTAATGTTTGTTTCACTCGTTTATGTTTTGCATTAAATTTCAACGTGAATTTCCATGATTAATTAATATTTACATTTTCCAGTGTCTTTGTGATAACACAACGAATCGATTTTGTAATGTAGAGTCCAATTCAGTTCATCAATGACGCGGTTGGAGTGCAAGACGGAGTTTTCAAATAATTATACAAAATGAAAAAGAAAACGTAAAAATGTTAATAATTTGATGTTAAATTGAACAATAGATAAAGCGTAATATACAAATTAAGTAATAAGAAATAATTCTTAAAATAGTATGATGTGCTCAAATATCAAATATACGGTCGGCCTGATCGAATTCATAATAAAGGTCACTGAGCTGTACTAAGATTTGCATGATACACAAAAAATTGATTCCTTCTTCCTAAAGTAAAATTTTAATGTATCTTTACACTGTGTTTGTTTTATTTTTTCCAAAATATTTAATCAAGGAATACATGTAAGGAATCATTCTTAGCTATTATTAAGTGAACAAATACGGTCGATGTGATCAAATAATCAAAGTACTGATACGAGTTGATGGTATTGAGCAAATCCCCTTGTTTCAAATGAAATATAACTATGTGCAATAGAATCATAAATAAGATTTAAGGGATCATACCATTTTCAAACTTCTTTGATAACTCAATAAATGACTTTCCATTTTGGATTATGCTTGTTAAGTAAAAGTATAAATTGCATTATACATCAGATAGAAAATCCATTTCTAAATTCTTATATCACAATTTTATATCAGCAGCCGATTCCAATAATTAATAAAATGAAAAAATGCCTTATATGTAGATTCAAAGTAGCTCGTTAATTATCAATAAAATAACGTTGCTCTAGTTTAACCAAATTATTTTGATGTAAAAGCAGAATAGAAGTAGCGATAATTTGTATACAACCACAAACAGTATTATTTCATCATATAATATATACCGGGTATATAACGCATATCAACGCTATCAAAACTACTTAATACATGCACTTCTGATCAAATGTGCATGAGTAATGCATTCTACTTTAATCACTGAATATTAACAATTAATCGTGTCAAACAGCAATCCTATTACCATCTAATTTGAAACCAATTGTACAGAACAATTTCCTTGACCTGTAGTCTATGTTGTAAAGTATCTTTCACTTCTTCATTAATACGACGAGAGTGTCCAAGGAAATGATGTAGGTTTGAAAGTCTTCTCCAACAGAAAAGAGCACAGTGAAACAGTTATCACAACTTCATATCAAACTACGTACCCTTCCAAAGTTGAAGTTGGTAGTTCGTTTTCCTAAATAGAGAAATACGATAACATTTTGAAAAAAAAATTCACATTCAATTTTTTACAATTTGAGAATCAGACGTTAGAGCTTATATTATTTAATTCTTCGCGTTGTTACAATATACATAATACAGGCATAAGAATTATAATTTGAGTCTGTTTTATATTGATATTTTGCCATTCTTGAAATTCAACTCTGGACTTTTAGTTATATGCAAAATAAATACTATATTTTCTTGATTTTTTCCAATCTAGACTTGCAATTCATGTCTATGACATGAAACTATTAACTAGCTTTTTATACTGTAGTGTATCCAGCATGCCTTACATTTCTTTAATAAAAGAGCTGTGCAAAATTTTCCCCATAGACTTTGTATATACTGTTATTAGTATTCTGCAAGGAATTTATCAGGCAGGCATCTGCAGAAAAAGCACAGCTGGAAACCAAAGCCCAAAGCCACTCCTGCAGCGCCCACAATTAATGACACTAGTACTGCTGTATTTGCAATGTTTGATGTTAGTTCAATATCTAGCTAAGTGAAACAACTCTTGCTGTGAAATAGATCACAGGGAGTATAAAAAATGGGCTTAATGTACACTAATACCAAGTCCCGTTAACAGTAGTTTGATAACTATTTAATGACAATTTCTGTTTAAATTTAATATCTTTCCCAGTAAAATATTTGAACCACAACAATTACTGTAAACGTGCTGCTGAAGAACTTAAATTTAAAAGCCTAACACTTAAACCTAGTTTACACATTAGGCCTTACGATAATCAATTATCGATAAAATTGTAAATTTGAGAAAAAGCCTTTAAAAATACATACACATTTAGCAGTATCGCTGATACCAATTCGATCAATAAGCAAAGATTAACTCACGTGCACTGCAACTTGTAAACATGCAATAAGAACGACTTGTATATATAAAGCATATCTTAAAATGGCACACCGCAAATAGTAAATATACAATTACTTTTTTTCAACTATTTTATCTTCCTTTAAAGTATTTTTTGCTTCAGATTCTGTGTTTGATATCCCCGAAACTGCTCTGGTCTAAATTCTTCCTTGAAACTTTGTTTACAAACACGGACATCGAACCGCGTATTGATATCTATATCTCCATGATAATTTGTAGTAGTTATTTTTATAGCACCAGTTCGTCAATCATGCATGTAAAAACAGCGTGGTTTTATAAAATGTTTAAATACGTCAATTTTTAGAATAAATTTTATATTTTGTTTCTTATTATACATGTAAATATTACAATATGAGATACACTGTAACTGTTCATTTAAATTAAACTATCATAAGGTTATCTCATAGATAAATAAATTCAAAAAAATTCAGTAATTTTACAAACCCGCCATCTTCCGCTATTCTGTTTCTCAGTCTCTGCTATACCTTTGGTAAAAGTGGCAGCACATTTGCTTGAGGTATTTTTTTTAAATGATCGCGTGTTTCCCTGCTGAGAATAAATAAAATTGTAAATTAGTGGGGTTTTTTTAGGTTTGTGTCACAGATTATCGAGCGTATTAAAGAAATGTTTAAAAATAAATAACTTGAAGAGGTTTTTTGTAGTATAATTTTTACAAATTTAATAAAGTACACATTTAAAATTACAAAGCAATTTGTTTTAGTCCATGTCCTGCTGACACCTATTGATATCGGTGGCCACAAGGCACAAAGGGGCGGCCACAATTTACACAATCCATAGCCGTACGGCTTGATACCGAATGTTCGGATATTACAATGGATAGATGCCCGGACACACCCGGATACATGGTTGTAATACTCATATTGTCGTATGGCTGGAATGTCCGTATGACTATATGACTGGAATTTTCTTATGACTAATACCTGAATACCCATAAGATTTCGCAGTGGCTCAATTTTCTCTCATGCACGAGTTAGCATCTTTCTTTTTGAAAGAAAACAATTAATAAAGTCATATTTCCTTTTGTAGGTATAAAAGAGTACACGAAATTACGTCCCCTGTAAAATTTCAGCAATCCACGAAAATTGGCCCCAACGAATTTTAATGAATTCACAGTACTCTAATAATATACGCAAATTATACGTGAATGCAGGACAAATGGTAATGACCAAAATAGTACACCATACTTTTTTAACATATTTGGATATAAAGACGTAGTACATATGACTAAACTTATGAGAATATCAAGGCTGGGTTCTGGTAGGACAAATAAATGTAAATAACGACAAATAAAAGACACATACACTTCACCTCAGAAAAGCAGGACCACGTAACTGCAGATTCAACAATGTGTGGAATAGGGTGTTAAATACAAACTGTGTATTTATTTACATGAATATATACAAGAGAAGTATTGAGAGCATCCTTCTTTAT
>WFKH01003881.1:29467852-29496145 GCA_016163765.1 Magallana hongkongensis | reverse complement strand
CATAAGAAATACAAAAGGTCTTTCACCTGAAAGGTGGAAAGACCTAATAATATATACAAATATCAAGTAATTAAGCAAAATGTAAATCGAGGATATCTTGGGACAGAGTAAAGTGGAAGAGCTCTGCATAAAGATTTTGGAAAAAAAAATATACCAATGTTTTTAAGCTAAACTTTTTGGGTTATTTCTTTATCAATTAACAGTTGAACAATAGAGAAAACATTCTAAAATTTAAAAGATCTGTTATTGACCACCCAGCCTTCTAAAAATAAGTACATGTGATGAATGTAGCTTATCAGGTTTTGTAAAAAAAAATTTTTTGAAAACATGATTAACACTGTGTTTGATAATTATGTCAGTGACAAAGTTACAAATGTCATGATAGGATAAGGAGTACATATGAGCTTTGTTTTGGAGTATCTCAGATGACAGGTGCTTTTATATATAATTGCTCTGGTAGTGTACCTGTGTTCCATGTAGCTCATACTGTATAGACCAAATATGCGCAACATATCCATTGTTTACATATTGATATTTAAATTTTAATAACAATTACATGGATTAAACCATTAAGACGTCAAGGTCTTAATGGCGTCAAGATTAGAGTCAAAATAAAAAATGATAATTCTTTTGAGAGAAATAATTTATCTACAAGATATATGAGATATGTACCAAAATCAAAAAAGTTCTTTAAGAAAATACAAATTCCTATCAATATTTTATTTTTTCTGGAAAATAGATACCTTGTCAGCATTACATTGCGGTCAAATATGCTTTTATCCTTTGGGAATTAAATTTGTTCAAGATTATAAAAAAAAAAAAACCCGAAGGATTTTTAATGGCTTGTTTAAAAATTATTTTCCTCTTAAAATTATAGTTTCCGACTGGGTATCATATACGTAGCTTTTGAAATGCACTGGCATAAGTATTCAAACACTCTGTTATTTAACTAGAGATTGATATCCTAGTCACAATTTCATGTTTAGATCCGCTTTCACACTACGATCCATTTTATTAGGTCAAAGATTGATTAAAGCTGCTTGGTCCGATTTTATATCAAATTTTGGGTACGCTTTTAAACGATGGTTATGCTAAGTATGTGTATAATAATAGACATAGCAGTAATTTTCCCGGTCAATTAAGCCAAATTTCAATGAAAAAAAATCATGTACATAATTTGTTAACAAAACAAGCGACAAAAAAGGGAATCGCGTTATTTCGCCTCACGTTAAATTTCGCCCCTGACGTAGAGACCGGTATGGTTGTATTACGACTTCGACATCGCTATAAATGAAGGTCATAATGTTCAGGTAAATGAAAAAATAAATGTGTATAATTTGTTTGCTAATACTTCTGAAGTTTGCTTTGTTTACAATCGATACATAACATGCGGGTTGAATAAACCCAATCATCCGGGGGACGAAACCAAACGGTTTCCTTTTCTAAACATTCCCGTGATGCATTTTGGTTTGTTTTTTCGTTTGCCCAAAAAGAAATTATTTTATTTACTTAAAATATTTCTAACTTTGAAAGGAGACCGATTCTGCTGATGTAAATAGGAGAAAGTCCATAACTTTCTAAGATAATTGGTTTTTATGGAAAATTATTTGATACTGTAAAAACCAAAAAATCGGACCAAGCAGCTTTAATAATGCCAACATTTATAACAATATCAAGAATGTTATAATTTGTATGCATTTTCAAAAAATGTTATTATTAATTTGTATGTAATGTCAAGTTAAATATACAACTTTTCAGAACTTATTTAGCTGAAAAAGGTCATAAACTGTAAAAACCAAAAGTCGAGTAATTTAATGATTGTGATATCCCTACGTCTACTGAGTATTTTCCTTTATTTTTAGAAAACCGGTTGTAATTTTATATTCAGTAGAATCTAAAAGGTTGAAATCTACAAGATTCAGTTCACACCAACTTATCAATTTATCGGAACTTTCAACTGCCTTACAAAACTCTAATTCCAATATATTGAAGCAATAGGCTTGTTCTTTTATCTTACATACTGTGCATTATCAATAATTTACTTAAGTTTGTTTACACTGAAAAGGAATGAAAACAGCAAACATGCGGTATTACTGCAATACAACTTATGATACAAGAGCACAAGCTTAAAATAGATGAAGAAAATAAATCAGGAAACAAGATCATCCACAATGCAATCCATAGCTATAGAATATTTTTTAAACAGTAATTAAAAATTGCAGACTCTTCGAAGAAATGACCATCCGCAATAAAAGTAACAAATATCATTATAACGCCGTTTTAGTTACTTGCATCCAATACCAATACTGAGAGAAGACATTTGAAATGTTCAACATACACCAATACGTATTTACTGAGAAATTTCATTTATAGGGGATATTGTTATGGCCTCTCTTATGCACAGAAAACTGAGTCAGAGTGTTTTATTTAAACGAAGTAATCTTCAAGCATCAAAATGAAATCTCATATATCTAATCAACAAATGGTTATTCTTTGCTTAAGTTTGTTATCTGAAATACCCTTATATGTTTGAAACCTGCACTTAAGGCTATGCATATGCTTCTTATCTTTATCAGAAAGAAGCATGTCTCTTAACAGCAATGTCGTAAGGTGTAGAATTGGGCAAAATTTCGTTCTGTTGTTTTTTGCATATAGTTATGTTCTTTGGATGTTTTACTAAGCTATCACATGTAAGTATCAACATTTATAACATTGCATTATTAAATTAAACAGTTTTGAATCAATACAATAAATATACCTTCCCTTCGAAGCACTTATGGAATGTTTATGTTTATCGAGAACGGACATTCATTTGTTTATAACAAATTTTGTAAGGAACGATTTTGCTTTGGAGAAATCAGAATGGTTCACTTTGGGGAATTTCATATAACAAAATAAATGATCGTTTTGGTACATGTAAGTATTCTCGAAAATAAAAGGATAAATATTTCATACAATTCATTTAGCAACGTTTGAATTAGGTGATTAATGAGTCGTAATAAACTGATACATGTATGTAAATCTATCAGATGTGTTACTTAACATTTCAAACAACTCTTTTAGAGTAAGAAAATAACAAGAAATATACAAAGAATAGTGATGATAGCATTTGTTGAGCTATTTTTCTTGCATTATATTTTCGTACTTTCTTTAAATTGTTTATATAATCACATTTACGACCTGCTGCATTCAAATGCATTTATTCTCTAAAGGCATGAAATACATTTTAAAACAGTATTTTCTCATTTTATTATAGATATTTCACATCATATTATTCACCAACAAACCGACAACAGATACAGTATAAATGATTATGTGTATAACTTTAAATTTGAAACGATTCATTCAAAAGAAATTATCTATACTACTATATTAAAATAATAGACTCGAATTTTTAGGCTTTAATACCGAGAAATCGGAGAAGTACTCTCTTTTGTTTTATATATTTTAAACATCATTGGTACTTGAAGATTACCAATTTGTTTTTATTTTTCCTCAATCAAGCTTCGCTAATTAATAATCAACAAAAATTCTTTTAAAAAATCCGGAAATCACCTGGATTTTTTGGATTTTACAATCTTGCGCATGCGCATTACATTCACGCTTAATCACGGGAGGCTCTTTAGTTCATGTTTCCACAATATCACATTTGCATGGATAAACTCAGAAACGACAATACAAATACGTGTAAAGTTTCATTGGAAATTTGCTATATATTCTGTTCATCAAAGAAAATACGGGAGATAACTCTAACTCAGTGCATTTAATATGAAAAATCCCGAGAGTTCCGAATGTCAACATGGTGTGAAAAAAAGTTTGTGAAAAAGTTGTGAATTCTTCATTAATATGAATTAAATTTTCAGATGAAAGGTATTTACAGCCTCAAAATGGTTTGTTATGAATAATTTCACTGTTATTTTTAATGCAGCTTCACTAATTTTCTCCAAAATCGTTTCGGAGCGATTCTGCAATTTTTTGCTACATTACGGGTATATGGGAGGCATTTTAACTGTGGTGAAGGCCTGTCCCGAGACATAGTTAGATTATTCTAATTAAGCAGACTTAAGTGAAATTATTAATAGCATTATTGTAGGCCTAGAGCTTGGTTATGTAAATGTCAACAATACGGTATGTCGATGTATATATTTCGTAAATTTCCGATATCATATGCAATTTCAACCCGTACACGCACGGGTAAGAGTCTAGTATCTTAAAATATATTAGGAATATTTTCTTGAAATATTACATGTACATACTCGTATTCTGATGATTTTAACGAACAATAAAATTTAAGACTAGTACATAGCGCTTTTTATATCTTCTCTTTATTTCTATTAATACATGTACACTTTTGTACAGATTCAGGTATAAAAACAAACATTTTACGAACGATCGACGATTTCAATAAACTATAGAACCCTGAAATGTATACAGTTTGAAAATGCGGATGGATTGAAAGATTTCCCTTACGTCGATTTCAATTTTGCTCCAAGGTTGTATAATAATATTAAACTATCATCAATTGAAACGGGTGCTAGATATTCTCCTTAAGTTTACATTTATTAAAAGCAGCTTGTCTTTACGTTCAATTGTCACGCAGTTTGGTGGTGGTTTTCAGGGTTCAGTTTATATGTGATCTTTATATTTGTAAAGATAAAAAACAAATTAGATGTTATTTTCCAAATGAAAACAAATTATTCATCGAGTATCTAAAGTACATTTTAAATCGTGTAGTTAATTGTACATGTAAGTTTATGAAGGATTTTAAGCTCTTTTCTGTTCCTCTAACACCTTCTATTTGATTTTTAAGTATATCTGTATAAGTCCGTATAATTGTATTGTTTAAATGTCAAAATTATATTGACAGCAAATCATTTTTAGTAGTGATTCGAGCACTCCTTATATCGGAAAGTGTTAAGCAACAATATACGTGAACGTTCCAGTAATAAATATTTGTGTCGATTGAATACACACACACACACACACACACACACACACATCGATTTCATTGGAATATATCTTTGTAATGTTATCCTCAAACCAGTGTCGCAATGATAACCTTATGTTTATTTTGTAGTTGTGACGTAAACATTGCCAAACCTGGAATAGATTCAGATACACGATCTATAAATGTTCTAATCAACGATATTTGTGTTGATAGGAAGAATTTAGTATATAGCCTTGCAAGAATCCTGGGATTACCAGACGAACACCCCGACCAGACAGAGGCTGTCTCGCCCTGTTTTGAATTCTCCCAGATGCAGATGTGTTAACAGAGATGTTATTTGCGATATAGAATTCGAAAATAAAACGGGGGCGAATATTCCCCTGTATACAGTGGTTGCAACTATATTCCACTGTACGTTAATTTTCATGTGCATCTGTTTTAAAATCAGCTGTATTTTACAGACACTAGCAATCAAGGATTCGATAGTGAGTAGTTTTAGATTTAAGATGAAAACAAGATATTATCATGATAGGTCTTTTTTTATCTGCACCCTAGAGAAAAAGACAAAAACTGGAAATATACAACATTTTAGTTCGTTATTGCCCATTGCAATGGAACATAAGTTTCATATTAACACTAATGGAAGCCTTGAAAAAAGTAATTCAAATGCCAGATTTCGGTGGGGTTTTTTAGTGTACCGCCCAGTCCATTTGATCTTCATCCGTGTGGTTTAGTCAATGACTGGACATCGCCTGGTGCCAAATGGACAGAGAGAAAAGGACTGGTGTCTGAGAGAGGCCAACAGACGGACCACTCTAACGGAGCTGGTGGGGAAAACACGTTACTTCATTAGTATCGTTAGATCAGTCTTAAAAGCTTTCAGTTCACAATCATTTTCATACAAACTTTGTTGGAAATTATATTATTTTAATCTTTTACAGTTATAATGTACAGATAATAAGCCAATCTTTTAATTATTAAATAAAAATACTTTTTTTCATTTCTATACCTACAAGTTTAAATAAATAAACTTTGCAGATAATCTGCACCTGCGTTACTGTTTACATATTTAGGTCTTTCCACCTTTCAGGTGAAAGACCTCTTGTTTTCTTTATGTTTTTAGGTCTTTCCACCTTTCAGGTGAAAGACCTTTTGTTATTCTTATGTTTTTTATTATTATTTTTTTTCTTCTCTTTTTTTCCAGGGACAGCTTTTTTATTTCAAAAGATATTGAAACATTTTTTTCTTTATGTTATTGACCATAAAAAGTTATGATACCAAACGACCCTTTGCTTAATAACTCCCAGAACTTACAGAGTTATTGCCCTTGTGTACGAAATGCTTGTTATTGCTACTCCTCTGAAACCATAAGAGATAGAGACTGAGAACATTTACCAATGTCTTCAATACACTTAGAGGGTTCTTCAATCTATTCATACCAAAAGGATCGGAGGCCCCCTTATAGTAGTTATTGCCCCTGAAAGTATTTCAAATTCTATAAAATCACTTCAAACTTTTTTTATTATTTATAGTAAAGACTTCGTACCACTTGGGATGGAAGCGTCTATCTTGGCCGAACAAAATGACATAAAGGTCAAAGGTCAAGGTCATTTGGAAATCTGTTAATTAATGAGTTTTTGGATCTCTTTTGTTAAGGGTGGTACAAAAAAACTTTTTCATGGATGTAGTAGGACATCTTAAGACATTTAAAATATGGCCCCTTGGCTCATACCTTTGAAAAATTACAGAGTTACTGCCCCTATTGTACGAAATGCTTGTTATCGCTACTCCTCTGAAACCATAAGAGATAGAGATTTGGAACTTTTACCAATGTCTTAAATACACTTAGAGGGTTCTTCAATCTATTCATACCGAAATGATCCGAGGTCCCCTTCTAGTAGTTATTGCCCCTGAAAGAATTTGAATTTCCATAAAATCACTTACAACTTTTTTATTATTTATGTTAGAGACTTCAGACCACTTGGAATAAAAGTGTCTACCATGGCCAAAAAAATGACATAAAGGTCAAAAGTCAAGGTTATTTAGAAATCTGTTAATTAATGAGTTTTTATATTTCTTTTGTTTAGGGTGGAAGAGAAAAACTTTTTCACTGATGTAGTAGTATTTCTAAAGGACATTTGAAATATAACCCTTCAGCTCCTATATTTAAACAATTATAGAGTTATTGCCCCTATTGTACAAAATGCTTGTTATCGCTACTTCTCATAAACCGTTACAGGCAGAGACTGGAAATTTTTACTAATCTATTCAGTACATTAAGGGGCTCCTTCAGTCTATCATACAGAAAGGGTCTGATGCCCCGTTCTACCAGTTATCGCCCCTGAAAGTTTCTTAATTTCGTTAAAAACACTTACAACTTTTGAATCTTACATCGTAGGGCTATCAGACTACTTCAAATTAAAATGTTGACCTTTATAAGTCAATATGACATAAAGGTCAAAGGTCGAGGTCAAACAAAATAAAATTTGCATGTTTAACTTCTTTGACTTTTTTTTAATGTAACGCAGAGAAAATGTTTTATTAATTATATTGAAACAAAACATAAAAAAGATAATGAGGTGGAAAGACCTCTAATTGTT
Source organism: Magallana hongkongensis (assembly GCA_016163765.1). Taxonomy (NCBI): domain Eukaryota; kingdom Metazoa; phylum Mollusca; class Bivalvia; order Ostreida; family Ostreidae; genus Magallana; species Magallana hongkongensis. The sequence continues at coordinate 29,488,597 of WFKH01003881.1, read as the reverse complement.
CGAGAACAATTAGTCTACTAGTTAGGTCTTTCCACCTTTCAGGTGAAAGACCTTTTGTAATTCTTATGTTTTTTATTATTATTATTTTTTTTTTCTCCTCTTTTTTTCCGGGGACAGCTTTTTTATTTCAAGAGATATTGAAACAATTTTTTCTTTATGTTATTGAGCATTAAAAGTTATGGTACCAAATGACCCTTTGCTTAATAACTCCCAGAACTTACAAAGTTATTGCCCTTGTGTACGAAATGCTTGTTATCGCTACTCCTCTGAAACCATAAGAGATAGAGACTTTGAACTTTTACCAATGTCTTCAGTACACTTAGAGGGTTCTTCAATCTATTCATACCGAAAGGATCTGAGGCCCCCTTATAGTACTTATTGCCCCTGAAAGTATTTCAAATTCTATAAAATCACTTCCAACTTTTTTATTATTTATCGTAAAGACGTCGGACCAATTGGGATGGAAGCGTCTACCTTGGCCAAATAAAATGATATAAAGGTCAAAGGTCAAGGTCATTTGGAAATCCGTTAATTAATGAGTTTTTAGATCTTTTTTGTTAAGGGTGGTAGAGAAAAACTTGTTGATGGATGTAGTAGAGCATCTGAAGACATTTAAAAATATAGCCCCTTGGCTTATACCTTTGAATAATTACAGAGTTATTGCCCCTATAGTACGAAATGCTTGTTATCGCTACTCCTCTTAAACCATAAGAGATAGAGACTTAGAACTTTAACCAATGTCTTCAGTACACTTAGAGGATTCTTCAATCTATTCATACCAAAAGGATCGGAGGCCCCCTTATAGTAGTTATTACCCCTGAAAGTATTTAAAATTCTATAAAATCACTTCCAACTTTTTTATTTTTTATCGTAAAGACGTCGGACCACTTGGGATGGAAACGTCCACCTTGGCCGAACAAAATGACATAAAGGTCAAAGGTCAAGGTCATTTGGAAATCTGTTAATTAATGAGTTTTTAGATCTCTTTTGTTTAGGGAGGTATAGAAAAACTTTTTAATGGATGTAGTAGGCCTTCTTAAGACATTTAAAAGTATAACCTTTCAGCCCCTACTTTGAAACAATAACAGAGTTATTGCCCCTATAGTACAAAATGCTTGTCATCGCTACTTCTCAAAGCCCGTTAGAGATAGAGACTTAAAACTTTTACTAATGTATTCAGTACATTAAGAGGCTTCTTCAATCTATCATACCGAAAGGGTCCGAGGTCCCTTTCTTGCAGTTATTGCCCCTTAAAGTTTCCAACATTCAATAAAACACTAACAACTTTTGAACCAATAATCGTAGATACATCGGACCACTTGAGACTGATCTGTCTACTTTGTCCGATCAAAATGATATAAAGGTCAAAGGTCAAGGTCAAACAAACAAAAAATGCATATTTACGGTTTTTACTTTTTAAAAAAATAAAGTAACGCATAAAAAGTTTTTTATTTATTATTTTGAAACAAAACATAAAAATTAATGAGGTGGAAAGACCTCTAATTGTTCGAGAACAATTAGTCTACTAGTTTATTCTTCTTCTTCTTTTCTTCTATTTAGCTCGGGTGACTTTTTTGTTATTAGAGTTATCCAAACAATTTAAACTTTATGTAATTACTCATTAAAAGTTATGGTACCAATTGACCCTGTGTCAAAAAACTCCCAGAACTTACAGAGTTATTGCCCTTTGAGAAGGAAATGCTTGTTATCGCTACTCCTCTGAAACCATAAGAGATAGAGATTTGGAACTTTTACCAATGTCTTCATTACACTTAGAGGGTTGTTCAATCTATTCATACCAAAAGGATCTGAGGCCCCCTTGTAGTAGTTATTGCCCCTGAAAGTATTTAATTTTCCATAAAATCACTTCCAACTTTTTTATTATTTATCATAGAGACTTCGGACCACTTGGGATGGAAGCGTCTACCTTGGCCGAACAAAATGACATAAAGGTCAAAGGTCAAGGTCATTTGACAACCTGTTAATTAATGAGTTTTTATATCTCTTTTGTTTAGGGTGGTAGAGAAAAACTTTTTCATGGATGTAGTAGGACATCTTTCGACATTTTAAAATGTAGCCCCTTGGCTCATACCTTTGAATAATTACAGAGTTATTGCCCCTATTGTTCGAAATGCTTGTTATCGCTACTCCTCTGAAACAAAAGAGATAGAGACTTGGAAATTTTACCAATGCCTTCAGTACACTTAGAGGGTTCTTCAATCTATTCATACCGAAAGGATCTGAGGCCCCCTTCTAGCAGTTATTGCCCCTGAAAGTATTGAAATTTAGATTAAATCGCTTCCAACTCTTTTCCTGTCTATCATAGAGACTTCAAACCACTTGGGATGGGAGCGTCTACCTTGGCCAAACAAAATGATATAAAGGTCAAAGGTCAAGGTCATTTGGAAATCTGTTAATTAATGAATTTTCATATCTTTTGAAATACAGAATTATAGTAAGGGTTTCAATAGCTTGCAGGATTGCGCAATAAGGTATTCAATTAGGTCAGCCAGGTATCACATCAAGTCCTGTGGTTACTCGAGTGGAAAATGTTTTTACAGTGAACCCATTCATATTGTACAAAGATAGCTAGCCTCTAGAAAACGCTCTTCTATTGTTAGGTTCTCTCTTTATATGCTTGACAATGTGTAAAGAATATTCACTTGGCGAGCACATCAGTTTAAATTTGTTCAGAGTAAGCGGAAAAAAATTCTAGTACAATATATATCACAGGTATAATACTTTTTTGTATGCCTTATCGGGCAATCTAGCAATTTATTAAAAATACTAAGGTGGAAAGACCTCTAATTGTTCAAGAACAATTAGTCTACTAGTTGATATTTCATCGCGTGTGAAATGATGTCCGTAAACTAAAATTGAAGTTTACCTGATCAGTAATTATTGTAAAATTGATTATAAAATAATATACTTTTACGATAAATTATATGAACCCTGATATAGCAAAAATTAGAGTTAGGAGATAGACAAGCTTTGGTAGATCTAAGTCAGTGGGATTTATCATTAAAATATAAACTTGTTATGAAATAATATTGGATTATTACCGAAAGAGTGAATTGTTTTACTAGAAGCGTATTTTAAGTACACTTACAAATTAAGATTTGATCATTATTAAATAAATTGTGCCAATTCGTTCCTTGAATGCAATATTTTAGTTTAATCTGAAGAACTTTTCACATTATTTTCAGAACAAGGTAACAAGAACGCTTGTTGACAAATTAACATCATTGCGGAAAGTGTAGGGCGAGTTCATCATGCATATATACGCATTGCGCAGACACCCAGATTCACACAACCTACGTTATAAATTAAAATATACAAATAAAAATCCATGCATGAAATAAAGATTACATACATTTTAGACTATCGGCAGATAGGTAGTAAACCTTATATGTTAATGCGTGAACCATGAACATAGTATGTCGATACCTCTATGGTTTATACCATGATATATAAACTCTTTCTGTAGGGATGTCAACGAGTACTCGAGTACTCGACTATCGCTCGGTCACACCGTTCATCAACTAAAAATTTTTTAGTCGATTATTCGTAATAAAATGAATAAAAATCAAAACATTTCATTTATTTTTCTTAACGCGACAGTTTTGGGGCTACGAATGAAAACAACAGTTTTCTTATCTCAGCATGTTTGATCCATAAGTTCACTCTTTTCCATCGGTGTCCCTGGTTAAGCGGCTAATAATTAATCTCTTTTTGTTTACTTACGAAGACATGCGCTTGAGGAAAACAATTTGTGTTTCTTATAATCAGTTATTTACTGGATATGATGTTTGTATAATCAATATTAAACATATCAATAACTAGAGCCGAGCTCGTTGCAAAGCAACGAGGAGGTCTTCCGTTGCAGCTTCGTGTCGAAAAAGGATTGTCAATACGATAATAGTCATGATGTTATATACTAGTGCTTATAAATGAGTAAATGGATGGCATGTATCAGCCCCTTATTGAAGAGGACAGCAATTCCAATCCAACAATAATTCAGTCAAGTAAAAACACATGGTTTCTCTTCTAAATATATTTGACAGCGTATTAATTATTAAAATGTGTGCGAAATACATGTAAGAAGAATTTATCAGCAACTGCTTAACAGCAAATGCCATATTTATAATAATAAATTTTTCTCCGCAAAGAGATTGACCGAGCAAAAGATTTTTGATCCTATTTTTGATTTATTTTCCGTTCCATTGGGATCTTGAACTTCTCAGATAGCCCTGCTTTATTAAAGGATGAGACATTGAAAATCACGTTGGGTAACTATTCACTATAAACCACAAGTACTGTTTGCAATGATCTATATTTTTGCCAGGAGAGAGAACACACGGTCCAGACTACAGTGTATACAGTGCTATGATATTGACTCTCTATACATAGACACTTTAGTTAATTGATGCCTTTAAAACAAAAATACTGAAATGTACCTGACATCACTTAAATGGTGTCCCTCTGAAAAGACCCGGTCACTTAAATTATTGACATAAGAATAGAAAGCTTTGCATGCAACTTTGTAAATCTTAAATTTTGAATTTATTGAAACTTTACACAGTGGTCTGTGATATAACGATGACATTTAGAAAGAATCGATATCATGATTCAAGTTCACTGTACATCCTTGACGTATGAATGTATGGTCTGGACACCTTGACTTAAAAGCACTCTTTTCTTTATAGTAATGTATGAGCCAGACAGAATCATTAATATATAACTATGGTTAGACAAGGATTTTTCAAACAGGTCTCATATGACCCTGACCTTTGATCAAGAAACTTTGTTCAAGGTCACTGGACACCCTTTAGCTTAAGGCACACTGTAGCTGAAGTATTAGAAGTACATGTAAGTAAGTCACATAAATGTGGGAGCAAGATTCGACCAACTTGGGAGAATATATGGTCTGGACACCTGACCTCCACCATTTTACCTAGAAACTTGGTTTGAGGTCACTACACACTCTTTATTCAAAGCACTTTGTGGATAAAGTATTAGAAGTACATGTAAGTAAGTTAAATGTACACAGACCCTATTACAGAGAAACTATACTTGTGGAAAAGTAAACATACTCATCATTATTCGGCGCCATCAGAATGGGACGTCGACCCTAGTTATACATGTATATGAATAGATATTATGACTATAAATTATGATTAGTACCCATTGTCATGTAAGAAGGGGGATTAATCAAGTGTTCTGTCCACAAGTACCCGAGTTACAAACGACTTGGATAAACGTATTTTTGAACTGTTATTTCATACATAATGTATAATGCTGCATTTGTATATTAGGAAAGTATCAATTGCCAGTAATAATCTGTTTAGAAAATATGTGGTCACAATTTATCTACGTAAATGTAGCTTGTACACTGATCCTGAACATATTTGAATAACTGTTCAAATTTTCTGCGATGTTTAGTACTGGTTGACGACAATGCGCGGATATAGAGGGGGCGGGTGGATGGGTAACTGGAAAATCCAAACAAACTTATTTAATGGACCTTGTAAAATTACTAATCATATATACATGTATGCATTGGACACCTACTGGCAAACAACATTATCCCACGGACCCCCCCCCCCTCCCCACTCCTTAATCGTCCGGGGGAAAATCCTGGAACCGCGAATGACATCGTCTTTATCATGCCATATCCTTAAGGATCACGGGACTCTATGACTATGTGATTTTGTTTAGTTAAAAGTTTTAAAAATTGTAAACTTGTAGTTGATCCCGTGTTGTACATTTATTACGCGACCGCCGTGCGCTCATTTTGCCGTAGGAGTAAAAGCGCTGATCAGACAACATACACACACACACACCAAAACGATATGGTAAAAAAATATATATCAACAATTCGAGTCCGCGTGCACCGCATACGCATAAGTTTGACTTGTAAAGTTCGCACGAATAAAAATCTCCGCAATCTACGGATTTATAGCATTTTTAACCGTATGACCGCTACTCGATCTTCTATAACTGCCCGAATCTAAACAATTGTTTTTTAACATATCTATTACTCTTCAAACATCAACAAACCTTGTATAAAATTCACACATGTTGCCACGAAAATGAAAGATATAAAAACAGTAATTGCAATGAGTTTGCTTCTACAAAGAATCAATAGACCATACAGAAAAACTACAAAAGCGATCATCTTACCGTTTCTATTTTAGGGCCTGAATCTAAATGTTACATTAAAGTTTTATAATTCAAAGAATTCAAAACTATCTATAACAATACACGGTGAATACTATCTGTAACAATTCACGGTGAATTAAACATAATTTTTTAAAAAATTCAAGTGAATATGTACCTAAAATAATCACTGAATCCTTCAATTCCGGACATCGATCAGCGAGGATTTTTTTTATCGTGCGAGCCCCTCTCACATACATGTAACATTGCAACACGGAACTTTGGTTTAAAACTGCCTTACAATAAACGCTTGGAGAGTATTTTTTTTTTTTTAAAAATCTCTATTTTGGATCCTGTTCAATTAAAGCATTCAAATTCTATTTTGCTCTCTCCACAGGATGAAGCTCTGCCATTCAGTCAACTGAATGTTAACTGAAAGGTCTGGAAAGATGACTGAATGGCACAGATATGCCATTCAGTCAACTTTCAGGAACCATTCAGTCATATTTCAGTTGACTGAATGGCACAGTTTCATCCTGTGCTCTCTCCTCTCTCTCTCATTTTTGTACAACTTATAAGTAAGAATACTTATAATACTTTATACACTTATATACTAATTTGTGTTCGCCAAATATTAATTCATAAGACAGTTTGATCTAGTAGGGTGTGAATATCGTCTAAAAAGTGTTGAAGTCTGTCCTGTGAATGCTTCACAGTCTCAGCAGTAATTAACGGAGATAATCATGGATAAATATTTTAATCTTTAAGTTGAAACGCTAGTCGATTTCACATGAACCTGTCAAAATTTCGGCGTTGTGTATTGAATTTAATCAATAAAAATGCACACGTGTGATAGTGTAGAAGCACACGAAGCTTGACGTGTGTATTAGCTAGACTACCGCAGATCTCTTGTCCGCTCGCGCGGCATTTGCAAGGGATTGATTATGTAAATGTATACACAAATCCCAGTGGCCGTGTTTGGTTTAAAATGTTTGCAGTTTTATAAATGTTTTATTTTAAACAATATAACTATTTTGATGACATCGACAAGATCTCAAAGAACACCTTTTATAAAGAGAGCATAACCAACATATCTATATATTATTTTTGAATTATGAAGCTAAAACAGATTTCATCATTAACAGGTTAATCTTTTTTTTTGTTGATCTCAAACATTAGTTCTGTAGTTTTTAGAACATTTTAGACATGCAAACCCACCACTGATCTATGTCTGACTATGCTTCAGATGGGAATAATAATGCTTTCACTAATTCTTAATTTACACTCTATCGTTTAAATCAATTTAAGGATGAAAAAACGTTTATGTGTAATCGACATTCAAACAATTCTTTGTGTTTGCGGTTAAATAAAACCATGTATGCAAGACGCGAGTCTTGATTATTAGATCACGGCTGCTAGGTAGTCCAGCCGCGACCGATCTCTTCGGCCGCGGGCAAGGGGTGAGTTACGAAATGACACACAGCTCAGAACCCAGGTACATGTAGATTTGATAATGAATAAAATGCATTACATAGATATTATTTTTTTAGACTTAGATACCCACAATTCATATATGTCTGACGATGTTTCAGATTGAGAATAATATTGCTTTTATATTTCTTAAACACTCTATCAATTACTCTTAATCAATTTAAGATGAATAAACTTTTATATGAAATCAAAATTCAAACAATTCTTTGTGTTTACGGCTAAACAAACCTATACAAGTAAGATGCAGATCTTGTGTATTAGATAACCGCTGACCGCTAGGTAGTCCGGCCGCGACCGATCTCCTCGGCCGCGGGCGAGGAATGCGTTACGTAATGACACACACAAAACTAAGAATCCAGGTAGATTTGAAATCCTTGCAGTAAAATGACTAAAATATATTTCATAGAAGTTATTATTTTTAAAATCCAGTGCATGTATTTTACTAGAAAAGAAAAAGATTGTTAATATTTTCTCGTTCTCGTTTTTCTTAAGGATTCTCCACTCGAAGACCTAAACAGAAATGACTAAAAATAAAGCTGTAAAAAAACATGTATACTTTAAAAAAAAAGTCTCTAATGAATTAAAGCATCCCGTATAAGCTGGTACACTTTCAGTTGTTAATTTATGTCATTTGTGCGCACAAAGACTATTCGTTTACTTGCAAAATGAAAACAGGTACGTCTTAACAAGACAAGCTTTTTCCACTTATATTACGCAATACCGGTACAAAATAATTTTGTAACGACATTATTAACATCATAATAAACAACTTTTCCAGCGACAGCTATATCAAAATATTAACTATTTTTGAGTTATAAAGCGAAGACCTTTAAGGGCTCTAGGCCCCTAATTTAAGGGGCCAACCCTTTTATAATGGTGTCAAGTGAAAGCCCTTGATATTTTGCACATTTTTTGTTCTGTATGTGTTCAGAAAAAATTTTAAACTAAAAAGTTACGAGACAAAAACACGACCAAAAATCAACATTTTTTAAAACGTAAAATTTAAATTAATTTTTTGAAACTTTAAATGGGAAAAATCGTAAAAACAAAACTCGGAGGACAACGTTCAAAGTATCTATTTTCAAGATTTATGACTTTGAAACACATGCCATGGATGGTTTCAGAGCCTTTGTGTGCACAGGAATGCCTATAATTTTTTGAAAAAGGGGAATAACTCGGCACCGGAAGTGATGATTTCAATGATTTTCAGTTGATTTTGAGAATTTGTAATTTGCAATGTACCCTGAAAATTTGAACGTAATAGGACAACAAACAAGCGAGATATTTGAGTTTATAAAACGTCTAGAAGAAAAAAAAGAAAAAAAAGAATTACCAACAGAATCAGTACAAGGTCTTCCGTTGAAAACGGAAGACCTTAATTATCTGAAGTCGTTTGTTTTTATAATCATTGATCTTTAATTGTTGAGTAGGCACGGACAATGACTTAACATGGAACAGGTCATACAATTGATTTCCCTTAGATGATATGGAGCTCGGTTATGTGTTAGCGTCACAAGAAAATCAAAGTACTTAAAGTACTGAAAAGCGCTAACCTAGCTTCTTTGTTCTAAGGAAATTGTGCAATGTTACAACGCACTTTGAAAAATGACGCACTTTGAAAATTTTTTTAAAAGTGCGTTAATTTTGGGACCATGTCAACGCACTTTGAAAAAAAATTTTTTTTTTTCAAAGTGCGTTGATATCGTCGATATTAACGCACTTTAAAAAAAAATTGTTCAGGGTTTAGTCGAACTAATTGATACTTTTATATACAATAAATGATTGTTTTAACCTTGTTTAGCTCAATGGGATATATTTAAAAAAGAACCCAGTGCATTCTAAGCTAACTTAATAAACAGTTTCTCGATTAGAATTTTTTTCTTTTCTCATAAGCTTACTTAGTTTGACAATTTACACATAAAGAACAACTCGGGAGATTTGAATTATGCATTGCATACACAAAAAAGGAAAAGGCAATTTCTAAGCGATGTAGTTTATGTCAACATTTACTTCTTATATGGTACATTGGGCTATGCCGGAAACGAAAATGATTTATATATATTGATAATGATTTATATATATTGATAATGGAGATCAATGGTTTCTAATTTCACTAATTTCAACTGGCTTCAATTGTGTGTGCTTGTAAACAAACCTAATGTGAGAAAAGGATACGTTATATATAGTTATGTTTATCAAAAACAATGATTTTTTGGAAGATCAGTGCGAGGAAAAAAAACCACACCCTAATGTCTATTTTTAAGTTTATAATAATTCAATGTTTGTCAATGTATTTTCTTTTTATAATGAAGTGATATATTTGAGTGATTAGAATTTGAAAAGAGGGTTTATGTTGAAACTCTTACAGATTCTTTAGCATACCATTGGAGAAATTTCCGTTTGGTCAGTTCGTTTTTTTCAATATCATTGTACTTAATTTGCAACAAAGCATATTTCTTTTTTCTTATCTTAAACGTTTATTCCAAGTTGCTGAATAACATGTTTTGGAAGGAAAAATTAGGGGTAGTGGACCTTCTTCCTGTAATCAATTAAATGATGTACTAGTAATTGACTTGTTAACCCCCACCCCAGTCCCCATCCCCGTTCTTAAAGACAGTAAAATCGATTTACTAGTGTAAGCAAATCATCATACTATAAACAAATTTGAAATTCAATTCCAGAATTTGTGATCTATACATATTTTTTCAAAGTGCGTTAAGTGTCTCGATACTAAAAAATGTTGATGTACCTTCATAACGCACTTTGAAAATTTTTTTCAAAGTGGGTTAACTTGGTCCCAAATTTAACGCACTTTGAAAAATTTTTTCAAAGTGCGTTGATTTGGTCCCAAATTTAACGCACTTTGAAAAAAAAATTCAAAGTGCGTAATTTTTTCAAAGTGCGTTGTCACAGTGCAAGCTTAGTTAGAAATGAGACTTCGAAATGTTGGCACATGTTTCATTAATATCAATTGAAAGTATCCAAGGCCAGAAGGGTCAAAATGGCGTTGAAACTGTACTCATCCATATTTATTCTTATTCAATTTATTTTTTATTAAGAAAATTTGGTCGAAATTATGTTCTCTTTAAATATGTATTATAATTTATTATATACACTGAAGTTAATGTAAAATAAAGCTGAACACGACTTGTAAATGGACACTTGCATAAAGCATTGTATATTTATAAAAGCCTTTTAGTTACACTCGATTCCACACCTGCATTGACCTTGTGTGCAACGTGTTAAATACATTTGTTTGTCTAATGTTTGCACTTGTATATTGTTGTTATTCGTGCATTTTCTTTATAACTGTATTGCATTTACCATTATAATTGATGTTTTAAAATTTCTTGTTCATATGTAACTGCATTTAGATGGTAAGCTGTTGCATATATAAGCGAGGTAAGATATACGCCCACACATGTGAGATCTAAAATACAAACTTTAAGTGTTTAGTCAATTCCTTATATACGTGCTGTGGGGTGAGCGGCGAGCACCAAGAACTATGGCTATTTACAAGTCGTCATCAGCATTTTAAGGTGGAATAACACATCATCACAAAATGGCTGACCTCTGATCGAAACGCCATTTAGTTTTATCGACGGTAACATGCATTTAACCTCGTAGCCGAGTAGTTAGAGAGTCGGACGTATAATCCGTGCATCCCGATTTCAAATTTCGCTGGGGCTTTTGTTGTTATATTCTGAATTGAATTATTATATATTCATTTTCTTTACCCCCTAATTGCAATTTTCGTGCTTATATGATATACGTACAGTATATTTCTCATGATATCTTTCATATTCAATAAATTTACTGCCAATTTGAGTGAACTTTTTCAGGTGTGTTATTCCACCTTAAATAACACTACTCTATTTTGTTTTGTTATGCAGCCACTGGCGCGGTTAAAGGTTACATGTATTTTGCAGCTTCGCTAAATGGCTACTTAGCATAGCTAAACTCTCAACAGCAATTTGTTAAAATAAAATAGCTCTTAAATACTCATAAGTAATTAAAATTACCGACGGTGTGGTAAATATTTGCAATTAATAAATAATAAATGACACAAAATGAGAAAATATTACGTTTACAAAACAAACCTATGCTATCGTTTGGCGCTGTTCAATGCATACCTTCGCAGTAATAATTCAGAACTACGAATCCGCAAAAACAAAACTAGTATGTAAACGTCATATATTCGCTTTTATAAAAAACATTTCATTAAATTTTTGTCATTTTCTTACAAAAAATCGATTTGAATTTTCTACATTTTAGCTTCTGTATACGCAATATCTTTCCTCATCACTGCGTAGCAGCCCCCGCAATGATGTACTAAATCCCCGTATATTAGTTTTACAATAGCCCGTGAAATTATGTGCGGAAACTCCTGAAACTGGTTCCCTAACCAGTTTAAATTATGTATATTTCTGCTCATAGGGGCGGTTATTGGAGGCGCCGGAAGTAGAAGTCTAACGCCAATAAAGCGCTGAGCTATGCTTAGCGCTTTAAAAAAGTAAAAAGCCAGGACATTTGTTAACGAATATTTTGATGAAACACTTTTCAATTATTTAATATCAAATACATTTAGTACATATTATCACGAGTTTTTATATGTTTTTTTTTTAAGTTTAAGATAAAATGTATGATAATAGCATTATATGATTTGAAAAAGACACAGAGTTTCAAATAAATGAACGAGTACTCGACTATCGCTAAGCCCCCGATTAATCGACTAAGCCAACCGAGTGAAATTGACAACCCTAATACAATGTATACGCTTTAAAACGGGAAAGTTGCATCAGAAGGAATAGATTCAATTTTTAAAAATAAGTTAAGAAAGAAAATGGAAAAAAAATAGATACATTATATACAACGTACTAGTAAAATGTAAAATAATGGTTCAACATACACAGTTCATTCCCGCCCTTCCACAGACTATTGTCATAAATTAACCTTCGGATTGACATGTATCATCAATCATGTATGATTATCAATAAACCCAAAATAAATGATGCAGGATTAGCTGCAGAACTGTAGCTCCACGGAAAATTCGGGTTGACGGACCGTGGAGCTACAGGTCCACCCATATAAAAAACTGTATATTTATTGCGCACAAAAAGTTGCGCGCGGTTTTGGACTTATTAACCTAATTAAGATATATATTCTGTGAAAATCTCACTACCAAAAAATTTCTGAGACATTTTACTTCAGATGTCTTTACTTAACTTGCCTCTGAATATCTTTTAAACACTCTCACCGGCCCCGTAAAGTGAAATGCTGTGGTTTGTTTACAGGTAAAAATGGCGACTCTTGATCCCGACGTGAATTTAGCATACTTCAATTTCCGAGGTCGGTTAGGGTGCTAAGGAAAACGTTTGGGACAAGTAAAGAGGCGAATCAGTAGTAAATTTTCTCAGGATTTTTTTTGTATGAAAATATTTACAGAATATGTTCTAAAATTAGCTTAATAAGTCCAAAACCGCACGCAACTTTTTATGCGCAATAAATATACAGTTTTTTATATGGGTGGACCTGTAGCTCCACGGTCCGTCAACCCGAATTTTCCGTGGAGCTACAGTTCTGCAGCTAATGGGGGATTAGACCAATCACTGAGAACTTGCTTAGTAAATATACAGCCACCCAATCACTCTTGGTCAATCTTCGGCCGGTGTAACGACGAAAAGTGACCCCGTAGAATATTGACCGGGGGTCATTTTTCTACGTAGAAAAATGACCCATTCGGTTGTAGAATACTTGGATTACATCGTAGAAATTATGGTCTAAGGGTCATTATTCTCCGTGTTGGTTGTAGAAAAATGACCTTGTAGAATATCGACTATATATTATTATTATTGTCTTGGGGCTGGATGGGGGGGGGGTGGTGGTGTTGGGGGGGGGGGGGGGTTGACTGCTTGATACTTTGATTGTTCGAATAACCAGATTGAGTACGCCTTTCTTGTTTTGTTAATAATAAAAGTACACTGAATAAAAATGTTCCCCTCACATTACATCTTGGCAACAGAAGAAAAAGACGTACCTTAGATAATAACTGAATTTTAAATAGATATTTAAAATAGGCGCGAATCTAGAAAAAAAATAAAGGTTGGGAGAGTTGGTGGGGAGGGGGGGGAGATGTTTGTTTAAATTTCCAAACCATAACTGAAAAGGAATGATATCAATCTGAATGAATAAAAAACACGCCCTTATTGTATGCAGAAAGAAAAAACAGAGAAAGAAAAAAAATATCCATCACAGTCTATATCGCAATGAGAGATTTATTCACCATGGATCTGAAATAGGCACATCTCATCACACACGGGAATCCAGAAATTTTTATCCAGGGTGGTGGAGGGGGATCCGAGGGATAGTTACAGTTCCTGAAACGTTCTACTTTCCCACTTGAACGGTGATTGAACGGTGAGCGCACTCTGAGCGTACGGAGGGCGCACTTTGAGCGCACGCTGAACGGAATTTGGTGAACGCTAATGAACGGTGAACGAGCGAACGCAGAGCTCAAACGGAGCGCAAAGTGAACGATGAACGCACGGTGAACAATATGTGAACGCTTAGGGAACGCAAGATGAACGATTTATTCGGAGTGCCTCAGGGTTTATCCTTATATTGTATTTCGTCGGTAATCAGGAAAAAATAGCTTATAAACTAAATGACTGTACAGTGCTGCTATCGTGAAAGTTGACAAAACAATCCTATCCTATCCAGTATCCTGCAAATAAAATTTATCCTATTCTATCTTATACCATACCATTTATGTTTAGGAATAACGGTTAAATAAAAACAAATTTAAGACAATAATAATTTTATCAACGAATAATCCAGTAATGTAATAATAACTAGAGACAAACTCGTTGCAAAGCAACGAAGAGGTCTTCCGTCGCAGCTTCCTGTCGGAAAAGGATTGTCAATCAGTCTGATTAAAAGCACCCTCTTCTCCTTACAGGGTTTGACAGGTATTGATAGGGGTCATCTTCACAGGACCTAAACTTCTGACCAATCAGGGCTTGAGAAAATTTATGGGAACTTTTTAAATAGAAACAGGCAAATTAATTCATGCCTGCTTTCTATGTAACCCCCAGACTGAGTATTGAAGAGTTGCACCTCTCATTAACAGATAAAGGCATGTATTTGGTAAATGAGAGTATTTATTTATTAGGTTGTGCGCAAATATAGAGGTCATGTGAAGATGACCTGTTATCGATACCTATCAGACCCTGATGAGTGTAAGCAGAAGGGTGGTGATTTTCATCAGACTGGATTGTCAATATGATAAAAGAAAGTTCAGGAAATCAAAAATAAACAATGACGGCTTCTCCAACCTGAGGGTGCGTTGTACGAGAGGTGCTCAGCGGGAGGGACAACTCTCCGTATAACGTTTGGCCATGCAAGCTCTCAGCATCGATTTTGCTTCGGGGAACAAATTTATCCGAAATGTATTAACAAGCAAATAAAAGAAAAAATTACTAAAATCTTCAAAATCTAATCCGTGGTAGTGGTAGGGGAGGGGGGAGTTGTGAGGCAGCTATAACTTATTTTGTTTAATATAATTTGTTTTCAATTTGCCATAAAAATTTATATTGCCTTCTACTAAAATGTGTGTTGGGGGAGGGGGAAACAATGTCTCAAAATGCAATTTCCTTTATGTTATTTTAAGGTGAATTTTGGTTGTGAGAAAGGGGGAGAGTGCTTTCAAAGGACTAACTGGTTTCAGTGGACTAACTGGTAGTTCTGTGAGCAACCTCACAAATAATTCCTCCCCTCCCCACAAAGAAAAACATAATCATAACTAAAGTATTTCTCTATTAGAAAATAATGGATGATTCTTTTTCTTAAAGTGACAGTGAACTTGCACAAATGATCAAAGTTCAAGTCGGGACATATTTAAGTACATGTCACAAGCAATCTTTGTGTCATATTTTAGCTTCTAATCATTTCCATGTATATTAGATATGACAGACAAGAAAGAAGCATTTTTTTTTCAAACGACCTTGAACTTGCACAACTGACCCTGGGTCAAGTTCATGACACATCCTCAGGTCATCAGCAATTTTTAAATGAAAAAGCAACTGCCAATGTTTCTCCTTAAAAACAGTATAAAGCAGACACAAATTATGAACTTGACAAAATAACCTTGGAACAAAATCATTACACACACTTAGGTCATAAGCAGTCTTTGTGTGAGAAAGAACTTTCAATGTTTTTTCATAAAAATGATATGGATCGGACACGATTTTTGCACTTTTCCTGCCAGTGACCTTGATCTTGCCCAAATAATTTTTGATCAAGGTCATGACACACCTGCAGGTCAAAAGCAATCTTTGTTTTAGTTAATATTTCGTACTTTTTGAATATGCAGGTATTGACCAATGTTTTGTATGCACATTTGCACTCTTCTATTCATCGTCGGAACCCACGTGTTTTCTATCCATTACACCTCATTGAAAGCAATGTAACAGATAAAAGACCCGTGGATTCTGACGATGTCTCCTCAATGACGTGTCAATTTGAATCTAAATGATTTTAATTGGTAAGGTTTTCAAAGTTTTTGAACTGAATTCCTACAGTTCTAAATTTGAGGTTAAAAATACAAATAAATAGGAAGATGTAGCGAAAGCCATAAAGGCACTATTGCTTCTGTTTTAGACTATTTCAGAGTTATAAATATAAAATATTCTGCTGAGTTTCTAGTCAGCCCATGGGCTGACTATTTAAATGGAATAAAACTTCAATTGCGCTTGCGTAAATTGGAATTCTGGGAAAGAATTAGACAGTCCATGTTAGAGAAATTCGAAGAAGTTATGAAACTGGTCGGTTTCTAGGTCAAACTGCGCATAGATGTATTGAAAGACTGTCAATGGGTATCGTCTGTAGCCACGGTCCGGAATCCGTATGTGCAGACATACATTGTATGTACATCGCTACACGTTTAGCTCCTCACCTATAGCCATACAAATGAGGGTGCACCTTCATATTATTATGGTTCTGGAAACTATTTATCTTGTATTTTAATAGATTGGGTATTCATATATTGTTGACCTAAAATTAGTATTCCACCTTGTAAATAAATTAAGTTGCATTACAATCTCATACAGCCCAACTTTAATAAAAAGTTTTTATCAATTTACATATAATTAGCAATAAATAAAATCCCAAGAACACATATCTATCTCACTTAAGTGTAACTTTGAGAAGCGCATATATTTTTGTGAGGCAGATTTGTCTCTATATTATAGTCTGCAAGTCAAGTGAACTAACATGGGTCTTCCAAAGAAAGAAGAAATCTATCGACTCTTGCAGTACTTTGATGATTTATATGGCGACCGACTGCATTACAAAATGTAGTCGTATTTCATAACTTCTAAATCCAAGGAACAAATTTCCTTTCACTTAAAACTTTTAATTATAATATATTATATATAACTCTGCTTATAACTATAGAAGTTAAGCGTGTTCAAAAGGTTAATTTATTAGCCACATTCTCAGATTACGATCTCTCACCTTTAATGTGAAGATTATTAAATTCGAATAATAGCCTTATTGTTTGACAATTGACCACTGTAGTGAAAGCACCCTTCAATACCCATTAACCTTCGATAACCTTCAATACATGTACATTGTTACTCTATTACATAACAATTGATGATAACCTGAGGTTATATATATTCTCAGCTGTGTGCGCTGAAGCGACACAAGATTTTCGGCCGCACGTGGCGATTGAATTAACACAGACTGACCGAATAAACAAACGGGTGGGAAAGTAAAAATGTTACACATAAGGAGAAGTCGCCAAAAAATGATCATTGACAGATCTGGATATGTTTTCGCCAATTTAAAAAAAATCCAGCGCAAGCACTTGGCAGCGGGGCGGGGGGAGGGGGAACACAGCAGTGAGTTCGTTTTTACAGTTTTACAATGAAACGAACGACCACGTAGAAACACTACAGAAGTGATTAATAAGTGACCGATAGAATCTAAACAAAATTTGTTTAAAAACTCATGTGAATATTCTTTGGAATAATCACCGAATGCATCAATTTAGGACTTTCTTTTATCGTGCCAGCACCTACCGCAAAGATGTAACATGGAACTTTGATTACAATTTGATTTTTAAACTACCTTGTGCGCAATCGTATTAATCAATACTAAATCAACTGTACATGAAATAAATTTATCTTTTCATCTTAAACCAAATGAATATAATATTTGTCCACGCGCGCGGGATATCATTTTGTGTTGATTTGAAACATTATTTGTACAGTTTTTAAAACATTTTAAACTAACAAACCAACCATTAATTCATGTCTGACGATGTTTCCGATTTGGAGTAATATCGCTTTTATTAAATTTCAGAACGACTTCTTAATTTACACTCCAATGTTGAATTAAATACAATCATGTAAATACAAGATGGACAAACTTTTATAAACTCAAACACGTTCATATACGTGTAAGTGTGTATTAGATAACCGCTAAACGCTAGGTTGTGCAGCCGTGGCTGATCTCCTCGGTCGTGGGCGAAGGATAGATTTCGAAACGTTACAACGCAAAGCTCAGAACCCAGGAAGATTTGAAAAGTTTGCAGTATAATGACTAAAATCTATCAAATAGAAGAACCTTTTTTTTTTACTTAAAACCCACAATTGATCTATGTCTGATATTGCTTTAGATTGAGAACGACTTTATTTTATTAATTAACTGAACGACTTTTTAAATGACACGCTATCGTTTAATCCAATTGAAGATGTGTAATCAAAACTAAAACAATTCTTGTGTTTGCGGCTAAATAAAATTGCTTATCTTGTGTATTAGATAACCGCTAACCGCTAGGTAGCCCAGCCGCGACCATGGTGACCGATTTTCTCGGCCGCGGGCGAGGGATAGCTTAAGTAATGGTACAAACACACACAACTCTGATTCAATGTAGATTTTAGATGCACGCAGTATGAAAACTAAAATTTAATACATAGATTTATTTTAATCCGTATTTTGTGTTTTACTCGAAAAGAAGAAACTGCTTTGTTTTTCGATTCTCGTTTTTTTTTTAATTGTGCACTATAATAACTTAAACTCCTAAAAAAAGCTTGTATTGTAAAAATAAAAAAATTAATTAAAGCCACCGTATAAATTAAACCAGCATACTTTCTGTGGTAACTTTATGCCAGGTGCACGCACATAGACTTCATAGTTTATGAATGGTAGTGGCACTAAATAGGTACAAAGCATTAAGATTTCAGCATCAATTTTTCAAAAATATTCTAGTCCGAATTTCCTCTATCAGTTTTCAAATCCTTACCCATTTTTGATCCAATTTTACAAAACATTGAATGATGATAATACAAAAGCATTTATAGTATTGAACTACTTATATTGACCTTATTCTGTTGGCACAAAATTTATATGAGGTTAATGATCAAAATTTTGAGATATGGCGTCTTTCATCGTTTTTAAGCATTTTTCAATATTTTTGCAATTCGTGCCATACGATTATTTTAATGAATAAGTGAGGTAAAACCAACAGAAAATATGAAAAATTATAAAGACTGAAATATAAAATCTTAACTTTTGATATTAGAGTACTGCCAAAAATGTTTTAGCAGACAACAAAATCTGCAAAATTTAGTCCGAATTTCCTCTGTTTGGCTAAAAGTCTATTTTTGATTGAGCCTAATTCCATAATAAAGTAAATATATCGAATGTTTTGGCAATAATAGTTCATTTGATAAATACTTTTTTTGTTTAGAACTAATTTTACTCATTAAATTGAACTTTATAACAATTTGAATTTGAGAACTCAAACCCTGAGTAAATAACACCCTTAATAACTTCGTGTAATATTGGCAGTTGAAGGCCTTGTTGATTATTACTTAATTCTTTGGAAGAAAGCCTTAGCAAACTCACGAATTATGAGATGATTATTTTATTGTAACTTGAAAAGCCGTTACACTATCATTTATTTTAAAATTACTACGGAATTTTAAAAAATGCAATTATATTATTAGCATCATTGAACACTCCGATCATAATGACTGCATGTTGAGTCAGCAATAATAATCTTTTGTAGATAAGGAAATAAAAAAAAATAATTTGAGTGCATTTTTTAAAAATATCGGTTTGTATCAATTGTATGTATACTCAGTATAGGAAATTCATAACCTTCCTGGAGGATGGAAAAGCGAATGATAAAGAAATAAATTCCGTTTTAAGGTGTCGGCCCCGGGTTTAAAATTGTGCGCCCACTGCGCATTACATTACAATAGTAAAACGCAAATGCAAATATACACTCAGGTTCTCATGTAGATAGCGTTTGTATTAAAAAAAAAACTATGCCCATACATTGATCTTAACAATTACCAACAAGGGCACCGCTAAGCGGAGCATCCCCTCGCGACATGACTTATTGTACGGGGGAATAAGTTATTTAGGAAAATACAAATGTACATGTAAATTTATCAGATCAAAATAAAGAAAGTATTTCTTTAAACCACTTTGAATACATACATGTAATATCTATTTAATCCCAATCCCCAAGCTTTGTGGTGTATAAATTGGGGGAGGGGGTTTACATAACAGTTTTACTATTCCTAGCAGAAGCTCAACAGATATACTTTAAAGTTTAATAATTTAGATTCATTTAGTGACATTCATTTTTATATAAGCATACATAAACGATCCGTATACATTATGAAACGTAGCTGAAAATCAAGCGCTCTGTAGTCTGCTCTGATGGAAATTCTAGTTGCTAGTTGTCGTATTATAATTAACCCATAGTATAGTAGATATATATGCAATTATTATTAATATAAAACAATTTTCGCGTGATAAATGTGCAATATCTGTCAAAGTCTCTACTGAATTTTGGACTAGTTCTATTTTAAGTAATACGGGAAAATTTGTCCGAAAGTCAACTGCTTGTTTCGATGTAAATCGGCAGACTTAAATCTCTTGCCCGCTTCAACTTTTAACTATGGGCACTCGTCTAACACTCCAATGCTACAAAACGGTTTTTTTTTACCTTTACTAGATTTAAATCCCCAAAAATGTCAAGTTGTTGATTTGAACTGTATACGGTAGCGATTAACT